>CAXAJV010000014.1:5530200-6130200 GCA_963969225.1 Xylocopa violacea | reverse complement strand
TCTCGGATGTAATATTTGACAACATTCCAGGCGTGTCGGACCCGACGTCTCGGTGGTAAAATTATATGCGTCCTTAACGTTATATATCCTAACCTAAGGCAACCTAACATCTCGGATGTAACATTTGACAACATTCCAGGCGTGTCGGTCCCTACGTCTCGGTGGTAACATTATATGCGTCTATGGCGTTATATATCCTAACCTAAGGCAACCTAACATCTCGGATGTAATATTTGGCAACATTCCTGTCGTGTCGGACCCTACTTCTCGTTGGGAATATTAAATACGTCTATAACGTTATATATCCTAACCTAAGGCCACCTAACATCTCGGATGTAACATTTGACAACATTCCAGGCGTGTCGGTCCCTACGTCTCGGTGGTAACATTATATGAGTTTATAGCGGTATATATCCTAACCTAAGGCAACCTAGCATCTCGGATGTAATATTTGGCAACATTCCAGGCGTGTCGGACCCGACGTCTCGGTGGTAAAATTATATGCGTCCTTAAGGTTATATATCCTAACCTAAGGCAACCTAACATCTCGGATGTAACATTTGACAACATTCCAGGCGTGTCGGTCCCTACGTCTCGGTGGTAACATTATATGCGTCTATAGCGTTATATATCCTAACCTAAGGCAACCTAGCATCTCGGATGTAATATTTGGCAACATTCCTGTAGTGTCGGACCCTACTTCTCGTTGGGAATATTAAATACGTCTATAACGTTATATATCCTAACCTAAGGCCACCTAACATCTCGGATGTAATATTTTACAACATTCCTGGCGTGTCGGAGAATTCTTTTCGGTGGCAATATTATATACGTCTATAACGGTATATATCCTAATCTAAGGCAACCTAACATCTCGGATGCAATATTTGACAACATTCCAGGCGTGTCGGACCCGACGTCTCGGTTGTAACGTTATATGCGTCTATAACGTTATATATCCTAACCTAAGGCAACCTAACTTCTCGGATGTAATATTTGGCAACATTCCTGTCGTGTCGGAACCTACTTCTCGGTGGGAACATTATGTACGTCTATAACGTTATATATCCTAACCTAAGGCCACCTAATATCTCGGATGTAACATTTGATAACATTCCAGGCGTGTCAGTCCCAACGTCTCGGTGGTTACAATATATGCGTCTATAACGTTATATATCCTAACCTAAGGCAACCTAACATCTCGGATGTAATATTGGGCAACATTCCTGTCGTGTCGGACCCTACTTCTCGTTGGGAACATTACATACGTCTATAACGTTATATATCCTAACCTAAGGCCACCTAACATCTCGGATGTAATATTTTACAACATTCCAGGCGTGTCGGCGCATTCTTTTCGGTGGCAATATTATATACGTCTATAACGGTATATATCCTAATCTAAGGCAACCTAACATCTCGGATGCAATATTTGACAACATTCCAGGCGTGTCGGACCCGACGTCTCGGTTGTAACGTTATATGCGTCTATAACGTTATATATCCTAACCTAAGGCAACCTAACATCTCGGATGTAATATTTGACAACATTCCTTTCGTGTCGAACCCTACTGCTCGCTGGGAACATTATGTACGTCTGTAATGTTATATATCCTAACCTAAGTCCACCTAACATCTCGGATATAATATTCTACAGCATTCCAGCTGTTTCGGACCCTACTTCTGGGTGGGAACAGTATATACGTCTATAACGTTATATATCCTAACCTAAGGCCACCTAACATTTCGGATGTAACATTTGACAACATTCCAGGCGTGTCAGTCTCTACGTCTCGGTGGTAACATTATATGCGTCTATAACGTTATATATCCTAACCTAAGGCAACCTAACATCTCGGATGTAATATTTGGCAACATTCCTGTCGTGTCGGACCCTACTTCTCGTTGGGAACATTACATACGTCTATAACGTTATATATCCTAACCTAAGGCCACATAACATCTCGGACGTAATATTTTACAACATTCCTGGCGTGTCGGTGCATTCTTTTCGGTGGGAATATTATATACGTCTATAACGGTATATATCCTAATCTAAGGCAACCTAACATTTCGCATGAAATATTTTACAACACTCCAGGCGTGTCGGACCCTACTTCTCGGTGGGAACATTATATGCATGTATAACGTTGTATATCCTAGTCTAACGCAACCTATCATCTCAGGCGTAATATTTTACAACATTCCTGGCGTGTCGGTGCATTCTTTTCGGTGGGAATATTATATACGTCTATAACGGTATATATCCTAATCTAAGGCAACCTAACATCTCGGATGCAATATTTGAAAACATTACTGTCGTGTCGGACCCTACTTCTCGGTGGTAACATTATATGCGTCTATAACGTTATATATCCTAACCTAAGGCCACCTAACATTTCGGATGTAACATTTGACAACATTCCAGGCGTATCGGTCCCTACGTCTCGGTTGTAACATTATATGCGTCTATAACGTTATATATCCTAACCTAAGGCCACCTAACATCTCGGATGTAACATTTGACAACATTCCAGGCGTATCGGTCCCTACGTCTCGGTGGTAACATTATATGCGTCTATAGCGTTATATATACTAACCTAAGGCAACCTAACATCTCGGATGTAATATTTGGCAACATTCCTGTCGTGTCGAACCCTACTTCTCGATGGGAACATTATGTTCGTCTATAATATTATATAACCTAACCTAAGGCCACCTAACATCTCGGATGTAATATTCTACAACATTCCAGGCGTGTCGGACCCGACGTCTCGGTGGTAAAATTATATGCGTCCTTAACGTTATATATCCTAACCTAAGGCAACCTAACATCTCGGATGTAACATTTGACAACATTCCAGGCGTGTCGGTCCCTACGTCTCGGTGGTAACATTATATGCGTCTATGGCGTTATATATCCTAACCTAAGGCAACCTAACATCTCGGATGTAATATTTGGCAACATTCCTGTCGTGTCGGACCCTACTTCTCGTTGGGAATATTAAATACGTCTATAACGTTATATATCCTAACCTAAGGCCACCTAACATCTCGGATGTAACATTTGACAACATTCCAGGCGTGTCGGTCCCTACGTCTCGGTGGTAACATTATATGAGTCTATAGCGGTATATATCCTAACCTAAGGCAACCTAACATCTCGGATGTAATATTTGGCAACATTCCTGTCGTGTCGGAACCTACTTCTCGGTGGGAACATTATGTACGTCTATAACGTTATATATCCTAACCTAAGGCCACCTAATATCTCGGATGTAATATTTGACAACATTCCTGGCGTGTCGGACCCTACTTCTCGGTGGGAACATTATATACGCCTATAACGTTATATATTCTAACCTAAGGCCACCTAACATTTCGGATGTAACATTTGACAACATTCCAGGCGTGTCAGTCTCTACGTCTCGGTGGTAACATTATATGCGTCTATAACGTTATATATCCTAACCTAAGGCAACCTAACATCTCGGATGTAATATTTGGCAACATTCCTGTCGTGTCGGACCCTACTTCTCGTTGGGAACATTACATACGTCTATAACGTTATATATCCTAACCTAAGGCCACCTAACATCTCGGACGTAATATTTTACAACATTCCTGGCGTGTCGGACCCTACTTCACGGTGGGAACATTAAATGCATGTATAACGTTGTATATCCTACTCTAAGGCAACCTATCATCTCAGACGTAATATTTTACAACATTCCTGGCGTGTGGGTGCATTCATTTCGGTGGCAATATTATATACGTCTATAACGGTATATATCCTAATCTAAGGCAACCTAACATCTCGGATGCAATATTTGACAACATTCCAGGCGTGTCGGACCCGACGTCTCGGTTGTAACGTTATATGCGTCTATAACGTTATATATCCTAACCTAAGGCAACCTAACTTCTCGGATGTAATATTTGGCAACATTCCTGTCGTGTCGGAACCTACTTCTCGGTGGGAACATTATGTACGTCTATAACGTTATATATCCTAACCTAAGGCCACCTAATATCTCGGATGTAATATTTGACAACATTCCTGGCGTGTCGGACCCTACTTCTCGGTGGGAACATTATATACGCCTATAACGTTATATATTCTAACCTAAGGCCACCTAACATTTCGGATGTAACATTTGACAACATTCCAGGCGTGTCAGTCTCTACGTCTCGGTGGTAACATTATATGCGTCTATAACGTTATATATCCTAACCTAAGGCAACCTAACTTCTCGGATGTAATATTTGGCAACATTCCTGTCGTGTCGGAACCTACTTCTCGGTGGGAACATTATGTACGTCTATAACGTTATATATCCTAACCTAAGGCCACCTAATATCTCGGATGTAATATTTGACAACATTCCTGGCGTGTCGGACCCTACTTCTCGGTGGGAACATTATATACGTCTATAACGTTATATATTCTAACCTAAGGCCACCTAACATTTCGGATGTAACATTTGACAACATTCCAGGCGTGTCAGTCTCTACGTCTCGGTGGTAACATTATATGCGTCTATAACGTTATATATCCTAACCTAAGGCAACCTAACATCTCGGATGTAATATTTGGCAACATTCCTGTCGTGTCGGACCCTACTTCTCGTTGGGAACATTACATACGTCTATAACGTTATATATCCTAACCTAAGGCCACCTAACATCTCGGACGTAATATTTTACAACATTCCTGGCGTGTCGGACCCTACTTCACGGTGGGAACATTAAATGCATGTATAACGTTGTATATCCTACTCTAAGGCAACCTATCATCTCAGACGTAATATTTTACAACATTCCTGGCGTGTGGGTGCATTCATTTCGGTGGCAATATTATATACGTCTATAACGGTATATATCCTAATCTAAGGCAACCTAACATCTCGGATGCAATATTTGACAACATTCCAGGCGTGTCGGACCCGACGTCTCGGTTGTAACGTTATATGCGTCTATAACGTTATATATCCTAACCTAAGGCAACCTAACTTCTCGGATGTAATATTTGGCAACATTCCTGTCGTGTCGGAACCTACTTCTCGGTGGGAACATTATGTACGTCTATAACGTTATATATCCTAACCTAAGGCCACCTAATATCTCGGATGTAATATTTGACAACATTCCTGGCGTGTCGGACCCTACTTCTCGGTGGGAACATTATATACGTCTATAACGTTATATATTCTAACCTAAGGCCACCTAACATTTCGGATGGAACATTTGACCACATTCCAGGCGTGTCAGTCCCTACGTCTCGGTTGTAACATTATATGCGTCTATAACGTTATATATCCTAACCTAAGGCAACCTAACATCTCGGATGTAACATTTGACAACATTCCTGTCGTGTCGGAACCTACTTCTCGGTGGGAACATTATGTACGTCTATAACGTTATATATCCTAACCTAAGGCAACCTAACATCTCGGATGTAACATTTGACAACATTCCAGGCGTGTCGGTCCCTACGTCTCGGTGGTAACATTATATGCGTCTATAGCGTTATATATCCTAACCTAATGCAACCTAACATCTCGGATGTAATATTGGGCAACATTCCTGTCGTGTCGGACCCTACTTCTCGTTGGGAACATTACATACGTCTATAACGTTATATATCCTAACCTAAGGCCACCTAACATCTCGGATGTAATATTTTACAACATTCCGGGCGTGTCGGTGCATTCTTTTCGGTGGGAATATTATATACGTCTATAACGCTACTTATCCTAATCTAAGGCAACCTAACATTTCGCATGAAATATTTGACAACATTCCAGGCGTGTCGGACCCGACGTCTCGGTGGTAACATTATACGCGTCTATAGCGTTATATATCCTAACCTAAGGCAACCTAACATCTCGGATGTAATATTTGGCAACATTCCTGTCATGTCGAACCCTACTTCTCGATGGGAACATTATGTACGTCTATAATGTTATATAACCTAACCTAAGGCCACCTAACATCTCGGATGTAATATTCTACAACATTCCAGGCGTGTCGGCGCATTCTTTTCGGTGGGAATATTATATACGTCTATAACGGTATATATCCTTACCTAAGGCAACCTGACATCTCGGATGTAATATTTGACAACATTCCAGGCGTGTCGGACCCGACGTCTCGGTGGTAAAATTATATGCGTCCTTAAGGTTATATATCCTAACCTAAGGCAACCTAACATCTCGGATGTAACATTTGACAACATTCCAGGCGTGTCGGTCCCTACGTCTCGGTGGTAACATTATATGCGTCTATAGCGTTATATATCCTAACCTAAGGCAACCTAGCATCTCGGATGTAATATTTGGCAACATTCCTGTAGTGTCGGACCCTACTTCTCGTTGGGAATATTAAATACGTCTATAACGTTATATATCCTAACCTAAGGCCACCTAACATCTCGGATGTAATATTTTACAACATTCCTGGCGTGTCGGAGAATTCTTTTCGGTGGCAATATTATATACGTCTATAACGGTATATATCCTAATCTAAGGCAACCTAACATCTCGGATGCAATATTTGACAACATTCCAGGCGTGTCGGACCCGACGTCTCGGTTGTAACGTTATATGCGTCTATAACGTTATATATCCTAACCTAAGGCAACCTAACATCTCGGATGTAATATTTGGCAACATTCCTGTCGTGTCGGACCCTACTTCTCGTTGGGAATATTAAATACGTCTATAACGTTATATATCCTAACCTAAGGCCACCTAACATCTCGGATGTAACATTTGACAACATTCCAGGCGTGTCGGTCCCTACGTCTCGGTGGTAACATTATATGAGTCTATAGCGGTATATATCCTAACCTAAGGCAACCTAACATCTCGGATGTAATATTTGGCAACATTCCTGTCGTGTCGGAACCTACTTCTCGGTGGGAACATTATGTACGTCTATAACGTTATATATCCTAACCTAAGGCCACCTAACATCTCGGATGTAATATTTGACAACATTCCTGGCGTGTCGGACCCTACTTCTCGGTGGGAACATTATGTACGTCTATAATGTTATATAACCTAACCTAAGGCCACCTAACATCTCGGATGTAATATTTTACAACACTCCGGGCGTGTCGGTGCATTCTTTTCGGTGGGAATATTATATACGTCTATAACGGTATATATCCTAACCTAAGGCAACCTGACATCTCGGATGTAATATTTGACAACATTCCAGGCGTGTCGGACCCGACGTCTCGGTGGTAAAATTATATGCGTCCTTAACGTTATATATCCTAACCTAAGGCAACCTAACATCTCGGATGTAACATTTGACAACATTCCAGGCGTGTCGGTCCCTACGTCTCGGTGGTAACATTATATGCGTCTATAGCGTTATATATCCTAACCTAAGGCAACCTAACATCTCGGATGTAATATTTGGCAACATTCCTGTAGTGTCGGACCCTACTTCTCGTTGGGAACATTATATGCGTTTATAACGTTGTATATCCTAACCTAAGGCAACCTAACATCTCGGATGTAACATTTGACAACATTCGAGGCGTTTCGGAGCATACTTTTCGGTGGGAATATTATAGGCGTCTATAACGGTCGATATCGCAATCTAAGGAAACCTAACATCTCGGATGTAACATTTGACAACATTCGAGGCGTTTCGGAGCATACTTTTCGGTGGGAATATTATAGGCGTCTATAACGGTCGATATCGCAATCTAAGGAAACCTAACATCTCGGATGTAATATTGGCCATATTCCTGGCCTGTCGAACCCTGCTTCTCGGAGGGAACAGTATATACGTCTATAACGTTATATATCCTAACCTAAGGCAACCTGACATCTTGGATGTAATATTCTACAACATTCCAGGCGCGTCGGACCCTACATCTCGGTGGGAACTATATATACGTCCATAACGTTGTATATCCTAACCTAAGGCAACCTGACATCTCGGATGTAACATTCTATAACATTCCAGGCGTGTCGGTCCCTACGTCTCGGTGGTAACATCATATGCGTCTATAATGTTATATATCCTAACCTAAGGCAACCTAACATCTCGGATGTAATATTTGACAACATTCCTGTCGTGTCGGACCCTACTTCTCGGTGGGAAGAATATATGCGTCTATAACGTTGTATATCCTAAGCTAAGGCAACCTATCATCTCAGACGTAATATTTTACAACATTCCTGGCGTGTCGGAGAATTCTTTTCGGTGGGAATATCATATACGTCTATAACGGTATATATCCTAATCTAAGGCAACCTAACATCTCGGATGTAACATTTGACAACATTCCAGGCGTGTCGGTACCTACGTCTCGGAGGTAACATTATATGCGTCTATAGCGTTATATATCCTATCCTAAGGCAACCTAACATCTCGGATGTAATATTTGGCAACATTCCTGTCGTGTCGGACCCTACTTCTCGTTGGGAACATTATATGCGTCTATAGCGTTATATATCCTAACCTAAGGCAACATAACATCTCGGATGTAATATTTGACAACATTCCGGTCGTGTCGAACCCTACTTCTCGGTGGGTACATTATGTACGTCTATAATGTTATATAACCTAACCTAAGGCAACCTAACATCTCGGATGTAACATTTGACAACATTCCTGTCGTGTCGGAACCTACTTCTCGGTGGGAACATTATGTACGTCTATAACGTTATATCTCCTAACCTAAGGCAACCTAACATCTCGGATGTAATATTTGACAACATTCCTGTCGTGTCGAACCCAACTTCTCGGTGGGAAGATTATATGCGTCTATAACGTTGTATATCCTAATCTAAGGCAACCTATCATCTCAGACGTAATATTTTACAACATTCCTGGCGTGTCGGAGAATTCTTTTCGGTGGGAAAATTATATACGTCTATAACGGTATATATCCTAATCTAAGGCAACCTAACATCTCGGATGTAACATTTGACTACATTCCAGGCACGTCGGTCCCTACGTCTCGATGGTAACATTATATGCGTCTATAACGTTATATATCCTAACCTAAGGCAACCTAACATCTCGGATGTAACATTTGACAACATTCCTGTCGTGTCGGAACCTACTTCTCGGTGGGAGCATTATGTACGTCTATAACGTTATATATCCTAACCTAAGGCCACCTAACATCTCGGATGTAACATTTGACAACATTCCTGTCGTGTCGGAACCTACTTCTCGGTGGGAACATTATGTACGTCTATAACGTTATATATCCTAACCTAAGGCCACCTAACATCTCGGATGTAACATTTGACAACATTCCAGGCGCGTCGGTCCCTACGTCTCGGTGGTAACATTACATGCGTCTATAACGTTATATATCCTATCCTAAGGCAACCTAACATCTCGGATGTAATATTTGGCAACATTCCTGTCGTGTCGGACCCTACTTCTCGTTGGGAACATTATATGCGTTTATAACGTTGTATATCCTAACCTAAGGCAACCTAACATCTCGGATGTAACATTTGACAACATTCGAGGCGTTTCGGAGCATACTTTTCGGTGGGAATATTATAGGCGTCTATAACGGTCGATATCGCAATCTAAGGAAACCTAACATCTCGGATGTAACATTTGACAACATTCGAGGCGTTTCGGAGCATACTTTTCGGTGGGAATATTATAGGCGTCTATAACGGTCGATATCGCAATCTAAGGAAACCTAACATCTCGGATGTAATATTGGCCATATTCCTGGCCTGTCGAACCCTGCTTCTCGGAGGGAACAGTATATACGTCTATAACGTTATATATCCTAACCTAAGGCAACCTGACATCTTGGATGTAATATTCTACAACATTCCAGGCGCGTCGGACCCTACATCTCGGTGGGAACTATATATACGTCCATAACGTTGTATATCCTAACCTAAGGCAACCTAACATCTCGGATGTAACATTCTATAACATTCCAGGCGTGTCGGTCCCTACGTCTCGGTGGTAACATCATATGCGTCTATAATGTTATATATCCTAACCTAAGGCAACCTAACATCTCGGATGTAATATTTGACAACATTCCTGTCGTGTCGGACCCTACTTCTCGGTGGGAAGAATATATGCGTCTATAACGTTGTATATCCTAAGCTAAGGCAACCTATCATCTCAGACGTAATATTTTACAACATTCCTGGCGTGTCGGAGAATTCTTTTCGGTGGGAATATCATATACGTCTATAACGGTATATATCCTAATCTAAGGCAACCTAACATCTCGGATGTAACATTTGACAACATTCCAGGCGTGTCGGTACCTACGTCTCGGAGGTAACATTATATGCGTCTATAGCGTTATATATCCTATCCTAAGGCAACCTAACATCTCGGATGTAATATTTGGCAACATTCCTGTCGTGTCGGACCCTACTTCTCGTTGGGAACATTATATGCGTCTATAGCGTTATATATCCTAACCTAAGGCAACATAACATCTCGGATGTAATATTTGACAACATTCCGGTCGTGTCGAACCCTACTTCTCGGTGGGTACATTATGTACGTCTATAATGTTATATAACCTAACCTAAGGCAACCTAACATCTCGGATGTAACATTTGACAACATTCTTGTCGTGTCGGAACCTACTTCTCGGTGGGAACATTATGTACGTCTATAACGTTATATCTCCTAACCTAAGGCAACCTAACATCTCGGATGTAATATTTGACAACATTCCTGTCGTGTCGAACCCAACTTCTCGGTGGGAAGATTATATGCGTCTATAACGTTGTATATCCTAATCTAAGGCAACCTATCATCTCAGACGTAATATTTTACAACATTCCTGGCGTGTCGGAGAATTCTTTTCTGTGGGAAAATTATATACGTCTATAACGTTGTATATCCTAGTCTAAGGCAACCTATCATCTCAGACGTAATATTTTACAACATTCCTGGCGTGTGGGTGCATTCATTTCGGTGGGAATATTATATACGTCTATAACGGTATATATCCTAACCTAAGGCAACCTGACATCTCGGATGTAACATTTGACAACATTCCAGGCGTATCGGTCCCTACGTCTCGGTGGTAACATTATATGCGTCTATAGCGTTATATATACTAACCTAAGGCAACCTAACATCTCGGATGTAATATTTGACAACATTCCTGTCGTGTCGGAACCTACTTCTCGGTGGGAACATTATGTACGTCTATAACGTTATATATCCTATCCTAAGGCCACCTAACATCTCGGATGTAATATTCTACAACATTCCAGGCGTGTCGGCGCATTCTTTTCGTTGGGAATATTATATGCGTCTATAACGGTATATATCCTAATCTAAGGCAACCTATCATCTCGGATGCAATATTCTACAACATTCCTGGCGTGTCGGACCCTACTTCACGGTGGGAACATTAAATGCATGTATAACGTTGTATATCCTAGTCTAAGGCAACCTATCATCTCAGACGTAATATTTTACAACATTCCTGGCGTGTGGGTGCATTCATTTCGGTGGGAATATTATATACGTCTATAACGGTATATATCCTAACCTAAGGCAACCTGACATCTCGGATGTAACATTTGACAACATTCCAGGCGTATCGGTCCCTACGTCTCGGTGGTAACATTATATGCGTCTATAGCGTTATATATACTAACCTAAGGCAACCTAACATCTCGGATGGAATATTTGGCAACATTCCTGTCGTGTCGAACCCTACTTCTCGATGGGAACATTATGTACGTCTATAATATTATATAACCTAACCTAAGGCCACCTAACATCTCGGATGTAATATTCTACAACATTCCAGGCGTGTCGGCGCATTCTTTTCGGTGGGAATATTATATACGTCTATAACGGTATGTATCCTAATCTAAGGCAACCTATCATCTCGGATGCAATATTCTACAACATTCCTGGCGTGTCGGACCCTACTTCACGGTGGGAACAGTATATACGTCTATAACGTTATATATCCTAACCTAAGGCAACCTAACATCTCGGATGTAACATTTGACAACATTCCAGGCGTGTCAGTCCCTACGTCTCGGTTGTAACATTATATGCGTCTATAACGTTATATATCCTAACCTAAGGCAACCTAACATCTCGGATGTAACATTTGACAACATTCCTGTCGTGTCGGAACCTACTTCTCGGTGGGAACATTATGTACGTCTATAACGTTATATATCCTATCCTAAGGCCACCTAACATCTCGGATGTAATATTCTACAACATTCCAGGCGTGTCGGCGCATTCTTTTCGTTGGGAATATTATATGCGTCTATAACGGTATATATCCTAATCTAAGGCAACCTATCATCTCGGATGCAATATTCTACAACATTCCTGGCGTGTCGGACCCTACTTCACGGTGGGAACATTAAATGCATGTATAACGTTGTATATCCTAGTCTAAGGCAACCTATCATCTCAGACGTAATATTTTACAACATTCCTGGCGTGTGGGTGCATTCATTTCGGTGGGAATATTATATACGTCTATAACGGTATATATCCTAACCTAAGGCAACCTGACATCTCGGATGTAACATTTGACAACATTCCAGGCGTATCGGTCCCTACGTCTCGGTGGTAACATTATATGCGTCTATAGCGTTATATATACTAACCTAAGGCAACCTAACATCTCGGATGTAATATTTGGCAACATTCCTGTCGTGTCGAACCCTACTTCTCGATGGGAACATTATGTACGTCTATAATATTATATAACCTAACCTAAGGCCACCTAACATCTCGGATGTAATATTCTACAACATTCCAGGCGTGTCGGCGCATTCTTTTCGGTGGGAATATTATATACGTCTATAACGGTATATATCCTAATCTAAGGCAACCTATCATCTCGGATGCAATATTCTACAACATTCCTGGCGTGTCGGACCCTACTTCACGGTGGGAACAGTATATACGTCTATAACGTTATATATCCTAACCTAAGGCAACCTAACATCTCGGATGTAACATTTGACAACATTCCAGGCGTGTCAGTCCGTACGTCTCGGTTGTAACATTATATGCGTCTATAACGTTATATATCCTAACCTAAGGCAACCTAACATCTCGGATGTAACATTTGACAACATTCCTGTCGTGTCGGAACCTACTTCTCGGTGGTAACATTATATGAGTCTATAGCGGTATATATCCTAACCTAAGGCAACCTAACATCTCGGATGTAATATTTGGCAACATTCCTGTCGTGTCGGAACCTACTTCTCGGTGGGAACATTATGTACGTCTATAACGTTATATATCCTAACCTAAGGCCACCTAACATCTCGGATGTAATATTTGACAACATTCCTGGCGTGTCGGACCCTACTTCTCGGTGGGAACATTATGTACGTCTATAATGTTATATAACCTAACCTAAGGCCACCTAACATCTCGGATGTAATATTTTACAACACTCCGGGCGTGTCGGTGCATTCTTTTCGGTGGGAATATTATATACGTCTATAACGGTATATATCCTAACCTAAGGCAACCTGACATCTCGGATGTAATATTTGACAACATTCCAGGCGTGTCGGACCCGACGTCTCGGTGGTAAAATTATATGCGTCCTTAACGTTATATATCCTAACCTAAGGCAACCTAACATCTCGGATGTAACATTTGACAACATTCCAGGCGTGTCGGTCCCTACGTCTCGGTGGTAACATTATATGCGTCTATAGCGTTATATATCCTAACCTAAGGCAACCTAACATCTCGGATGTAATATTTGGCAACATTCCTGTAGTGTCGGACCCTACTTCTCGTTGGGAACATTATATGCGTTTATAACGTTGTATATCCTAACCTAAGGCAACCTAACATCTCGGATGTAACATTTGACAACATTCGAGGCGTTTCGGAGCATACTTTTCGGTGGGAATATTATAGGCGTCTATAACGGTCGATATCGCAATCTAAGGAAACCTAACATCTCGGATGTAACATTTGACAACATTCGAGGCGTTTCGGAGCATACTTTTCGGTGGGAATATTATAGGCGTCTATAACGGTCGATATCGCAATCTAAGGAAACCTAACATCTCGGATGTAATATTGGCCATATTCCTGGCCTGTCGAACCCTGCTTCTCGGAGGGAACAGTATATACGTCTATAACGTTATATATCCTAACCTAAGGCAACCTGACATCTTGGATGTAATATTCTACAACATTCCAGGCGCGTCGGACCCTACATCTCGGTGGGAACTATATATACGTCCATAACGTTGTATATCCTAACCTAAGGCAACCTGACATCTCGGATGTAACATTCTATAACATTCCAGGCGTGTCGGTCCCTACGTCTCGGTGGTAACATCATATGCGTCTATAATGTTATATATCCTAACCTAAGGCAACCTAACATCTCGGATGTAATATTTGACAACATTCCTGTCGTGTCGGACCCTACTTCTCGGTGGGAAGAATATATGCGTCTATAACGTTGTATATCCTAAGCTAAGGCAACCTATCATCTCAGACGTAATATTTTACAACATTCCTGGCGTGTCGGAGAATTCTTTTCGGTGGGAATATCATATACGTCTATAACGGTATATATCCTAATCTAAGGCAACCTAACATCTCGGATGTAACATTTGACAACATTCCAGGCGTGTCGGTACCTACGTCTCGGAGGTAACATTATATGCGTCTATAGCGTTATATATCCTATCCTAAGGCAACCTAACATCTCGGATGTAATATTTGGCAACATTCCTGTCGTGTCGGACCCTACTTCTCGTTGGGAACATTATATGCGTCTATAGCGTTATATATCCTAACCTAAGGCAACATAACATCTCGGATGTAATATTTGACAACATTCCGGTCGTGTCGAACCCTACTTCTCGGTGGGTACATTATGTACGTCTATAATGTTATATAACCTAACCTAAGGCAACCTAACATCTCGGATGTAACATTTGACAACATTCCTGTCGTGTCGGAACCTACTTCTCGGTGGGAACATTATGTACGTCTATAACGTTATATCTCCTAACCTAAGGCAACCTAACATCTCGGATGTAATATTTGACAACATTCCTGTCGTGTCGAACCCAACTTCTCGGTGGGAAGATTATATGCGTCTATAACGTTGTATATCCTAATCTAAGGCAACCTATCATCTCAGACGTAATATTTTACAACATTCCTGGCGTGTCGGAGAATTCTTTTCGGTGGGAAAATTATATACGTCTATAACGGTATATATCCTAATCTAAGGCAACCTAACATCTCGGATGTAACATTTGACTACATTCCAGGCACGTCGGTCCCTACGTCTCGATGGTAACATTATATGCGTCTATAACGTTATATATCCTAACCTAAGGCAACCTAACATCTCGGATGTAACATTTGACAACATTCCTGTCGTGTCGGAACCTACTTCTCGGTGGGAGCATTATGTACGTCTATAACGTTATATATCCTAACCTAAGGCCACCTAACATCTCGGATGTAACATTTGACAACATTCCTGTCGTGTCGGAACCTACTTCTCGGTGGGAACATTATGTACGTCTATAACGTTATATATCCTAACCTAAGGCCACCTAACATCTCGGATGTAACATTTGACAACATTCCAGGCGCGTCGGTCCCTACGTCTCGGTGGTAACATTACATGCGTCTATAACGTTATATATCCTATCCTAAGGCAACCTAACATCTCGGATGTAATATTTGGCAACATTCCTGTCGTGTCGGACCCTACTTCTCGTTGGGAACATTATATGCGTTTATAACGTTGTATATCCTAACCTAAGGCAACCTAACATCTCGGATGTAACATTTGACAACATTCGAGGCGTTTCGGAGCATACTTTTCGGTGGGAATATTATAGGCGTCTATAACGGTCGATATCGCAATCTAAGGAAACCTAACATCTCGGATGTAACATTTGACAACATTCGAGGCGTTTCGGAGCATACTTTTCGGTGGGAATATTATAGGCGTCTATAACGGTCGATATCGCAATCTAAGGAAACCTAACATCTCGGATGTAATATTGGCCATATTCCTGGCCTGTCGAACCCTGCTTCTCGGAGGGAACAGTATATACGTCTATAACGTTATATATCCTAACCTAAGGCAACCTGACATCTTGGATGTAATATTCTACAACATTCCAGGCGCGTCGGACCCTACATCTCGGTGGGAACTATATATACGTCCATAACGTTGTATATCCTAACCTAAGGCAACCTAACATCTCGGATGTAACATTCTATAACATTCCAGGCGTGTCGGTCCCTACGTCTCGGTGGTAACATCATATGCGTCTATAATGTTATATATCCTAACCTAAGGCAACCTAACATCTCGGATGTAATATTTGACAACATTCCTGTCGTGTCGGACCCTACTTCTCGGTGGGAAGAATATATGCGTCTATAACGTTGTATATCCTAAGCTAAGGCAACCTATCATCTCAGACGTAATATTTTACAACATTCCTGGCGTGTCGGAGAATTCTTTTCGGTGGGAATATCATATACGTCTATAACGGTATATATCCTAATCTAAGGCAACCTAACATCTCGGATGTAACATTTGACAACATTCCAGGCGTGTCGGTACCTACGTCTCGGAGGTAACATTATATGCGTCTATAGCGTTATATATCCTATCCTAAGGCAACCTAACATCTCGGATGTAATATTTGGCAACATTCCTGTCGTGTCGGACCCTACTTCTCGTTGGGAACATTATATGCGTCTATAGCGTTATATATCCTAACCTAAGGCAACATAACATCTCGGATGTAATATTTGACAACATTCCGGTCGTGTCGAACCCTACTTCTCGGTGGGTACATTATGTACGTCTATAATGTTATATAACCTAACCTAAGGCAACCTAACATCTCGGATGTAACATTTGACAACATTCTTGTCGTGTCGGAACCTACTTCTCGGTGGGAACATTATGTACGTCTATAACGTTATATCTCCTAACCTAAGGCAACCTAACATCTCGGATGTAATATTTGACAACATTCCTGTCGTGTCGAACCCAACTTCTCGGTGGGAAGATTATATGCGTCTATAACGTTGTATATCCTAATCTAAGGCAACCTATCATCTCAGACGTAATATTTTACAACATTCCTGGCGTGTCGGAGAATTCTTTTCTGTGGGAAAATTATATACGTCTATAACGTTGTATATCCTAGTCTAAGGCAACCTATCATCTCAGACGTAATATTTTACAACATTCCTGGCGTGTGGGTGCATTCATTTCGGTGGGAATATTATATACGTCTATAACGGTATATATCCTAACCTAAGGCAACCTGACATCTCGGATGTAACATTTGACAACATTCCAGGCGTATCGGTCCCTACGTCTCGGTGGTAACATTATATGCGTCTATAGCGTTATATATACTAACCTAAGGCAACCTAACATCTCGGATGTAATATTTGACAACATTCCTGTCGTGTCGGAACCTACTTCTCGGTGGGAACATTATGTACGTCTATAACGTTATATATCCTATCCTAAGGCCACCTAACATCTCGGATGTAATATTCTACAACATTCCAGGCGTGTCGGCGCATTCTTTTCGTTGGGAATATTATATGCGTCTATAACGGTATATATCCTAATCTAAGGCAACCTATCATCTCGGATGCAATATTCTACAACATTCCTGGCGTGTCGGACCCTACTTCACGGTGGGAACATTAAATGCATGTATAACGTTGTATATCCTAGTCTAAGGCAACCTATCATCTCAGACGTAATATTTTACAACATTCCTGGCGTGTGGGTGCATTCATTTCGGTGGGAATATTATATACGTCTATAACGGTATATATCCTAACCTAAGGCAACCTGACATCTCGGATGTAACATTTGACAACATTCCAGGCGTATCGGTCCCTACGTCTCGGTGGTAACATTATATGCGTCTATAGCGTTATATATACTAACCTAAGGCAACCTAACATCTCGGATGGAATATTTGGCAACATTCCTGTCGTGTCGAACCCTACTTCTCGATGGGAACATTATGTACGTCTATAATATTATATAACCTAACCTAAGGCCACCTAACATCTCGGATGTAATATTCTACAACATTCCAGGCGTGTCGGCGCATTCTTTTCGGTGGGAATATTATATACGTCTATAACGGTATGTATCCTAATCTAAGGCAACCTATCTTCTCGGATGCAATATTCTACAACATTCCTGGCGTGTCGGACCCTACTTCACGGTGGGAACAGTATATACGTCTATAACGTTATATATCCTAACCTAAGGCAACCTAACATCTCGGATGTAACATTTGACAACATTCCAGGCGTGTCAGTCCCTACGTCTCGGTTGTAACATTATATGCGTCTATAACGTTATATATCCTAACCTAAGGCAACCTAACATCTCGGATGTAACATTTGACAACATTCCTGTCGTGTCGGAACCTACTTCTCGGTGGGAACATTATGTACGTCTATAACGTTATATATCCTATCCTAAGGCCACCTAACATCTCGGATGTAATATTCTACAACATTCCAGGCGTGTCGGCGCATTCTTTTCGTTGGGAATATTATATGCGTCTATAACGGTATATATCCTAATCTAAGGCAACCTATCATCTCGGATGCAATATTCTACAACATTCCTGGCGTGTCGGACCCTACTTCACGGTGGGAACATTAAATGCATGTATAACGTTGTATATCCTAGTCTAAGGCAACCTATCATCTCAGACGTAATATTTTACAACATTCCTGGCGTGTGGGTGCATTCATTTCGGTGGGAATATTATATACGTCTATAACGGTATATATCCTAACCTAAGGCAACCTGACATCTCGGATGTAACATTTGACAACATTCCAGGCGTATCGGTCCCTACGTCTCGGTGGTAACATTATATGCGTCTATAGCGTTATATATACTAACCTAAGGCAACCTAACATCTCGGATGTAATATTTGGCAACATTCCTGTCGTGTCGAACCCTACTTCTCGATGGGAACATTATGTACGTCTATAATATTATATAACCTAACCTAAGGCCACCTAACATCTCGGATGTAATATTCTACAACATTCCAGGCGTGTCGGCGCATTCTTTTCGGTGGGAATATTATATACGTCTATAACGGTATATATCCTAATCTAAGGCAACCTATCATCTCGGATGCAATATTCTACAACATTCCTGGCGTGTCGGACCCTACTTCACGGTGGGAACAGTATATACGTCTATAACGTTATATATCCTAACCTAAGGCAACCTAACATCTCGGATGTAACATTTGACAACATTCCAGGCGTGTCAGTCCGTACGTCTCGGTTGTAACATTATATGCGTCTATAACGTTATATATCCTAACCTAAGGCAACCTAACATCTCGGATGTAACATTTGACAACATTCCTGTCGTGTCGGAACCTACTTCTCGGTGGGAACATTATGTACGTCTATAACGTTATATATCCTATCCTAAGGCCACCTAACATCTCGGATGTAATATTCTACAACATTCCAGGCGTGTCGGCGCATTCTTTTCGTTGGGAATATTATATACGTCTATAACGGTATATATCCTAATCTAAGGCAACCTATCATCTCGGATGCAATATTCTACAACATTCCTGGCGTGTCGGACCCTACTTCACGGTGGGAACATTAAATGCATGTATAACGTTGTATATCCTAGTCTAAGGCAACCTATCATCTCAGACGTAATATTTTACAACATTCCTGGCGTGTGTGTGCATTCATTTCGGTGGGAATATTATATACGTCTATAACGGTATATATCCTAACCTAAGGCAACCTGACATCTCGGATGTAATATTTGACAACATTCCAGGCGTGTCGGACCCGACGTCTCGGTGGTAAAATTATATGCGTCCTTAACGTTATATATCCTAACCTAAGGCAACCTAACATCTCGGATGTAACATTTGACAACATTCCAGGCGTGTCGGTCCCTACGTCTCGGTGGTAACATTATATGCGTCTATGGCGTTATATATCCTAACCTAAGGCAACCTAACATCTCGGATGTAATATTTGGCAACATTCCTGTCGTGTCGGACCCTACTTCTCGTTGGGAATATTAAATACGTCTATAACGTTATATATCCTAACCTAAGGCCACCTAACATCTCGGATGTAACATTTGACAACATTCCAGGCGTGTCGGTCCCTACGTCTCGGTGGTAACATTATATGAGTCTATAGCGGTATATATCCTAACCTAAGGCAACCTAACATCTCGGATGTAATATTTGGCAACATTCCTGTCGTGTCGAACCCTACTTCTCGATGGGAACATTATGTACGTCTATAATATTATATAACCTAACCTAAGGCCACCTAACATCTCGGATGTAATATTCTACAACATTCCAGGCGTGTCGGCGCATTCTTTTCGGTGGGAATATTATATACGTCTATAACGGTATGTATCCTAATCTAAGGCAACCTATCATCTCGGATGCAATATTCTACAACATTCCTGGCGTGTCGGACCCTACTTCACGGTGGGAACAGTATATACGTCTATAACGTTATATATCCTAACCTAAGGCAACCTAACATCTCGGATGTAACATTTGACAACATTCCAGGCGTGTCAGTCCCTACGTCTCGGTTGTAACATTATATGCGTCTATAACGTTATATATCCTAACCTAAGGCAACCTAACATCTCGGATGTAACATTTGACAACATTCCTGTCGTGTCGGAACCTACTTCTCGGTGGGAACATTATGTACGTCTATAACGTTATATATCCTATCCTAAGGCCACCTAACATCTCGGATGTAATATTCTACAACATTCCAGGCGTGTCGGCGCATTCTTTTCGTTGGGAATATTATATGCGTCTATAACGGTATATATCCTAATCTAAGGCAACCTATCATCTCGGATGCAATATTCTACAACATTCCTGGCGTGTCGGACCCTACTTCACGGTGGGAACATTAAATGCATGTATAACGTTGTATATCCTAGTCTAAGGCAACCTATCATCTCAGACGTAATATTTTACAACATTCCTGGCGTGTGGGTGCATTCATTTCGGTGGGAATATTATATACGTCTATAACGGTATATATCCTAACCTAAGGCAACCTGACATCTCGGATGTAACATTTGACAACATTCCAGGCGTATCGGTCCCTACGTCTCGGTGGTAACATTATATGCGTCTATAGCGTTATATATACTAACCTAAGGCAACCTAACATCTCGGATGTAATATTTGGCAACATTCCTGTCGTGTCGAACCCTACTTCTCGATGGGAACATTATGTACGTCTATAATATTATATAACCTAACCTAAGGCCACCTAACATCTCGGATGTAATATTCTACAACATTCCAGGCGTGTCGGCGCATTCTTTTCGGTGGGAATATTATATACGTCTATAACGGTATATATCCTAATCTAAGGCAACCTATCATCTCGGATGCAATATTCTACAACATTCCTGGCGTGTCGGACCCTACTTCACGGTGGGAACAGTATATACGTCTATAACGTTATATATCCTAACCTAAGGCAACCTAACATCTCGGATGTAACATTTGACAACATTCCAGGCGTGTCAGTCCGTACGTCTCGGTTGTAACATTATATGCGTCTATAACGTTATATATCCTAACCTAAGGCAACCTAACATCTCGGATGTAACATTTGACAACATTCCTGTCGTGTCGGAACCTACTTCTCGGTGGGAACATTATGTACGTCTATAACGTTATATATCCTATCCTAAGGCCACCTAACATCTCGGATGTAATATTCTACAACATTCCAGGCGTGTCGGCGCATTCTTTTCGTTGGGAATATTATATACGTCTATAACGGTATATATCCTAATCTAAGGCAACCTATCATCTCGGATGCAATATTCTACAACATTCCTGGCGTGTCGGACCCTACTTCACGGTGGGAACATTAAATGCATGTATAACGTTGTATATCCTAGTCTAAGGCAACCTATCATCTCAGACGTAATATTTTACAACATTCCTGGCGTGTGTGTGCATTCATTTCGGTGGGAATATTATATACGTCTATAACGGTATATATCCTAACCTAAGGCAACCTGACATCTCGGATGTAATATTTGACAACATTCCAGGCGTGTCGGACCCGACGTCTCGGTGGTAAAATTATATGCGTCCTTAACGTTATATATCCTAACCTAAGGCAACCTAACATCTCGGATGTAACATTTGACAACATTCCAGGCGTGTCGGTCCCTACGTCTCGGTGGTAACATTATATGCGTCTATGGCGTTATATATCCTAACCTAAGGCAACCTAACATCTCGGATGTAATATTTGGCAACATTCCTGTCGTGTCGGACCCTACTTCTCGTTGGGAATATTAAATACGTCTATAACGTTATATATCCTAACCTAAGGCCACCTAACATCTCGGATGTAACATTTGACAACATTCCAGGCGTGTCGGTCCCTACGTCTCGGTGGTAACATTATATGAGTCTATAGCGGTATATATCCTAACCTAAGGCAACCTAACATCTCGGATGTAATATTTGGCAACATTCCTGTCGTGTCGGAACCTACTTCTCGGTGGGAACATTATGTACGTCTATAACGTTATATATCCTAACCTAAGGCCACCTAATATCTCGGATGTAATATTTGACAACATTCCTGGCGTGTCGGACCCTACTTCTCGGTGGGAACATTATATACGTCTATAACGTTATATATTCTAACCTAAGGCCTCCTAACATTTCGGATGTAACATTTGACAACATTCCAGGCGTGTCAGTCTCTACGTCTCTGTGGTAACATTATATGCGTCTATAACGTTATATATCCTAACCTAAGGCAACCTAACATCTCGGATGTAATATTTGGCAACATTCCTGTCGTGTCGGACCCTACTTCTCGTTGGGAACATTACATACGTCTATAACGTTATATATCCTAACCTAAGGCCACCTAACATCTCGGACGTAATATTTTACAACATTCCTGGCGTGTCGGACCCTACTTCACGGTGGGAACATTAAATGCATGTATAACGTTGTATATCCTAGTCTAAGGCAACCTATCATCTCAGACGTAATATTTTACAACATTCCTGGCGTGTGGGTGCATTCATTTCGGTGGGAATATTATATACGTCTATAACGGTATATATCCTAACCTAAGGCCACCTAACATCTCGGATGTAATATTTGGCAACATTCCTGTCGTGTCGGACCCTACTTCTCGTCGGGAATATTAAATACGTCTATAACGTTATATATACTAACCTAAGGCCACCTAACATCTCGGATGTAACATTTGACAACATTCCAGGCGTGTCGGTCCCTACGTCTCGGTGGTAACATTATATGAGTCTATAGCGGTATATATCCTAACCTAAGGCAACCTAACATCTCGGATGTAATATTTGGCAACATTCCTGTCGTGTCGGAACCTACTTCTCGGTGGGAACATTATGTACGTCTATAACGTTATATATCCTAACCTAAGGCCACCTAATATCTCGGATGTAATATTTGACAACATTCCTGGCGTGTCGGACCCTACTTCTCGGTGGGAACATTATATACGTCTATAACGTTATATATTCTAACCTAAGGCCACCTAACATTTCGGATGTAACATTTGACAACATTCCAGGCGTGTCAGTCTCTACGTCTCGGTGGTAACATTATATGCGTCTATAACGTTATATATCCTAACCTAAGGCAACCTAACATCTCGGATGTAATATTTGGCAACATTCCTGTCGTGTCGGACCCTACTTCTCGTTGGGAACATTACATACGTCTATAACGTTATATATCCTAACCTAAGGCCACCTAACATCTCGGACGTAATATTTTACAACATTCCTGGCGTGTCGGTGCATTCTTTTCGGTGGGAATATTATATACGTCTATAACGGTATATATCCTAATCTAAGGCACCCTAACATTTCGCATGAAATATTTTACAACATTCGACGCGTGTCGGACCCTACTTCTCGGTGGGAACATTATATACATGTATAACGTTGTATATCCTAGTCTAAGGCAACCTATCATCTCAGGTGTAATATTTTACAACATTCCTGGCGTGTCGGTGCATTCTTTTCGGTGGGAATATTATATACGTCTATAACGGTATATATCCTAATCTAAGGCAACCTAACATCTCGGATGCAATATTTGAAAACATTACTGTCGTGTCGGACCCTATTTCTCGGTGGTAACATTATATGCGTCTATAACGTTATATATCCTAACCTAAGGCCACCTAACACCTCGGATGTAACATTTGACAACATTCCAGGCGTATCGGTCCCTACGTCTCGGTGGTAACATTATATGCGTCTATAGCATTATATCCTAACCTAAGGCAACCTAACATCTCGGATGTAATATTTGGCAACATTCCTGTCGTGTCGAACCCTACTTCTCGATGGGAACATTATGTACGTCTATAATGTTATATAACCTAACCTAAGGCCACCTAACATCTCGGATGTAATATTCTACAACATTCCAGGCGTGTCGGCGCATTCTTTTCGGTGGGAATATTATATACGACTATAACGGTATATATCCTAATCTGAGGCAACCTAACATTTCGCATGAAATATTTGACAACATTCCAGGCGTGTCGGACCCGACCTCTCGGTGGTAACATTATATGCGTCTATAACGTTATATATCCTAACCTAAGGCAACCTAACATCTCGGATGTAATATTTGACTACATTCCTGTCGTGTCGAACCCTACTTCTCCGTGGGTACATTATGTACGCCTATAACGTTATACATCCTACCCTAAGGCCACCTAACATCTCGGATGTAATATTTGACAACATTCCTGGCGTGTCGGACCCTACTTCTCGGTGGGAACATTATGTACGTCTATAACGTTATATATCCTAACTTAAGGCCACCTAACATCTCGGAAGTAACATTTGACAACATTCCAGGCGCGTCGGTTCCTACGTCTCGGTGGTAACATTACATGCGTCTATAACGTTATATATCCTAACCTAAGGCAACCTAAAAAACTCGGATGTAATATTTGACAACATTCCTGGCGTGTCGGACCATACTTCTCGGTGGAAACAGTATATACGTCTATAACGTTATATATCCTAACCGAAGGCAACCTAACATCTCGGATGTGACATTTGACAACATTCCAGGCGTGTCAGACCCTACGTCTCGGTTGTAACATTATATGCGTCTATAACGTTATATATCCTAACCTAAGGCAACCTAACATCTCGGATGTAACATTTGACAACATTCCTGTCGTGTCGGAACCTACTTCTCGGTGGGAACATTATGTACGTCTATAACGTTATATATCCTAACCTAAGGCCACCTAACATCTCGGATGTAACATTTGACAACATTCCAGGCGTGTCGGACCCTACTTCTCGGTGGGAACATTATATGCATGTATAACGTTGTATATCCTAGTCTAAGGCAACCTATCATCTCAGACGTAATATTTTACAACATTCCTGGCGTGTCGGTGCATTCATTTCGGTGGGAATATTATATACGTCTATAACGGTATATATCCTAACCTAAGGCAACCTGACATCTTGGATGTAATATTTGACAACATTCCAGGCGTGTCGGACCCGACGTCTCGGTGGTAAAATTATATGCGTCCTTAACGTTATATATCCTATCCTAAGGCAACCTAACATCTCGGATGTAACATTTGACAACATTCCAGGCGTGTCGGTCCCTACGTCTCGGTGGTAACATTATATGCGTCTATGGCCTTATATATCCTAACCTAAGGCAACCTAACATCTCGGATGTAATATTTGGCAACATTCCTGTCGTGTCGGAACCTACTTCTCGGTGGGAACATTATGTACGTCTATAACGTTATATATCCTAACCTAAGGCCACCTAATATCTCGGATGTAATATTTGACAACATTCCTGGCGTGTCGGACCCTACTTCTCGGTGGGAACATTATATACGTCTATAACGTTATATATCCTATCCTAAGGCCACCTAACATCTCGGAAGTAACATTTGACAACATTCCAAGCGCGTCGGTTCCTACGTCTCGGTGGTAACATTACATGCGTCTATAACGTTATATATCCTAACCTAAGGCAACCTAAAAAACTCGGATGTAATATTTGACAACATTCCTGGCGTGTCGGACCATACTTCTCGGTGGAAACAGTATATACGTCTATAACGTTATATATCCTAACCGAAGGCAACCTAACATCTCGGATGTGACATTTGACAACATTCCAGGCGTGTCGGACCCTACTTCTCGGTGGGAACATTATATGCATGTATAACGTTGTATATCCTAGTCTAAGGCAACCTATCATCTCAGACGTAATATTTTACAATATTCCTGGCGTGTCGGTGCATTCATTTCGGTGGGAATATTATATACGTCTATAACGGTATATATCCTAACCTAAGGCAACCTGACATCTCGGATGTAATATTTGACAACATTCCAGGCGTGTCGGACCCGACGTCTCGGTGGTAAAATTATATGCGTCCTTAACGTTATATATCCTAACCTAAGGCAACCTAACATCTCGGATGTAATATTCTACAACATTCCAGGCGTGTCAGTCTCTACGTCTCGGTGGTAACATTATATGCGTCTATAACGTTATATATCCTAACCTAAGGCAACCTAACATCTCGGATGTAATATTTGGCAACATTCCTGTCCTGTCGGACCCTACTTCTCGGTGGGAACATTATATGCGTCTATAATGTTATATATCCTAACCTAAGGCAACCTAACATCTCGGATGTAACATTTGACAACATTCCTGTCGTGTCGAACCCTACTTCTCCGTGGGTACATTATGTACGTCTATAACGTTATACATCCTAACCTAAGGCCACCTAACATCTCGGATGTAATATTTGACAACATTCCTGGCGTGTCGGACCCTACTTCTCGGTGGGAACATTATGTACGTCTATAACGTTATATATCCTAACTTAAGGCCACCTAACATCTCGGAAGTAACATTTGACAACATTCCAGGCGCGTCGGTTCCTACGTCTCGGTGGTAACATTACATGCGTCTATAACGTTATATATCCTAACCTAAGGCAACCTAAAAAACTCGGATGTAATATTTGACAACATTCCTGGCGTGTCGGACCCTACTTCTCGGTGGGAACATTATGTACGTCTATAACGTTATATATCCTAACCTAAGGCAACCTAACATCTCGGATGTAATATTTGACAACATTCCTGGCGTGTCGGACCCTACTTCTCGGTGGGAACATTATATACGTCTATAACGTTATATATTCTAACCTAAGGCCACCTAACATTTCGGATGTAACATTTGACAACATTCCAGGCGTGTCAGTCTCTACGTCTCGGTGGTAACATTATATATCTCTATAACGTTATATATCCTAACCTAAGGCAACCTAACATCTCGGATGTAACAATTGACAACATTCCAGGCGCGTCGGTTCTTACGTCTCGGTGGTAACATTACATGCGTCTATAACGTTATATATCCTAACCTAAGGCAACCTAAAATACTCGGATGTAATATTTGTCAACATTCCTGGCATGTCGGACCATACTTCTCGGTGGAAACAGTATATATGTCTATAACGTTATATATCCTAACCTAAGGCAACCTAACATCTCGGATGTAACATTTGACAACATTCCAGGCGTGTCGGTCCCTACGTCTCGGTGGTAACATTATATGCGTCTATAGCGTTATATATCCAAACCTAAGGCAACATAACATCTCGGATGTAATATTTGGCAACATTCCTGTCGTGTCGGACCCTACTCCTCGTTGGGAACATTACATACGTCTATAACGTTATATATCCTAACCTAAGGCCACCTAACATCTCGGATGTAATATTTTACAACATTCCTGGCGTGTCGGTGCATTCTTTTCGGTGGGAATATTATATACGTCTATAACGGTATATATCCTAATCTAAGGCAACCTAACATTTCGCATGAAATATTTTACAACATTCCAGGCGTGTCGGACCCGACGTCTCGGTGGTAACATTATATGCGTCTATAGCGTTATATATCTTAACCTAAGGCAACCTAACATCTCGGATGTAATATTTGGCAACATTCCTGTCGTGTCGGACCCTACTTCTCGTTGGGAACATTACATACGTCTATAACGTTATATATCCTAACCTAAGGCCACCTAACATCTCGGATGTAATATTTTACAACATTCCTCGCGTGTCGGTGCATTCTTTTCGGTGGGAATATTATATACGTCTATAACGGTATATATCCTAATCTAAGGCAACCTAACATTTCGCATGAAATATTTGACAACATTCCAGGCGTGTCGGACCCGACGTCTCCGTGGTAATATTATATGCGTCCTTAACGTTATATATCCTAACCTAAGGCAACCTAACATCTCGGATGTAACGTTTGACAACATTCCAGGCGTGTCGGACCCTACTTCTCGGTGGAAGCAGTATATACGTCTATAACGTTATATATCCTAACCTAAGGCAACCTAACATCTCGGATGTAACATTTGACAACATTCCAGGCGTGTCGGTCCCTACGTCTCGGTAGTAACATTATATGCGTCTATAGCGTTATATATCCTAACCTAAGGCAACCTAACATCTCGGATGTAATATTTGGCAACATTCCTGTCGTGTCGGACCCTACTGCTCGGTGGGAACATTACATACGTCTATAACGTTATACATCCTAACCTAAGGCAACCTAACATCTCGGATGTAACATTTGACAACATTCCTGTCGTGTCGGAACCTACTTCTCGGTGGGAACATTATGTACGTCTATAACGTTATATATCCTAACCTAAGGCAACCTAACATCTCGGATGTAATATTTGACAACATTCCTGGCGTGTCGGACCCTACTTCTCGGTGGGAACATTATATACGTCTATAACGTTATATATTCTAACCTAAGGCCACCTAACATTTCGGATGTAACATTTGACAACATTCCAGGCGTGTCAGTCTCTACGTCTCGGTGGTAACATTATATATCTCCTATAACGTTATATATCCTAACCTAAGGCAACCTAACATCTCGGATGTAACATTTGTCAACATTCCTGGCATGTCGGACCATACTTCTCGGTGGAAACAGTATATATGTCTATAACGTTATATATCCTAACCTAAGGCAACCTAACATCTCGGATGTAACATTTGACAACATTCCAGGCGTGTCGGTCCCTACGTCTCGGTGGTAACATTATATGCGTCTATAGCGTTATATATCCTAACCTAAGGCAACATAACATCTCGGATGTAATATTTGGCAACATTCCTGTCGTGTCGGACCCTACTTCTCGTTGGGAACATTACATACGTCTATAACGTTATATATCCTAACCTAAGGCCACCTAACATCTCGGATGTAATATTTTACAACATTCCTGGCGTGTCGGTGCATTCTTTTCGGTGGGAATATTATATACGTCTATAACGGTATATATCCTAATCTAAGGCAACCTAACATTTCGCATGAAATATTTTACAACATTCCAGGCGTGTCGGACCCGACGTCTCGGTGGTAACATTATATGCGTCTATAGCGTTATATATCCTAACCTAAGGCCACCTAACATCTCGGATGTAATATTTTACAACATTCCTCGCGTGTCGGTGCATTCTTTTCGGTGGGAATATTATATACGTCTATAACGGTATATATCCTAATCTAAGGCAACCTAACATTTCGCATGAAATATTTGACAACATTCCAGGCGTGTCGGACCCGACGTCTCGGTGGTAATATTATATGCGTCCTTAACGTTATATATCCTAACCTAAGGCAACCTAACATCTCGGATGTAACATTTGACAACATTCCAGGCGTGTCGGACCCTACTTCTCGGTGGAAGCAGTATATACGTCTATAACGTTATATATCCTAACCTAAGGCAACCTAACATCTCGGATGTAACATTTGACAACATTCCAGGCGTGTCGGTCCCTACGTCTCGGTAGTAACATTATATGCGTCTATAGCGTTATATATTACTAACCTAAGGCAACCTAACATCTCGGATGTAATATTTGGCAACATTCCTGTCGTGTCGGACCCTACTGCTCGGTGGGAACATTACATACGTCTATAACGTTATACATCCTAACCTAAGGCAACCTAACATCTCGGATGTAACATTTGACAACATTCCTGTCGTGTCGGAACCTACTTCTCGGTGGGAACATTATGTACGTCTATAACGTTATATATCCTAACCTAAGGCAACCTAACATCTCGGATGTAATATTTGACAACATTCCTGGCGTGTCGGACCCTACTGCTCGGTGGGAACATTACATACGTCTATAACGTTATACATCCTAACCTAAGGCAACCTAACATCTCGGATGTAACATTTGACAACATTCCTGTCGTGTCGGAACCTACTTCTCGGTGGGAACATTATGTACGTCTATAACGTTATATATCCTAACCTAAGGCAACCTAACATCTCGGATGTAATATTTGACAACATTCCTGGCGTGTCGGACCCTACTTCTCGGTGGGAACATTATATACGTCTATAACGTTATATATTCTAACCTAAGGCCACCTAACATTTCGGATGTAACATTTGACAACATTCCAGGCGTGTCAGTCTCTACGTCTCGGTGGTAACATTATATATCTCCTATAACGTTATATATCCTAACCTAAGGCAACCTAACATCTCGGATGTAACATTTGACAACATTCCAGGCGCGTCGGTTCTTACGTCTCGGTGGTAACATTACATGCGTCTATAACGTTATATATCCTAACCTAAGGCAACCTAAAATACTCGGATGTAATATTTGTCAACATTCCTGGCATGTCGGACCATACTTCTCGGTGGAAACAGTATATATGTCTATAACGTTATATATCCTAACCTAAGGCAACCTAACATCTCGGATGTAACATTTGACAACATTCCAGGCGTGTCGGTCCCTACGTCTCGGTGGTAACATTATATGCGTCTATAGCGTTATATATCCTAACCTAAGGCAACATAACATCTCGGATGTAACATTTGACAACATTCCAGGCGTGTCGGTCCCTACGTCTCGGTGGTAACATTATATGCGTCTATAGCGTTATACACCCTAACCTAAGGCAACCTGACATCTCGGATGTAATATTTGACAACATTCCTGTCGTGTCGAACCCCACTGCTCGGTGGGAACATTATGTACGTCAATAATGTTATATATCCTAACCTAAGTCCACCTAACATCACGGATATAATATTCTACAACATTCCAGCTGTGTCGGACCCTACTTCTCGGTAGGAAGAGTATATACGTCTATAACGTTGCATATCCTATCCTAAGGCAACCTGACATCTCGGATGTAATATTCTACAATATTCCTGGCGTGTCGGACCATACTTCTCGGTGGAAACAGTATATACGTCTATAACGTTATATATTCTAACCTAAGGCAACCTAACATCTCGGATGTAACATTTGACAACATTCCAGGCGTGTCAGTCCCTACGTCTCGGTTGTAACATTATATATCTCTATAACGTTATATATCCTAACCTAAGGCAACATAACATCTCGGATGTAATATTTGGCAACATTCCTGTCGTGTCGGACCCTACTTCTCGTTGGGAACATTACATACGTCTATAACGTTATATATCCTAACCTAAGGCCACCTAACATCTCGGATGTAATATTTTACAACATTCCTGGCGTGTCGGTGCATTCTTTTCGGTGGGAATATTATATACGTCTATAACGGTATATATCCTAATCTAAGGCAACCTAACATTTCGCATGAAATATTTTACAACATTCCAGGCGTGTCGGACCCGACGTCTCGGTGGTAACATTATATGCGTCTATAGCGTTATATATCCTAACCTAAGGCAACCTAACATCTCGGATGTAATATTTGGCAACATTCCTGTCGTGTCGGACCCTACTTCTCGTTGGGAACATTACATACGTCTATAACGTTATATATCCTAACCTAAGGCCACCTAACATCTCGGATGTAATATTTTACAACATTCCTCGCGTGTCGGTGCATTCTTTTCGGTGGGAATATTATATACGTCTATAACGGTATATATCCTAATCTAAGGCAACCTAACATTTCGCATGAAATATTTGACAACATTCCAGGCGTGTCGGACCCGACGTCTCGGTGGTAATATTATATGCGTCCTTAACGTTATATATCCTAACCTAAGGCAACCTAACATCTCGGATGTAACATTTGACAACATTCCAGGCGTGTCGGTCTCTACGTCTCGGTAGTAACATTATATGCGTCTATAGCGTTATATATCCTAACCTAAGGCAACCTAACATCTCGGATGTAATATTTGGCAACATTCCTGTCGTGTCGGACCCTACTGCTCGGTGGGAACATTACATACGTCTATAACGTTATACATCCTAACCTAAGGCAACCTAACATCTCGGATGTAACATTTGACAACATTCCTGTCGTGTCGGAACCTACTTCTCGGTGGGAACATTATGTACGTCTATAACGTTATATATCCTAACCTAAGGCAACCTAACATCTCGGATGTAACATTTGACAACATTCCAGGCGTGTCGGTCCCTACGTCTCGGTGGTAACATTATATGCGTCTAAAGCGTTATATATCCTAACCTAATGCAACCTGACATCTCGGATGTAATATTTGACAACATTCCTGTCGTGTCGAACCCCACTGCTCGGTGGGAACATTATGTACGTCAATAATGTTATATATCCTAACCTAAGTCCACCTAACTTCACGGATATAATATTCTACAACATTCCAGCTGTGTCGGACCCTACTTCTCGGTAGGAAGAGTATATACGTCTATAACGTTGCATATCCTATCCTAAGGCAACCTGACGTCTCGGATGTAATATTCTACAATATTCCTGGCGTGTCGGACCATACTTCTCGGTGGAAACAGTATATACGTCTATAACGTTATATATTCTAACCTAAGGCAACCTAACATCTCGGATGTAACATTTGACAACATTCCAGGCGTGTCAGTCCCTACGTCTCGGTTGTAACATTATATGCCTCTATAACGTTATATATCCTAACCTAAGGCCACCTAACATCTCGGATGTGATATTTTACAACATTCCTGGCGTGCCGGTGCATCCTTTTCGGTGGGAATATTATATACGTCTATAACGGTATATATCCTAATCTAAGGCAACCTAACATCTCGGATGTAATATTTGACAACATTCCTGTCGTGTCGAACCCTACTTCTCCGTGGGTACATTATGTACATATATAACGTTATACATCCTAACCTAAGGCCACCTAACATCTCGGATGTAATATTTGACAACATTCCTGGCGTGTCGGACCCTACTTCTCGGTGGGAACATTATATGCATGTATAACGTTGTATATCCTAGTCTAAGGCAACCTATCATCTCAGACGTAATATTTTACAACATTCCTGGCGTGTCGGTGCATTCTTTTCGGTGGGAATATTAAATACGTCTATAACGGTATATATCCTAATCTAAGGCAACCTAACATCTCGGATGCAATATTCTACAACATTCCTGGCGTGTCGGACCCTACTTCTCGGTGGAAGCAGTATATACGTCTATAACGTTATATAGTCTAACCTAAGGCAACCTAACATCTCGGATGTAACATTTGACAACATTCCAGTCGTGTCGGTCCCTACGTCTCGGTAGTAACATTATATGCGTCTATAGCGTTATATATCCTAACCTAAGGCAACCTAACATCTCGGATGTAATATTTGGCAACATTCCTGTCGTGTCGGTCCCTACTGCTCGGTGGGAACATTACATACGTCTATAACGTTATACATCCTAACCTAAGGCAACCTAACATCTCGGATGTAACATTTGACAACATTCCTGTCGTGTCGGAACCTACTTCTCGGTGGGAACATTATGTACGTCTATAACGTTATATATCCTAACCTAAGGCAACCTAACATCTCGGATGTAACATTTGATAACATTCCAGGCGTGTCAGTCCCTACGTCTCGGTTGTAACATTATATGCTTCTATAACGTTATATATCCTAACCTAAGGCAACCTAACATCTCGGATGTAACATTTGACAACATTCCAGGCGCGTCGGTTCTTACGTCTCGGAGGTAACATTACATGCGTCTATAACGTTATATATCCTAACCTAAGGCAACCTAAAATACTCGGATGTAATATTTGTCAACATTCCTGGCGTGTCGGACCATACTTCTCGGTGGAAACAGTATATATGTCTATAACGTTATACATCCTAACCTAAGGCAACCTAACATCTCGGATGTAACATTTGACAACATTCCAGGCGTGTCGGTCCCTACGTCTCGGTGGTAACATTATATGAGTCTATAGCGTTATATATCCTAACCTAAGGCAACCTAACATCTCGGATGTAATATTTGGCAACATTCCTGTCGTGTCGGAACCTACTTCTCGGTGGGAACATTATGTACGTCTATAACGTTATATATCCTAACCTAAGGCAACCTAACATCTCGGATGTAACATTTGACAACATTCCAGGCGTGTCGGTCCCTACGTCTCGGTGGTAACATTATATGCGTCTATAGCGTTATATATCCTAACCTAAGGCCACCTAACATCTCGGATGTAATATTTTACAACATTCCTGGCGTGTCGGTGCATTCTTTTCGGTGGGAATATTATATACGTCTATAACGGTATATATCCTAATCTAAGGCAACCTAACATTTCGCATGAAATATTTGACAACATTCTAGGCGTGTCGGACCCGACGTCTCGGTGGTAATATTATATGCGTCCTTAACGTTATATATCCTAACCTAAGGCAACCTAACATCTCGGATGTAACATTTGACAACATTCCAGGCGTGTCGGACCCTACTTCGCGGTGGAAGCAGTATATACGTCTATAACGTTATATATCCTAACCTAAGGCAACCTAACGTCTCGGATGTAACATTTGACAACATTCCAGTCGTGTCGGTCCCTACGTCTCGGTAGTAACATTATATGCGTCTATAGCGTTATATATCCTAACCTAAGGCAACCTAACATCTCGGATGTAATATTTGGCAACATTCCTGTCGTGTCGGACCCTACTGCTCGGTGGGAACATTACATACGTCTATAACGTTATACATCCTAACCTAAGGCAACCTAACATCTCGGATGTAACATTTGACAACATTCCTGTCGTGTCGGAACCTACTTCTCGGTGGGAACATTATGTACGTCTATAACGTTATATATCCTAACCTAAGGCAACCTAACATCTCGGATGTAACATTTGACAACATTCCAGGCGCGTCGGTTCTTACGTCTCGGTGGTAACATTACATGCGTCTATAACGTTATATATCCTAGCCTAAGGCAACCTAAAATACTCGGATGTAATATTTGTCAACATTCCTGGCGTGTCGGACCATACTTCTCGGTGGAAACAGTATATATGTCTATAACGTTATACATCCTAACCTGAGGCAACCTAACATCTCGGATGTAACATTTGACAACATTCCAGGCGTGTCGGTCCCTACGTCTCGGTGGTAACATTATATGAGTCTATAGCGTTATAAATCCTAACCTAAGGCAACCTAAGATCTCGGATGTAATATTTGGCAACATTCCTGTCGTGTCGGAACCTTCTTCTCGGTGGGAACATTATGTACGTCTATAACGTTATATATCCTAACCTAAGGCCACCTAACATCTCGTATGTAATATTTGACAACATTCCTGGCGTGTCGGACCCTACTTCTCGGTGGGAACATTATATACGTCTATAACGTTATATATTCTAACCTAAGGCCACCTAACATTTCGGATGTAACATTTGACAACATTCCAGGCGTGTCGGTCCCTACGTCTCGGTGGTAACATTATATGCGTCTATAGCGTTATATATCCTAACCTAAGGCAACATAACATCTCGGATGTAATATTTGACAACATTCCAGGCGTGTCAGTCCCTACTTCTCGTTGGGAACATTACATACGTCTATAACGTTATATATCCTAACCTAAGGCCACCTAACATCTCGGATGTAATATTTTACAACATTCCTCGCGTGTCGGTGCATTCTTTTCGGTGGGAATATTATATACGTCTATAACGGTATATATCCTAATCTAAGGCAACCTAACATTTCGCATGATATATTTGACAACATTCCAGGCGTGTCGGACCCGACGTCTCGGTGGTAATATTATATGCGTCCTTAACGTTATATATCCTAACCTAAGGCAACCTAACATCTCGGATGTAACATTTGACAACATTCCAGGCGTGTCGGTCTCTACGTCTCGGTAGTAACATTATATGCGTCTATAGCGTTATATATCCTAACCTAAGGCAACCTAACATCTCGGATGTAATATTTGGCAACATTCCTGTCGTGTCGGACCCTACTGCTCGGTGGGAACATTACATACGTCTATAACGTTATACATCCTAACCTAAGGCAACCTAACATCTCGGATGTAACATTTGACAACATTCCTGTCGTGTCGGAACCTACTTCTCGGTGGGAACATTATGTACGTCTATAACGTTATATATCCTAACCTAAGGCAACCTAACATCTCGGATGTAACATTTGACAACATTCCAGGCGTGTCGGTCCCTACGTCTCGGTGGTAACATTATATGCGTCTATAGCGTTATATATCCTAACCTAATGCAACCTGACATCTCGGATGTAATATTTGACAACATTCCTGTCGTGTCGAACCCCACTGCTCGGTGGGAACATTATGTACGTCAATAATGTTATATATCCTAACCTAAGTCCACCTAACATCACGGATATAATATTCTACAACATTCCAGCTGTGTCGGACCCTACTTCTCGGTAGGAAGAGTATATACGTCTATAACGTTGCATATCCTATCCTAAGGCAACCTGACGTCTCGGATGTAATATTCTACAATATTCCTGGCGTGTCGGACCATACTTCTCGGTGGAAACAGTATATATGTCTATAACGTTATATATTCTAACCTAAGGCAACCTAACATCTCGGATGTAACATTTGACAACATTCCAGGCGTGTCAGTCCCTACGTCTCGGTTGTAACATTATATGCCTCTATAACGTTATATATCCTAACCTAAGGCCACCTAACATCTCGGATGTGATATTTTACAACATTCCTGGCGTGCCGGTGCATTCCTTTCGGTGGGAATATTATATACGTCTATAACGGTATATATCCTAATCTAAGGCAACCTAACATCTCGGATGTAATATTTGACAACATTCCTGTCGTGTCGAACCCTACTTCTCCGTGGGTACATTATGTACATATATAACGTTATACATCCTAACCTAAGGCCGCCTAACATCTCGGATGTAATATTTGACAACATTCCTGGCGTGTCGGACCCTACTTCTCGGTGGGAACATTATATGCATGTATAACGTTGTATATCCTAGTCTAAGGCAACCTATCATCTCAGACGTAATATTTTACAACATTCCTGGCGTGTCGGTGCATTCTTTTCGGTGGGAATATTATATACGTCTATAACGGTATATATCCTAATCTAAGGCAACCTAACATCTCGGATGCAATATTCTACAACATTCCTGGCGTGTCGGACCCTACTTCTCGGTGGAAGCAGTATATACGTCTATAACGTTATATAGTCTAACCTAAGGCAACCTAACATCTCGGATGTAACATTTGACAACATTCCAGTCGTGTCGGTCCCTACGTCTCGGTAGTAACATTATATGCGTCTATAGCGTTATATATCCTAACCTAAGGCAACCTAACATCTCGGATGTAATATTTGGCAACATTCCTGTCGTGTCGGTCCCTACTGCTCGGTGGGAACATTACATACGTCTATAACGTTATACATCCTAACCTAAGGCAACCTAACATCTCGGATGTAACATTTGACAACATTCCTGTCGTGTCGGAACCTACTTCTCGGTGGGAACATTATGTACGTCTATAACGTTATATATCCTAACCTAAGGCAACCTAACATCTCGGATGTAACATTTGATAACATTCCAGGCGTGTCAGTCCCTACGTCTCGGTTGTAACATTATATGCTTCTATAACGTTATATATCCTAACCTAAGGCAACCTAACATCTCGGATGTAACATTTGACAACATTCCAGGCGCGTCGGTTCTTACGTCTCGGTGGTAACATTACATGCGTCTATAACGTTATATATCCTAACCTAAGGCAACCTAAAATACTCGGATGTAATATTTGTCAACATTCCTGGCGTGTCGGACCATACTTCTCGGTGGAAACAGTATATATGTCTATAACGTTATACATCCTAACCTAAGGCAACCTAACATCTCGGATGTAACATTTGACAACATTCCAGGCGTGTCGGTCCCTACGTCTCGGTGGTAACATTATATGAGTCTATAGCGTTATATATCCTAACCTAAGGCAACCTAACATCTCGGATGTAATATTTGGCAACATTCCTGTCGTGTCGGAACCTACTTCTCGGTGGGAACATTATGTACGTCTATAACGTTATATATCCTAACCTAAGGCAACCTAACATCTCGGATGTAACATTTGAAAACATTCCAGGCGTGTCGGTCCCTACGTCTCGGTGGTAACATTATATGCGTCTATAGCGTTATATATCCTAACCTAAGGCCACCTAACATCTCGGATGTAATATTTTACAACATTCCTGGCGTGTCGGTGCATTCTTTTCGGTGGGAATATTATATACGTCTATAACGGTATATATCCTAATCTAAGGCAACCTAACATTTCGCATGAAATATTTGACAACATTCTAGGCGTGTCGGACCCGACGTCTCGGTGGTAATATTATATGCGTCCTTAACGTTATATATCCTAACCTAAGGCAACCTAACATCTCGGATGTAACATTTGACAACATTCCAGGCGTGTCGGACCCTACTTCTCGGTGGAAGCAGTATATACGTCTATAACGTTATATATCCTAACCTAAGGCAACCTAACATCTCGGATGTAACATTTGACAACATTCCAGTCGTGTCGGTCCCTACGTCTCGGTAGTAACATTATATGCGTCTATAGCGTTATATATCCTAACCTAAGGCAACCTAACATCTCGGATGTAATATTTGGCAACATTCCTGTCGTGTCGGACCCTACTGCTCGGTGGGAACATTACATACGTCTATAACGTTATACATCCAACCTAAGGCAACCTAACATCTCGGATGTAACATTTGACAACATTCCTGTCGTGTCGGAACCTACTTCTCGGTGGGAACATTATGTACGTCTATAACGTTATATATCCTAACCTAAGGCAACCTAACATCTCGGATGTAACATTTGACAACATTCCAGGCGCGTCGGTTCTTACGTCTCGGTGGTAACATTACATGCGTCTATAACGTTATATATCCTAACCTATGGCAACCTAAAATACTCGGATGTAATATTTGTCAACATTCCTGGCGTGTCGGACCATACTTCTCGGTGGAAACAGTATATATGTCTATAACGTTATACATCCTAACCTAAGGCAACCTAACATCTCGGATGTAACATTTGACAACATTCCAGGCGTGTCGGTCCCTACGTCTCGGTGGTAACATTATATGAGTCTATAGCGTTATATATCCTAACCTAAGGCAACCTAACATCTCGGATGTAACATTTGACAACATTCCAGGCGTGTCGGTCCCTACGTCTCGGTGGTAACATTATATGCGTCTATAGCGTTATATATCCTAACCTAATGCAACCTGACATCTCGGATGTAATATTTGACAACATTCCTGTCGTGTCGAACCCCACTGCTCGGTGGGAACATTATGTACGTCAATAATGTTATATATCCTAACCTAAGTCCACCTAACATCACGGATATAATATTCTACAACATTCCAGCTGTGTCGGACCCTACTTCTCGGTAGGAAGAGTATATACGTCTATAACGTTGCATATCCTATCCTAAGGCAACCTGACGTCTCGGATGTAATATTCTACAATATTCCTGGCGTGTCGGACCATACTTCTCGGTGGAAACAGTATATACGTATATAACGTTATATATTCTAACCTAAGGCAACCTAACATCTCGGATGTAACATTTGACAACATTCCAGGCGTGTCAGTCCCTACGTCTCGGTTGTAACATTATATGCCTCTATAACGTTATATATCCTAACCTAAGGCCACATAACATCTCGGATGTGATATTTTACAACATTCCTGGCGTGCCGGTGCATTCCTTTCGGTGGGAATATTATATACGTCTATAACGGTATATATCCTAATCTAAGGCAACCTAACATCTCGGATGTAATATTTGACAACATTCCTGTCGTGTCGAACCCTACTTCTCCGTGGGTACATTATGTACATATATAACGTTATACATCCTAACCTAAGGCCACCTAACATCTCGGATGTAATATTTGACAACATTCCTGGCGTGTCGGACCCTACTTCTCGGTGGGAACATTATATGCATGTATAACGTTGTATATCCTAGTCTAAGGCAACCTATCATCTCAGACGTAATATTTTACAACATTCCTGGCGTGTCGGTGCATTCTTTTCGGTGGGAATATTAAATACGTCTATAACGGTATATATCCTAATCTAAGGCAACCTAACATCTCGGATGCAATATTCTACAACATTCCTGGCGTGTCGGACCCTACTTCTCGGTGGAAGCAGTATATACGTCTATAACGTTATATAGTCTAACCTAAGGCAACCTAACATCTCGGATGTAACATTTGACAACATTCCAGTCGTGTCGGTCCCTACGTCTCGGTAGTAACATTATATGCGTCTATAGCGTTATATATCCTAACCTAAGGCAACCTAACATCTCGGATGTAATATTTGGCAACATTCCTGTCGTGTCGGTCCCTACTGCTCGGTGGGAACATTACATACGTCTATAACGTTATACATCCTAACCTAAGGCAACCTAACATCTCGGATGTAACATTTGACAACATTCCTGTCGTGTCGGAACCTACTTCTCGGTGGGAACATTATGTACGTCTATAACGTTATATATCCTAACCTAAGGCAACCTAACATCTCGGATGTAACATTTGATAACATTCCAGGCGTGTCAGTCCCTACGTCTCGGTTGTAACATTATATGCTTCTATAACGTTATATATCCTAACCTAAGGCAACCTAACATCTCGGATGTAACATTTGACAACATTCCAGGCGCGTCGGTTCTTACGTCTCGGTGGTAACATTACATGCGTCTATAACGTTATATATCCTAACCTAAGGCAACCTAAAATACTCGGATGTAATATTTGTCAACATTCCTGGCGTGTCGGCCCATACTTCTCGGTGGAAACAGTATATATGTCTATAACGTTATACATCCTAACCTAAGGCAACCTAACATCTCGGATGTAACATTTGACAACATTCCAGGCGTGTCAGTCCCTACGTCTCGGTTGTAACATTATATGCCTCTATAACGTTATATATCCTAACCTAAGGCCACCTAACATCTCGGATGTGATATTTTACAACATTCCTGGCGTGCCGGTGCATTCCTTTCGGTGGGAATATTATATACGTCTATAACGGTATATATCCTAATCTAAGGCAACCTAACATCTCGGATGTAATATTTGACAACATTCCTGTCGTGTCGAACCCTACTTCTCCGTGGGTACATTATGTACATATATAACGTTATACATCCTAACCTAAGGCCGCCTAACATCTCGGATGTAATATTTGACAACATTCCTGGCGTGTCGGACCCTACTTCTCGGTGGGAACATTATATGCATGTATAACGTTGTATATCCTAGTCTAAGGCAACCTATCATCTCAGACGTAATATTTTACAACATTCCTGGCGTGTCGGTGCATTCTTTTCGGTGGGAATATTATATACGTCTATAACGGTATATATCCTAATCTAAGGCAACCTAACATCTCGGATGCAATATTCTACAACATTCCTGGCGTGTCGGACCCTACTTCTCGGTGGAAGCAGTATATACGTCTATAACGTTATATAGTCTAACCTAAGGCAACCTAACATCTCGGATGTAACATTTGACAACATTCCAGTCGTGTCGGTCCCTACGTCTCGGTAGTAACATTATATGCGTCTATAGCGTTATATATCCTAACCTAAGGCAACCTAACATCTCGGATGTAATATTTGGCAACATTCCTGTCGTGTCGGTCCCTACTGCTCGGTGGGAACATTACATACGTCTATAACGTTATACATCCTAACCTAAGGCAACCTAACATCTCGGATGTAACATTTGACAACATTCCTGTCGTGTCGGAACCTACTTCTCGGTGGGAACATTATGTACGTCTATAACGTTATATATCCTAACCTAAGGCAACCTAACATCTCGGATGTAACATTTGATAACATTCCAGGCGTGTCAGTCCCTACGTCTCGGTTGTAACATTATATGCTTCTATAACGTTATATATCCTAACCTAAGGCAACCTAACATCTCGGATGTAACATTTGACAACATTCCAGGCGCGTCGGTTCTTACGTCTCGGTGGTAACATTACATGCGTCTATAACGTTATATATCCTAACCTAAGGCAACCTAAAATACTCGGATGTAATATTTGTCAACATTCCTGGCGTGTCGGACCATACTTCTCGGTGGAAACAGTATATATGTCTATAACGTTATACATCCTAACCTAAGGCAACCTAACATCTCGGATGTAACATTTGACAACATTCCAGGCGTGTCGGTCCCTACGTCTCGGTGGTAACATTATATGAGTCTATAGCGTTATATATCCTAACCTAAGGCAACCTAACATCTCGGATGTAATATTTGGCAACATTCCTGTCGTGTCGGAACCTACTTCTCGGTGGGAACATTATGTACGTCTATAACGTTATATATCCTAACCTAAGGCAACCTAACATCTCGGATGTAACATTTGAAAACATTCCAGGCGTGTCGGTCCCTACGTCTCGGTGGTAACATTATATGCGTCTATAGCGTTATATATCCTAACCTAAGGCCACCTAACATCTCGGATGTAATATTTTACAACATTCCTGGCGTGTCGGTGCATTCTTTTCGGTGGGAATATTATATACGTCTATAACGGTATATATCCTAATCTAAGGCAACCTAACATTTCGCATGAAATATTTGACAACATTCTAGGCGTGTCGGACCCGACGTCTCGGTGGTAATATTATATGCGTCCTTAACGTTATATATCCTAACCTAAGGCAACCTAACATCTCGGATGTAACATTTGACAACATTCCAGGCGTGTCGGACCCTACTTCTCGGTGGAAGCAGTATATACGTCTATAACGTTATATATCCTAACCTAAGGCAACCTAACATCTCGGATGTAACATTTGACAACATTCCAGTCGTGTCGGTCCCTACGTCTCGGTAGTAACATTATATGCGTCTATAGCGTTATATATCCTAACCTAAGGCAACCTAACATCTCGGATGTAATATTTGGCAACATTCCTGTCGTGTCGGACCCTACTGCTCGGTGGGAACATTACATACGTCTATAACGTTATACATCCAACCTAAGGCAACCTAACATCTCGGATGTAACATTTGACAACATTCCTGTCGTGTCGGAACCTACTTCTCGGTGGGAACATTATGTACGTCTATAACGTTATATATCCTAACCTAAGGCAACCTAACATCTCGGATGTAACATTTGACAACATTCCAGGCGCGTCGGTTCTTACGTCTCGGTGGTAACATTACATGCGTCTATAACGTTATATATCCTAACCTATGGCAACCTAAAATACTCGGATGTAATATTTGTCAACATTCCTGGCGTGTCGGACCATACTTCTCGGTGGAAACAGTATATATGTCTATAACGTTATACATCCTAACCTAAGGCAACCTAACATCTCGGATGTAACATTTGACAACATTCCAGGCGTGTCGGTCCCTACGTCTCGGTGGTAACATTATATGAGTCTATAGCGTTATATATCCTAACCTAAGGCAACCTAACATCTCGGATGTAACATTTGACAACATTCCAGGCGTGTCGGTCCCTACGTCTCGGTGGTAACATTATATGCGTCTATAGCGTTATATATCCTAACCTAATGCAACCTGACATCTCGGATGTAATATTTGACAACATTCCTGTCGTGTCGAACCCCACTGCTCGGTGGGAACATTATGTACGTCAATAATGTTATATATCCTAACCTAAGTCCACCTAACATCACGGATATAATATTCTACAACATTCCAGCTGTGTCGGACCCTACTTCTCGGTAGGAAGAGTATATACGTCTATAACGTTGCATATCCTATCCTAAGGCAACCTGACGTCTCGGATGTAATATTCTACAATATTCCTGGCGTGTCGGACCATACTTCTCGGTGGAAACAGTATATACGTATATAACGTTATATATTCTAACCTAAGGCAACCTAACATCTCGGATGTAACATTTGACAACATTCCAGGCGTGTCAGTCCCTACGTCTCGGTTGTAACATTATATGCCTCTATAACGTTATATATCCTAACCTAAGGCCACATAACATCTCGGATGTGATATTTTACAACATTCCTGGCGTGCCGGTGCATTCCTTTCGGTGGGAATATTATATACGTCTATAACGGTATATATCCTAATCTAAGGCAACCTAACATCTCGGATGTAATATTTGACAACATTCCTGTCGTGTCGAACCCTACTTCTCCGTGGGTACATTATGTACATATATAACGTTATACATCCTAACCTAAGGCCACCTAACATCTCGGATGTAATATTTGACAACATTCCTGGCGTGTCGGACCCTACTTCTCGGTGGGAACATTATATGCATGTATAACGTTGTATATCCTAGTCTAAGGCAACCTATCATCTCAGACGTAATATTTTACAACATTCCTGGCGTGTCGGTGCATTCTTTTCGGTGGGAATATTAAATACGTCTATAACGGTATATATCCTAATCTAAGGCAACCTAACATCTCGGATGCAATATTCTACAACATTCCTGGCGTGTCGGACCCTACTTCTCGGTGGAAGCAGTATATACGTCTATAACGTTATATAGTCTAACCTAAGGCAACCTAACATCTCGGATGTAACATTTGACAACATTCCAGTCGTGTCGGTCCCTACGTCTCGGTAGTAACATTATATGCGTCTATAGCGTTATATATCCTAACCTAAGGCAACCTAACATCTCGGATGTAATATTTGGCAACATTCCTGTCGTGTCGGTCCCTACTGCTCGGTGGGAACATTACATACGTCTATAACGTTATACATCCTAACCTAAGGCAACCTAACATCTCGGATGTAACATTTGACAACATTCCTGTCGTGTCGGAACCTACTTCTCGGTGGGAACATTATGTACGTCTATAACGTTATATATCCTAACCTAAGGCAACCTAACATCTCGGATGTAACATTTGATAACATTCCAGGCGTGTCAGTCCCTACGTCTCGGTTGTAACATTATATGCTTCTATAACGTTATATATCCTAACCTAAGGCAACCTAACATCTCGGATGTAACATTTGACAACATTCCAGGCGCGTCGGTTCTTACGTCTCGGTGGTAACATTACATGCGTCTATAACGTTATATATCCTAACCTAAGGCAACCTAAAATACTCGGATGTAATATTTGTCAACATTCCTGGCGTGTCGGCCCATACTTCTCGGTGGAAACAGTATATATGTCTATAACGTTATACATCCTAACCTAAGGCAACCTAACATCTCGGATGTAACATTTGACAACATTCCAGGCGTGTCGGTCCCTACGTCTCGGTGGTAACATTATATGAGTCTATAGCGTTATATATCCTAACCTAAGGCAACCTAACATCTCGGATGTAATATTTCGCAACATTCCTGTCGTGTCGGAACCTACTTCTCGGTGGGAACATTATGTACGTCTATAACGTTATATATCCTAACCTAAGGCAACCTAACATCTCGGATGTAACATTTGACAACATTCCAGGCGTGTCGGTCCCTACGTCTCGGTGGTAACATTATATGCGTCTATAGCGTTATATATCCTAACCTAAGGCCACCTAACATCTCGGATGTAATATTTTACAACATTCCTGGCGTGTCGGTGCATTCTTTTCGGTGGGAATATTATATACGTCTATAACGGTATATATCCTAATCTAAGGCAACCTAACATTTCGCATGAAATATTTGACAACATTCTAGGCGTGTCGGACCCGACGTCTCGGTGGTAATATTGTATGCGTCCTTAACGTTATATATCCTAACCTAAGGCAACCTAACATCTCGGATGTAACATTTGACAACATTCCAGGCGTGTCGGACCCTACTTCTCGGTGGAAGCAGTATATACGTCTATAACGTTATATATCCTAACCTAAGGCAACCTAACATCTCGGATGTAACATTTGACAACATTCCTGTCGTGTCGGAACCTACTTCTCGGTGGGAACATTATGTACGTCTATAACGTTATATATCCTAACCTAAGGCAACCTAACATCTCGGATGTAACATTTGACAACATTCCAGGCGCGTCGGTTCTTACGTCTCGGTGGTAACATTACATGCGTCTATAACGTTATATATCCTAACCTAAGGCAACCTAAAATACTCGGATGTAATATTTGTCAACATTCCTGGCGTGTCGGACCATACTTCTCGGTGGAAACAGTATATATGTCTATAACGTTATACATCCTAACCTAAGGCAACCTAACATCTCGGATGTAACATTTGACAACATTCCAGGCGTGTCGGTCCCTACGTCTCGGTGGTAACATTATATGAGTCTATAGCGTTATATATCCTAACCTAAGGCAACCTAAGATCTCGGATGTAATATTTGGCAACATTCCTGTCGTGTCGGAACCTACTTCTCGGTGGGAACATTATGTACGTCTATAACGTTATATATCCTAACCTAAGGCCACCTAACATCTCGTATGTAATATTTGACAGCATTCCTGGCGTGTCGGACCCTACTTCTCGGTGGGAACATTATATACGTCTATAACGTTATATATTCTAACCTAAGGCCACCTAACAATTCGGATGTAACATTTGACAACATTCCAGGCGTGTCGGTCCCTACGTCTCGGTGGTAACATTATATGCGTCTATAGCGTTATATATCCTAACCTAAGGCAACATAACATCTCGGATGTAATATTTGGCAACATTCCTGTCGTGTCGGACCCTACTTCTCGTTGGGAACATTACATACGTCTATAACGTTATATATCCTAACCTAAGGCCACCTAACATCTCGGATGTAATATTTTACAACATTCCTGGCGTGTCGGTGCATTCTTTTCGGTGGGAATATTATATACGTCTATAACGGTATATATCCTAATCTAAGGCAACCTAACATTTCGCATGAAATATTTTACAACATTCCAGGCGTGTCGGACCCGACGTCTCGGTGGTAACATTATATGCGTCTATAGCGTTATATATCCTAACCTAAGGCAACCTAACATCTCGGATGTAATATTTGGCAACATTCCTGTCGTGTCGGACCCTACTTCTCGTTGGGAACATTACATACGTCTATAACGTTATATATCCTAACCTAAGGCCACCTAACATCTCGGATGTAATATTTTACAACATTCCTCGCGTGTCGGTGCATTCTTTTTGGTGGGAATATTATATACGTCTATAACGGTATATATCCTAATCTAAGGCAACCTAACATTTCGCATGAAATATTTGACAACATTCCAGGCGTGTCGGACCCGACGTCTCGGTGGTAATATTATATGCGTCCTTAACGTTATATATCCTAACCTAAGGCAACCTAACATCTCGGATGTAACATTTGACAACATTCCAGGCGTGTCGGTCTCTACGTCTCGGTAGTAACATTATATGCGTCTATAGCGTTATATATCCTAACCTAAGGCAACCTAACATCTCGGATGTAACATTTGACAACATTCCAGGCGTGTCGGTCCCTACGTCTCGGTGGTAACATTATATGAGTCTATAGCGTTATATATCCTAACCTAAGGCAACCTAACATCTCGGATGTAATATTTGGCAACATTGCTGTCGTGTCGGAACCTACTTCTCGGTGGGAACATTATGTACGTCTATAACGTTATATATCCTAACCTAAGGCAACCTAACATCTCGGATGTAACATTTGACAACATTCCAGGCGTGTCGGTCCCTACGTCTCGGTGGTAACATTATATGCGTCTATAGCGTTATATATCCTAACCTAAGGCCACCTAACATCTCGGATGTAATATTTTACAACATTCCTGGCGTGTCGGTGCATTCTTTTCGGTGGGAATATTATATACGTCTATAACGGTATATATCCTAATCTAAGGCAACCTAACATTTCGCATGAAATATTTGACAACATTCTAGGCGTGTCGGACCCGACGTCTCGGTGGTAATATTATATGCGTCCTTAACGTTATATATCCTAACCTAAGGCAACCTAACATCTCGGATGTAACATTTGACAACATTCCAGGCGTGTCGGACCCTACTTCGCGGTGGAAGCAGTATATACGTCTATAACGTTATATATCCTAACCTAAGGCAACCTAACGTCTCGGATGTAACATTTGACAACATTCCAGTCGTGTCGGTCCCTACGTCTCGGTAGTAACATTATATGCGTCTATAGCGTTATATATCCTAACCTAAGGCAACCTAACATCTCGGATGTAATATTTGGCAACATTCCTGTCGTGTCGGACCCTACTGCTCGGTGGGAACATTACATACGTCTATAACGTTATACATCCTAACCTAAGGCAACCTAACATCTCGGATGTAACATTTGACAACATTCCTGTCGTGTCGGAACCTACTTCTCGGTGGGAACATTATGTACGTCTATAACGTTATATATCCTAACCTAAGGCAACCTAACATCTCGGATGTAACATTTGACAACATTCCAGGCGCGTCGGTTCTTACGTCTCGGTGGTAACATTACATGCGTCTATAACGTTATATATCCTAGCCTAAGGCAACCTAAAATACTCGGATGTAATATTTGTCAACATTCCTGGCGTGTCGGACCATACTTCTCGGTGGAAACAGTATATATGTCTATAACGTTATACATCCTAACCTGAGGCAACCTAACATCTCGGATGTAACATTTGACAACATTCCAGGCGTGTCGGTCCCTACGTCTCGGTGGTAACATTATATGAGTCTATAGCGTTATAAATCCTAACCTAAGGCAACCTAAGATCTCGGATGTAATATTTGGCAACATTCCTGTCGTGTCGGAACCTTCTTCTCGGTGGGAACATTATGTACGTCTATAACGTTATATATCCTAACCTAAGGCCACCTAACATCTCGTATGTAATATTTGACAACATTCCTGGCGTGTCGGACCCTACTTCTCGGTGGGAACATTATATACGTCTATAACGTTATATATTCTAACCTAAGGCCACCTAACATTTCGGATGTAACATTTGACAACATTCCAGGCGTGTCGGTCCCTACGTCTCGGTGGTAACATTATATGCGTCTATAGCGTTATATATCCTAACCTAAGGCAACATAACATCTCGGATGTAATATTTGACAACATTCCAGGCGTGTCAGTCCCTACGTCTCGGTTGTAACAATATATGCCTCTATAACGTTATATATCCTAACCTAAGTCCACCTAACATCTCGGATGTAATATTTTACAACATTCCTGGCGTGTCGGTGCATTCTTTTCGGTGGGAATATTATATACGTCTATAACGGTATATATCCTAATCTAAGGCAACCTAACATTTCGCATGAAATATTTTACAACATTCCAGGCGTGTCGGACCCGACGTCTCGGTGGTAACATTATATGCGTCTATAGCGTTATATATCCTAACCTAAGGCAACCTAACATCTCGGATGTATTATTTGGCAACATTCCTGTCGTGTCGGACCCTACTTCTCGTTGGGAACATTACATACGTCTATAACGTTATATATCCTAACCTAAGGCCACCTAACATCTCGGATGTAATATTTTACAACATTCCTCGCGTGTCGGTGCATTCTTTTCGGTGGGAATATTATATACGTCTATAACGGTATATATCCTAATCTAAGGCAACCTAACATTTCGCATGAAATATTTGACAACATTCCAGGCGTGTCGGACCCGACGTCTCGGTGGTAATATTATATGCGTCCTTAACGTTATATATCCTAACCTAAGGCAACCTAACATCTCGGATGTAACATTTGACAACATTCCAGGCGTGTCGGTCTCTACGTCTCGGTAGTAACATTATATGCGTCTATAGCGTTATATATCCTAACCTAAGGCAACCTAACATCTCGGATGTAATATTTGGCAACATTCCTGTCGTGTCGGACCCTACTGCTCGGTGGGAACATTACATACGTCTATAACGTTATACATCCTAACCTAAGGCAACCTAACATCTCGGATGTAACATTTGACAACATTCCTGTCGTGTCGGAACCTACTTCTCGGTGGGAACATTATGTACGTCTATAACGTTATATATCCTAACCTAAGGCAACCTAACATCTCGGATGTAACATTTGACAACATTCCAGGCGTGTCGGTCCCTACGTCTCGGTGGTAACATTATATGCGTCTATAGCGTTATATATCCTAACCTAATGCAACCTGACATCTCGGATGTAATATTTGACAACATTCCTGTCGTGTCGAACCCCACTGCTCGGTGGGAACATTATGTACGTCAATAATGTTATATATCCTAACCTAAGTCCACCTAACATCACGGATATAATATTCTACAACATTCCAGCTGTGTCGGACCCTACTTCTCGGTAGGAAGAGTATATACGTCTATAACGTTGCATATCCTATCCTAAGGCAACCTGACGTCTCGGATGTAATATTCTACAATATTCCTGGCGTGTCGGACCATACTTCTCGGTGGAAACAGTATATACGTCTATAACGTTATATATTCTAACCTAAGGCAACCTAACATCTCGGATGTAACATTTGACAACATTCCAGGCGTGTCAGTCCCTACGTCTCGGTTGTAACATTATATGCCTCTATAACGTTATATATCCTAACCTAAGGCCACCTAACATCTCGGATGTGATATTTTACAACATTCCTGGCGTGCCGGTGCATTCCTTTCGGTGGGAATATTATATACGTCTATAACGGTATATATCCTAATCTAAGGCAACCTAACATCTCGGATGTAATATTTGACAACATTCCTGTCGTGTCGAACCCTACTTCTCCGTGGGTACATTATGTACATATATAACGTTATACATCCTAACCTAAGGCCGCCTAACATCTCGGATGTAATATTTGACAACATTCCTGGCGTGTCGGACCCTACTTCTCGGTGGGAACATTATATGCATGTATAACGTTGTATATCCTAGTCTAAGGCAACCTATCATCTCAGACGTAATATTTTACAACATTCCTGGCGTGTCGGTGCATTCTTTTCGGTGGGAATATTATATACGTCTATAACGGTATATATCCTAATCTAAGGCAACCTAACATCTCGGATGCAATATTCTACAACATTCCTGGCGTGTCGGACCCTACTTCTCGGTGGAAGCAGTATATACGTCTATAACGTTATATAGTCTAACCTAAGGCAACCTAACATCTCGGATGTAACATTTGACAACATTCCAGTCGTGTCGGTCCCTACGTCTCGGTAGTAACATTATATGCGTCTATAGCGTTATATATCCTAACCTAAGGCAACCTAACATCTCGGATGTAATATTTGGCAACATTCCTGTCGTGTCGGTCCCTACTGCTCGGTGGGAACATTACATACGTCTATAACGTTATACATCCTAACCTAAGGCAACCTAACATCTCGGATGTAACATTTGACAACATTCCTGTCGTGTCGGAACCTACTTCTCGGTGGTAACATTACATGCGTCTATAACGTTATATATCCTAACCTAAGGCAACCTAACATCTCGGATGTAACATTTGATAACATTCCAGGCGTGTCAGTCCCTACGTCTCGGTTGTAACATTATATGCTTCTATAACGTTATATATCCTAACCTAAGGCAACCTAACATCTCGGATGTAACATTTGACAACATTCCAGGCGCGTCGGTTCTTACGTCTCGGTGGTAACATTACATGCGTCTATAACGTTATATATCCTAACCTAAGGCAACCTAAAATACTCGGATGTAATATTTGTCAACATTCCTGGCGTGTCGGACCATACTTCTCGGTGGAAACAGTATATATGTCTATAACGTTATACATCCTAACCTAAGGCAACCTAACATCTCGGATGTAACATTTGACAACATTCCAGGCGTGTCGGTCCCTACGTCTCGGTGGTAACATTATATGAGTCTATAGCGTTATATATCCTAACCTAAGGCAACCTAACATCTCGGATGTAATATTTGGCAACATTCCTGTCGTGTCGGAACCTACTTCTCGGTGGGAACATTATGTACGTCTATAACGTTATATATCCTAACCTAAGGCAACCTAACATCTCGGATGTAACATTTGACAACATTCCAGGCGTGTCGGTCCCTACGTCTCGGTGGTAACATTATATGCGTCTATAGCGTTATATATCCTAACCTAAGGCCACCTAACATCTCGGATGTAATATTTTACAACATTCCTGGCGTGTCGGTGCATTCTTTTCGGTGGGAATATTATATACGTCTATAACGGTATATATCCTAATCTAAGGCAACCTAACATTTCGCATGAAATATTTGACAACATTCTAGGCGTGTCGGACCCGACGTCTCGGTGGTAATATTATATGCGTCCTTAACGTTATATATCCTAACCTAAGGCAACCTAACATCTCGGATGTAACATTTGACAACATTCCAGGCGTGTCGGACCCTACTTCTCGGTGGAAGCAGTATATACGTCTATAACGTTATATATCCTAACCTAAGGCAACCTAACATCTCGGATGTAACATTTGACAACATTCCAGTCGTGTCGGTCCCTACGTCTCGGTAGTAACATTATATGCGTCTATAGCGTTATATATCCTAACCTAAGGCAACCTAACATCTCGGATGTAATATTTGGCAACATTCCTGTCGTGTCGGACCCTACTGCTCGGTGGGAACATTACATACGTCTATAACGTTATACATCCAACCTAAGGCAACCTAACATCTCGGATGTAACATTTGACAACATTCCTGTCGTGTCGGAACCTACTTCTCGGTGGGAACATTATGTACGTCTATAACGTTATATATCCTAACCTAAGGCAACCTAACATCTCGGATGTAACATTTGACAACATTCCAGGCGCGTCGGTTCTTACGTCTCGGTGGTAACATTACATGCGTCTATAACGTTATATATCCTAACCTATGGCAACCTAAAATACTCGGATGTAATATTTGTCAACATTCCTGGCGTGTCGGACCATACTTCTCGGTGGAAACAGTATATATGTCTATAACGTTATACATCCTAACCTAAGGCAACCTAACATCTCGGATGTAACATTTGACAACATTCCAGGCGTGTCGGTCCCTACGTCTCGGTGGTAACATTATATGAGTCTATAGCGTTATATATCCTAACCTAAGGCAACCTAACATCTCGGATGTAACATTTGACAACATTCCAGGCGTGTCGGTCCCTACGTCTCGGTGGTAACATTATATGCGTCTATAGCGTTATATATCCTAACCTAATGCAACCTGACATCTCGGATGTAATATTTGACAACATTCCTGTCGTGTCGAACCCCACTGCTCGGTGGGAACATTATGTACGTCAATAATGTTATATATCCTAACCTAAGTCCACCTAACATCACGGATATAATATTCTACAACATTCCAGCTGTGTCGGACCCTACTTCTCGGTAGGAAGAGTATATACGTCTATAACGTTGCATATCCTATCCTAAGGCAACCTGACGTCTCGGATGTAATATTCTACAATATTCCTGGCGTGTCGGACCATACTTCTCGGTGGAAACAGTATATACGTATATAACGTTATATATTCTAACCTAAGGCAACCTAACATCTCGGATGTAACATTTGACAACATTCCAGGCGTGTCAGTCCCTACGTCTCGGTTGTAACATTATATGCCTCTATAACGTTATATATCCTAACCTAAGGCCACCTAACATCTCGGTTGTGATATTTTACAACATTCCTGGCGTGCCGGTGCATTCCTTTCGGTGGGAATATTATATACGTCTATAACGGTATATATCCTAATCTAAGGCAACCTAACATCTCGGATGTAATATTTGACAACATTCCTGTCGTGTCGAACCCTACTTCTCCGTGGGTACATTATGTACATATATAACGTTATACATCCTAACCTAAGGCCACCTAACATCTCGGATGTAATATTTGACAACATTCCTGGCGTGTCGGACCCTACTTCTCGGTGGGAACATTATATGCATGTATAACGTTGTATATCCTAGTCTAAGGCAACCTATCATCTCAGACGTAATATTTTACAACATTCCTGGCGTGTCGGTGCATTCTTTTCGGTGGGAATATTAAATACGTCTATAACGGTATATATCCTAATCTAAGGCAACCTAACATCTCGGATGCAATATTCTACAACATTCCTGGCGTGTCGGACCCTACTTCTCGGTGGGAACATTACATACGTCTATAACGTTATACATCCTAACCTAAGGCAACCTAACATCTCGGATGTAACATTTGACAACATTCCTGTCGTGTCGGAACCTACTTCTCGGTGGGAACATTATGTACGTCTATAACGTTATATATCCTAACCTAAGGCAACCTAACATCTCGGATGTAACATTTGATAACATTCCAGGCGTGTCAGTCCCTACGTCTCGGTTGTAACATTATATGCTTCTATAACGTTATATATCCTAACCTAAGGCAACCTAACATCTCGGATGTAACATTTGACAACATTCCAGTCGTGTCGGTCCCTACGTCTCGGTAGTAACATTATATGCGTCTATAGCGTTATATATCCTAACCTAAGGCAACCTAACATCTCGGATGTAATATTTGGCAACATTCCTGTCGTGTCGGACCCTACAGCTCGGTGGGAACATTACATACGTCTATAACGTTATACATCCTAACCTAAGGCAACCTAACATCTCGGATGTAACATTTGACAACATTCCTGTCGTGTCGGAACCTACTTCTCGGTGGGAACATTATGTACGTCTATAACGTTATATATCCTAACCTAAGGCAACCTAACATCTCGGATGTAACATTTGACAACATTCCAGGCGCGTCGGTTCTTACGTCTCGGTGGTAACATTACATGCGTCTATAACGTTATATATCCTAACCTAAGGCAACCTAAAATACTCGGATGTAATATTTGTCAACATTCCTGGCGTGTCGGACCATACTTCTCGGTGGAAACAGTATATATGTCTATAACGTTATACATCCTAACCTAAGGCAACCTAACATCTCGGATGTAACATTTGACAACATTCCAGGCGTGTCGGTCCCTACGTCTCGGTGGTAACATTATATGAGTCTATAGCGTTATATATCCTAACCTAAGGCAACCTAAGATCTCGGATGTAATATTTGGCAACATTCCTGTCGTGTCGGAACCTACTTCTCGGTGGGAACATTATGTACGTCTATAACGTTATATATCCTAACCTAAGGCCACCTAACATCTCGTATGTAATATTTGACAGCATTCCTGGCGTGTCGGACCCTACTTCTCGGTGGGAACATTATATACGTCTATAACGTTATATATTCTAACCTAAGGCCACCTAACATTTCGGATGTAACATTTGACAACATTCCAGGCGTGTCGGTCCCTACGTCTCGGTGGTAACATTATATGCGTCTATAGCGTTATATATCCTAACCTAAGGCAACATAACATCTCGGATGTAATATTTGGCAACATTCCTGTCGTGTCGGACCCTACTTCTCGTTGGGAACATTACATACGTCTATAACGTTATATATCCTAACCTAAGGCCACCTAACATCTCGGATGTAATATTTTACAACATTCCTGGCGTGTCGGTGCATTCTTTTCGGTGGGAATATTATATACGTCTATAACGGTATATATCCTAATCTAAGGCAACCTAACATCTCGGATGCAATATTCTACAACATTCCTGGCGTGTCGGACCCTACTTCTCGGTGGAAGCAGTATATACGTCTATAACGTTATATAGTCTAACCTAAGGCAACCTAACATCTCGGATGTAACATTTGACAACATTCCAGTCGTGTCGGTCCCTACGTCTCGGTAGTAACATTATATGCGTCTATAGCGTTATATATCCTAACCTAAGGCAACCTAACATCTCGGATGTAATATTTGGCAACATTCCTGTCGTGTCGGTCCCTACTGCTCGGTGGGAACATTACATACGTCTATAACGTTATACATCCTAACCTAAGGCAACCTAACATCTCGGATGTAACATTTGACAACATTCCTGTCGTGTCGGAACCTACTTCTCGGTGGGAACATTATGTACGTCTATAACGTTATATATCCTAACCTAAGGCAACCTAACATCTCGGATGTAACATTTGATAACATTCCAGGCGTGTCAGTCCCTACGTCTCGGTTGTAACATTATATGCTTCTATAACGTTATATATCCTAACCTAAGGCAACCTAACATCTCGGATGTAACATTTGACAACATTCCAGGCGCGTCGGTTCTTACGTCTCGGTGGTAACATTACATGCGTCTATAACGTTATATATCCTAACCTAAGGCAACCTAAAATACTCGGATGTAATATTTGTCAACATTCCTGGCGTGTCGGACCATACTTCTCGGTGGAAACAGTATATATGTCTATAACGTTATACATCCTAACCTAAGGCAACCTAACATCTCGGATGTAACATTTGACAACATTCCAGGCGTGTCGGTCCCTACGTCTCGGTGGTAACATTATATGAGTCTATAGCGTTATATATCCTAACCTAAGGCAACCTAACATCTCGGATGTAATATTTGGCAACATTCCTGTCGTGTCGGAACCTACTTCTCGGTGGGAACATTATGTACGTCTATAACGTTATATATCCTAACCTAAGGCAACCTAACATCTCGGATGTAACATTTGACAACATTCCAGGCGTGTCGGTCCCTACGTCTCGGTGGTAACATTATATGCGTCTATAGCGTTATATATCCTAACCTAAGGCCACCTAACATCTCGGATGTAATATTTTACAACATTCCTGGCGTGTCGGTGCATTCTTTTCGGTGGGAATATTATATACGTCTATAACGGTATATATCCTAATCTAAGGCAACCTAACATTTCGCATGAAATATTTGACAACATTCTAGGCGTGTCGGACCCGACGTCTCGGTGGTAATATTATATGCGTCCTTAACGTTATATATCCTAACCTAAGGCAACCTAACATCTCGGATGTAACATTTGACAACATTCCAGGCGTGTCGGACCCTACTTCTCGGTGGAAGCAGTATATACGTCTATAACGTTATATATCCTAACCTAAGGCAACCTAACATCTCGGATGTAACATTTGACAACATTCCAGTCGTGTCGGTCCCTACGTCTCGGTAGTAACATTATATGCGTCTATAGCGTTATATATCCTAACCTAAGGCAACCTAACATCTCGGATGTAATATTTGGCAACATTCCTGTCGTGTCGGACCCTACTGCTCGGTGGGAACATTACATACGTCTATAACGTTATACATCCAACCTAAGGCAACCTAACATCTCGGATGTAACATTTGACAACATTCCTGTCGTGTCGGAACCTACTTCTCGGTGGGAACATTATGTACGTCTATAACGTTATATATCCTAACCTAAGGCAACCTAACATCTCGGATGTAACATTTGACAACATTCCCGGCGCGTCGGTTCTTACGTCTCGGTGGTAACATTACATGCGTCTATAACGTTATATATCCTAACCTATGGCAACCTAAAATACTCGGATGTAATATTTGTCAACATTCCTGGCGTGTCGGACCATACTTCTCGGTGGAAACAGTATATATGTCTATAACGTTATACATCCTAACCTAAGGCAACCTAACATCTCGGATGTAACATTTGACAACATTCCAGGCGTGTCGGTCCCTACGTCTCGGTGGTAACATTATATGAGTCTATAGCGTTATATATCCTAACCTAAGGCAACCTAACATCTCGGATGTAACATTTGACAACATTCCAGGCGTGTCGGTCCCTACGTCTCGGTGGTAACATTATATGCGTCTATAGCGTTATATATCCTAACCTAATGCAACCTGACATCTCGGATGTAATATTTGACAACATTCCTGTCGTGTCGAACCCCACTGCTCGGTGGGAACATTATGTACGTCAATAATGTTATATATCCTAACCTAAGTCCACCTAACATCACGGATATAATATTCTACAACATTCCAGCTGTGTCGGACCCTACTTCTCGGTAGGAAGAGTATATACGTCTATAACGTTGCATATCCTATCCTAAGGCAACCTGACGTCTCGGATGTAATATTCTACAATATTCCTGGCGTGTCGGACCATACTTCTCGGTGGAAACAGTATATACGTATATAACGTTATATATTCTAACCTAAGGCAACCTAACATCTCGGATGTAACATTTGACAACATTCCAGGCGTGTCAGTCCCTACGTCTCGGTTGTAACATTATATGCCTCTATAACGTTATATATCCTAACCTAAGGCCACCTAACATCTCGGTTGTGATATTTTACAACATTCCTGGCGTGCCGGTGCATTCCTTTCGGTGGGAATATTATATACGTCTATAACGGTATATATCCTAATCTAAGGCAACCTAACATCTCGGATGTAATATTTGACAACATTCCTGTCGTGTCGAACCCTACTTCTCCGTGGGTACATTATGTACATATATAACGTTATACATCCTAACCTAAGGCCACCTAACATCTCGGATGTAATATTTGACAACATTCCTGGCGTGTCGGACCCTACTTCTCGGTGGGAACATTATATGCATGTATAACGTTGTATATCCTAGTCTAAGGCAACCTATCATCTCAGACGTAATATTTTACAACATTCCTGGCGTGTCGGTGCATTCTTTTCGGTGGGAATATTAAATACGTCTATAACGGTATATATCCTAATCTAAGGCAACCTAACATCTCGGATGCAATATTCTACAACATTCCTGGCGTGTCGGACCCTACTTCTCGGTGGGAACATTACATACGTCTATAACGTTATACATCCTAACCTAAGGCAACCTAACATCTCGGATGTAACATTTGACAACATTCCTGTCGTGTCGGAACCTACTTCTCGGTGGGAACATTATGTACGTCTATAACGTTATATATCCTAACCTAAGGCAACCTAACATCTCGGATGTAACATTTGATAACATTCCAGGCGTGTCAGTCCCTACGTCTCGGTTGTAACATTATATGCTTCTATAACGTTATATATCCTAACCTAAGGCAACCTAACATCTCGGATGTAACATTTGACAACATTCCAGTCGTGTCGGTCCCTACGTCTCGGTAGTAACATTATATGCGTCTATAGCGTTATATATCCTAACCTAAGGCAACCTAACATCTCGGATGTAATATTTGGCAACATTCCTGTCGTGTCGGACCCTACAGCTCGGTGGGAACATTACATACGTCTATAACGTTATACATCCTAACCTAAGGCAACCTAACATCTCGGATGTAACATTTGACAACATTCCTGTCGTGTCGGAACCTACTTCTCGGTGGGAACATTATGTACGTCTATAACGTTATATATCCTAACCTAAGGCAACCTAACATCTCGGATGTAACATTTGACAACATTCCAGGCGCGTCGGTTCTTACGTCTCGGTGGTAACATTACATGCGTCTATAACGTTATATATCCTAACCTAAGGCAACCTAAAATACTCGGATGTAATATTTGTCAACATTCCTGGCGTGTCGGACCATACTTCTCGGTGGAAACAGTATATATGTCTATAACGTTATACATCCTAACCTAAGGCAACCTAACATCTCGGATGTAACATTTGACAACATTCCAGGCGTGTCGGTCCCTACGTCTCGGTGGTAACATTATATGAGTCTATAGCGTTATATATCCTAACCTAAGGCAACCTAAGATCTCGGATGTAATATTTGGCAACATTCCTGTCGTGTCGGAACCTACTTCTCGGTGGGAACATTATGTACGTCTATAACGTTATATATCCTAACCTAAGGCCACCTAACATCTCGTATGTAATATTTGACAGCATTCCTGGCGTGTCGGACCCTACTTCTCGGTGGGAACATTATATACGTCTATAACGTTATATATTCTAACCTAAGGCCACCTAACATTTCGGATGTAACATTTGACAACATTCCAGGCGTGTCGGTCCCTACGTCTCGGTGGTAACATTATATGCGTCTATAGCGTTATATATCCTAACCTAAGGCAACATAACATCTCGGATGTAATATTTGGCAACATTCCTGTCGTGTCGGACCCTACTTCTCGTTGGGAACATTACATACGTCTATAACGTTATATATCCTAACCTAAGGCCACCTAACATCTCGGATGTAATATTTTACAACATTCCTGGCGTGTCGGTGCATTCTTTTCGGTGGGAATATTATATACGTCTATAACGGTATATATCCTAATCTAAGGCAACCTAACATTTCGCATGAAATATTTTACAACATTCCAGGCGTGTCGGACCCGACGTCTCGGTGGTAACATTATATGCGTCTATAGCGTTATATATCCTAACCTAAGGCAACCTAACATCTCGGATGTAATATTTGGCAACATTCCTGTCGTGTCGGACCCTACTTCTCGTTGGGAACATTACATACGTCTATAACGTTATATATCCTAACCTAAGGCCACCTAACATCTCGGATGTAATATTTTACAACATTCCTCGCGAGTCGGTGCATTCTTTTTGGTGGGAATATTATATACGTCTATAACGGTATATATCCTAATCTAAGGCAACCTAACATTTCGCATGAAATATTTGACAACATTCCAGGCGTGTCGGACCCGACGTCTCGGTGGTAATATTATATGCGTCCTTAACGTTATATATCCTAACCTAAGGCAACCTAACATCTCGGATGTAACATTTGACAACATTCCAGGCGTGTCGGTCTCTACGTCTCGGTAGTAACATTATATGCGTCTATAGCGTTATATATCCTAACCTAAGGCAACCTAACATCTCGGATGTAATATTTGGCAACATTCCTGTCGTGTCGGACCCTACTGCTCGGTGGGAACATTACATACGTCTATAACGTTATACATCCTAACCTAAGGCAACCTAACATCTCGGATGTAACATTTGACAACATTCCTGTCGTGTCGGAACCTACTTCTCGGTGGGAACATTATGTACGTCTATAATGTTATATATCCTAACCTAAGGCAACCTAACATCTCGGATGTAACATTTGACAACATTCCAGGCGTGTCGGTCCCTACGTCTCGGTGGTAACATTATATGCGTCTATAGCGTTATATATCCTAACCTAATGCAACCTGACATCTCGGATGTAATATTTGACAACATTCCTGTCGTGTCGAACCCCACTGCTCGGTGGGAACATTATGTACGTCAATAATGTTATATATCCTAACCTAAGTCCACCTAACATCACGGATATAATATTCTACAACATTCCAGCTGTGTCGGACCCTACTTCTCGGTAGGAAGAGTATATACGTCTATAACGTTGCATATCCTATCCTAAGGCAACCTGACGTCTCGGATGTAATATTCTACAATATTCCTGGCGTGTCGGACCATACTTCTCGGTGGAAACAGTATATACGTCTATAACGTTATATATTCTAACCTAAGGCAACCTAACATCTCGGATGTAACATTTGACAACATTCCAGGCGTGTCAGTCCCTACGTCTCGGTTGTAACATTATATGCCTCTATAACGTTATATATCCTAAGCTAAGGCCACCTAACATCTCGGATGTAATATTTTACAACATTCCTGGCGTGCCGGTGCATTCTTTTCGGTGGGAATATTATATACGTCTATAACGGTATATATGCTAATCTAAGGCAACCTAACATCTCGGATGCAATATTCTACAACATTCCTGGCGTGTCGGACCCTACTTCTCGGTGGAAGCAGTATATACGTCTATAACGTTATATAGTCTAACCTAAGGCAACCTAACATCTCGGATGTAACATTTGACAACATTCCAGTCGTGTCGGTCCCTACGTCTCGGTAGTAACATTATATGCGTCTATAGCGTTATATATCCTAACCTAAGGCAACTTAACATCTCGGATGTAATATTTGGCAACATTCCTGTCGTGTCGGTCCCTACTGCTCGGTGGGAACATTACATACGTCTATAACGTTATACATCCTAACCTAAGGCAACCTAACATCTCGGATGTAACATTTGACAACATTCCTGTCGTGTCGGAACCTACTTCTCGGTGGGAACATTATGTACGTCTATAACGTTATATATCCTAACCTAAGGCAACCTAACATCTCGGATGTAACATTTGATAACATTCCAGGCGTGTCAGTCCCTACGTCTCGGTTGTAACATTATATGCTTCTATAACGTTATATATCCTAACCTAAGGCAACCTAACATCTCGGATGTAACATTTGACAACATTCCAGGCGCGTCGGTTCTTACGTCTCGGTGGTAACATTACATGCGTCTATAACGTTATATATCCTAACCTAAGGCAACCTAAAATACTCGGATGTAATATTTGTCAACATTCCTGGCGTGTCGGACCATACTTCTCGGTGGAAACAGTATATATGTCTATAACGTTATACATCCTAACCTAAGGCAACCTAACATCTCGGATGTAACATTTGACAACATTCCAGGCGTGTCGGTCCCTACGTCTCGGTGGTAACATTATATGAGTCTATAGCGTTATATATCCTAACCTAAGGCAACCTAACATCTCGGATGTAATATTTGGCAACATTCCTGTCGTGTCGGAACCTACTTCTCGGTGGGAACATTATGTACGTCTATAACGTTATATATCCTAACCTAAGGCCACCTAACATCTCGTATGTAATATTTGACAACATTCCTGGCGTGTCGGTGCATTCTTTTCGGTGGGAATATTATATACGTCTATAACGTTATATATCCTAACCTAAGGCAACCTAACATCTCGGATGTAATATTTGACAACATTCCTGTCGTGTCGAACCCTACTTCTCCGTGGGTACATTATGTACATCTATAACGTTATACATCCTAACCTAAGGCCACCCAACATCTCGGATGTAATATTTGACAACATTCCTGGCGTGTCGGACCCTACTTCTCGGTGGGAACATTATATGCATGTATAACGTTGTATATCCTAGTCTAAGGCAACCTATCATCTCAGACGTAATATTTTACAACATTCCTGGCGTGTCAGTCCCTACGTCTCGGTTGTAACATTATATGCCTCTATAACGTTATATATCCTAACCTAAGGCAACCTAACATCTCGGATGTAATATTTGGCAACATTCCAGGCGTGTCGGTCCCTACGTCTCGGTGGTAACATTATATGAGTCTATAGCGTTATATATCCTAACCTAAGGCAACCTAACATCTCGGATGTAATATTTGGCAACATTCCTGTCGTGTCGGAACCTACTTCTCGGTGGGAACATTATGTACGTCTATAACGTTATATATCCTAACCTAAGGCCACCTAACATCTCGTATGTAATATTTGACAACATTCCTGGCGTGTCGGACCCTACTTCTCGGTGGGAACATTATATACGTCTATAACGTTATATATTCCAACCTAAGGCCACCTAACATCTCGGATGTAATATTTGACAACATTCCTGGCGTGTCGGACCCTACTTCTCGGTGGGAACATTATATGCATGTATAACTTTGTATATCCTAATGTAAGGCAACCTATCATCTCAGACGTAATGTTTTACAACATTCCTGGCGTGTCGGTGCATTCTTTTCGGTGGGAATATTATATACGTCTATAACGGTATATATCCTAACCTAAGGCATACCTAACATCTCGGATGTAACATTTGACAACATTCCAGGCGTGTCGGTCCCTACGTCTCGGTGGTAACATTATATGCGTCTATAGCGTTATATATCATAACCTAATGCAACCTGACATCTCGGATGTAATATTTGACAACATTCCTGTCGTGTCGAACCCCACTGCTCGGTGGGAACATTATGTACGTCAATAATGTTATATATCCTAACCTAAGTCCACCTAACATCACGGATATAATATTCTACAACATTCCAGCTGTGTCGGACCCTACTTCTCGGTAGGAAGAGTATATACGTCTATAACGTTGTATATCCTATCCTAAGGCAACCTGACATTTCGGATGTAATATTCTACAATATTCCTGGCGTGTCGGACCATACTTCTCGGTGGAAACAGTATATACGTCTATAACGTTATATATCCTAACCTAAGGCAACCTAACATCTCGGATGTAACATTTGACAACATTCCAGGCGTGTCGGTCCCTACGTCTCGGTGGTAGCATTATATGCGTCTATAGCGTTATATATCCTAACCGAAGGCAACATAACATCTCGGATGTAATATTTGGCAACATTCCTGTCGTGTCGGACCCTACTTCACGGTGGGAACATTATATGCGTCTATAACGTTGTATATCATAACCTAAGGCAACCTAACATCTCGGATGTAACATTTGACAACATTCCAGGCGTGTCAGTCCCAACGTCTCGGTGGTTACAATATATGCGTCTATAACGTTATATATCCTAACCTAAGGCAACCTGACATCTCGGATGTAATATTTGACAACATTCCTGTCGTGTCGAACCCTACTGCTCGGTGGGAACATTATGTACGTCTATAACGTTATACATCCTAACCTAAGGCCACGTAACATCTCGGATGTAACATTTGACAACATTCCAGGCGTGTCGGTCCCTACGTCTCGGTGGTAACATTATATGAGTCTATAGCGTTATATATCCTAGCCTAAGGCAACCTAACATCTCGGATGTAATATTTGGCAACATTCCTGTCGTGTCGGAACCTACTTCTCGGTGGGAACATTATGTATGTCTATAACGTTATATATCCTAACCTAAGGCAACCTAACATCTCGGATGTAATATTTGACAACATTCCTGGCGTGTCGGACCCTACTTCTCGGTGGGAACATTATATACGTCTATAACGTCATATATTCTAACCTAAGGCCACCTAACATCTCGGATGTAATATTTTACAACATTCCTGGCGTGTCGGTGCATTCTGTTCGGTGGGAATATTATATACGTCTATAACGGTATATATCCTAATCTAAGGCAACCTAACATTTCGCATGAAATATTTTACAACATTCCAGGCGTGTCGGACCCGACGTCTCGGTGGTAACATTATATGCGTCTATAGCGTTATATATCCTAACCTAAGGCAACCTAACATCTCGGATGTAATATTTGGCAACATTCCTGTCGTGTCGGACCCTACTTCTCGTTGGGAACATTACATACGTCTATAACGTTATATATCCTAACCTAAGGCCACCTAACATCTCGGATGTAATATTTTGCAACATTCCTGGCGTGTCGGTGCCTTCTTTTCGGTGGGAATATTATATACGTCTATAACGGTATATATCCTAATCTAAGGCAACCTAACATTTCGCATGAAATATTTGACAACATTCCAGGCGTGTCGGACCCGACGTCTCGGTGGTAAAATTATATGCGTCCTTAACGTTATGTATCCTAACCTAAGGCAACCTAACATCTCGGATGTAACATTTGACAACATTCCAGGCGTGTCGGGCCCTACGTCTCGGTGGTAACATTATATGCGTCTATAGCGTTATATATCCTAACCTAAGGCAACCTAACATCTCGGATGTAATATTTGGCAACATTCCTGTCGTGTCGGACCCTACTTCTCGTTGGGAACATTACATACGTCTATAACGTTATATATCCTAACCTAAGGCAACCTAACATCTCGGATGTAATATTTGTCAACATTCCTGTCGTGTCGAACCCTACTTCTCCGTGGGTACATTATGTACATCTATAACGTTATACATCCTAACCTAAGGCCACCTAACATCTCGGATGTAATATTTGACAACATTCCTTGCGTGTCGGACCCTACTTCTCGGTGGGAACATTATATGCATGTATAACGTTGTATATCCTAGTCTAAGGCAACCTATCATCTCAGCCGTAATATTTTACAACATTCCTGGCGTGTCGGTGCATTCTTTTCGGTGGGAATATTATATACGTCTATAACGGTATATATGCTAATCTAAGGCAACCTAACATCTCGGATGCAATATTCTACAACATTCCTGCCGTGTCGGACCCTACTTCTCGGTGGAAGCAGTATATACGTCTATAACGTTATATAGTCTAACCTAAGGCAACCTAACATCTCGGATGTAACATTTGACAACATTCCAGTCGTGTCGGTCCCTACGTCTCGGTAGTAAAATTATATGCGTCTATAGCGTTATATATCCTAACCTAAGGCAACCTAACATCTCGGATGTAATATTTGGCAACATTCCTGTCGTGTCGGTCCCTACTGCTCGGTGGGAACATTACATACGTCTATAACGTTATACATCCTAACCTAAGGCAACCTAACATCTCGGATGTAACATTTGACAACATTCCTGTCGTGTCGGAACCTACTTCTCGGTGGGAACATTATGTACGTCTATAACGTTATATATCCTAACCTAAGGCAACCTAACATCTCGGATGTAACATTTGATAACATTCCAGGCGTGTCAGTCCCTACGTCTCGGTTGTAACATTATATGCTTCTATAACGTTATATATCCTAACCTAAGGCAACCTAACATCTCGGATGTAACATTTGACAACATTCCAGGCGTGTCGGTCCCTACGTCTCGGTGGTAACATTATATGCGTCTATAGCGTTATATATCCTAACCTAATGCAACCTGACATCTCGGATGTAATATTTGACAACATTCCTGTCGTGTCGAACCCCACTGCTCGGTGGGAACATTATGTACGTCAATAATGTTATATATCCTAACCTAAGTCCACCTAACATCACGGATATAATATTCTACAACATTCCAGCTGTGTCGGACCCTACTTCTCGGTAGGAAGAGTATATACGTCTATAACGTTGCATATCCTATCCTAAGGCAACCTGACGTCTCGGATGTAATATTCTACAATATTCCTGGCGTGTCGGACCATACTTCTCGGTGGAAACAGTATATACGTCTATAACGTTATATATTCTAACCTAAGGCAACCTAACATCTCGGATGTAACATTTGACAACATTCCAGGCGTGTCAGTCCCTACGTCTCGGTTGTAACATTATATGCCTCTATAACGTTATATATCCTAACCTAAGGCCACCTAACATCTCGGATGTGATATTTTACAACATTCCTGGCGTGCCGGTGCATTCTTTTCGGTGGGAATATTATATACGTCTATAACGGTATATATCCTAATCTAAGGCAACCTAACATCTCGGATGTAATATTTGACAACATTCCTGTCGTGTCGAACCCTACTTCTCCGTGGGTACATTATGTACATATATAACGTTATACATCCTAACCTAAGGCCACCTAACATCTCGGATGTAATATTTGACAACATTCCTGGCGTGTCGGACCCTACTTCTCGGTGGGAACATTATATGCATGTATAACGTTGTATATCCTAGTCTAAGGCAACCTATCATCTCAGACGTAATATTTTACAACATTCCTGGCGTGTCGGTGCATTCTTTTCGGTGGGAATATTAAATACGTCTATAACGGTATATATCCTAATCTAAGGCAACCTAACATCTCGGATGCAATATTCTACAACATTCCTGGCGTGTCGGACCCTACTTCTCGGTGGAAGCAGTATATACGTCTATAACGTTATATAGTCTAACCTAAGGCAACCTAACATCTCGGATGTAACATTTGACAACATTCCAGTCGTGTCGGTCCCTACGTCTCGGTAGTAACATTATATGCGTCTATAGCGTTATATATCCTAACCTAAGGCAACCTAACATCTCGGATGTAATATTTGGCAACATTCCTGTCGTGTCGGTCCCTACTGCTCGGTGGGAACATTACATACGTCTATAACGTTATACATCCTAACCTAAGGCAACCTAACATCTCGGATGTAACATTTGACAACATTCCTGTCGTGTCGGAACCTACTTCTCGGTGGGAACATTATGTACGTCTATAACGTTATATATCCTAACCTAAGGCAACCTAACATCTCGGATGTAACATTTGATAACATTCCAGGCGTGTCAGTCCCTACGTCTCGGTTGTAACATTATATGCTTCTATAACGTTATATATCCTAACCTAAGGCAACCTAACATCTCGGATGTAACATTTGACAACATTCCAGGCGCGTCGGTTCTTACGTCTCGGTGGTAACATTACATGCGTCTATAACGTTATATATCCTAACCTAAGGCAACCTAAAATACTCGGATGTAATATTTGTCAACATTCCTGGCGTGTCGGACCATACTTCTCGGTGGAAACAGTATATATGTCTATAACGTTATACATCCTAACCTAAGGCAACCTAACATCTCGGATGTAACATTTGACAACATTCCAGGCGTGTCGGTCCCTACGTCTCGGTGGTAACATTATATGAGTCTATAGCGTTATATATCCTAACCTAAGGCAACCTAACATCTCGGATGTAATATTTGGCAACATTCCTGTCGTGTCGGAACCTACTTCTCGGTGGGAACATTATGTACGTCTATAACGTTATATATCCTAACCTAAGGCAACCTAACATCTCGGATGTAACATTTGACAACATTCCAGGCGTGTCGGTCCCTACGTCTCGGTGGTAACATTATATGCGTCTATAGCGTTATATATCCTAACCTAAGGCCACCTAACATCTCGGATGTAATATTTTACAACATTCCTGGCGTGTCGGTGCATTCTTTTCGGTGGGAATATTATATACGTCTATAACGGTATATATCCTAATCTAAGGCAACCTAACATTTCGCATGAAATATTTGACAACATTCTAGGCGTGTCGGACCCGACGTCTCGGTGGTAATATTATATGCGTCCTTAACGTTATATATCCTAACCTAAGGCAACCTAACATCTCGGATGTAACATTTGACAACATTCCAGGCGTGTCGGACCCTACTTCTCGGTGGGAACATTACATACGTCTATAACGTTATACATCCTAACCTAAGGCAACCTAACATCTCGGATGTAACATTTGACAACATTCCTGTCGTGTCGGAACCTACTTCTCGGTGGGAACATTATGTACGTCTATAACGTTATATATCCTAACCTAAGGCAACCTAACATCTCGGATGTAACATTTGACAACATTCCAGGCGCGTCGGTTCTTACGTCTCGGTGGTAACATTACATGCGTCTATAACGTTATATATCCTAACCTAAGGCAACCTAAAATACTCGGATGTAATATTTGTCAACATTCCTGGCGTGTCGGACCATACTTCTCGGTGGAAACAGTATATATGTCTATAACGTTATACATCCTAACCTAAGGCAACCTAACATCTCGGATGTAACATTTGACAACATTCCAGGCGTGTCGGTCCCTACGTCTCGGTGGTAACATTATATGAGTCTATAGCGTTATATATCCTAACCTAAGGCAACCTAAGATCTCGGATGTAATATTTGGCAACATTCCTGTCGTGTCGGAACCTACTTCTCGGTGGGAACATTATGTACGTCTATAACGTTATATATCCTAACCTAAGGCCACCTAACATCTCGTATGTAATATTTGACAACATTCCAGGCGTGTCGGTCCCTACGTCTCGGTGGTAACATTATATGCGTCTATAGCGTTATATATCCTAACCGAAGGCAACATAACATCTCGGATGTAATATTTGGCAACATTCCTGTCGTGTCGGACCCTACTTCACGGTGGGAACATTATATGCGTCTATAACGTTGTATATCATAACCTAAGGCAACCTAACATCTCGGATGTAACATTTGACAACATTCCAGGCGTGTCAGTCCCAACGTCTCGGTGGTTACAATATATGCGTCTATAACGTTATATATCCTAACCTAAGGCAACCTGACATCTCGGATGTAATATTTGACAACATTCCTGTCGTGTCGAACCCTACTGCTCGGTGGGAACATTATGTACGTCTATAACGTTATACATCCTAACCTAAGGCCACGTAACATCTCGGATGTAACATTTGACAACATTCCAGGCGTGTCGGTCCCTACGTCTCGGTGGTAACATTATATGAGTCTATAGCGTTATATATCCTAACCTAAGGCAACCTAACATCTCGGATGTAATATTTGGCAACATTCCTGTCGTGTCGGAACCTACTTCTCGGTGGGAACATTATGTATGTCTATAACGTTATATATCCTAACCTAAGGCAACCTAACATCTCGGATGTAATATTTGACAACATTCCTGGCGTGTCGGACCCTACTTCTCGGTGGGAACATTATATACGTCTATAACGTTATATATTCTAACCTAAGGCCACCTAACATCTCGGATGTAATATTTTACAACATTCCTGGCGTGTCGGTGCATTCTGTTCGGTGGGAATATTATATACGTCTATAACGGTATATATCCTAATCTAAGGCAACCTAACATTTCGCATGAAATATTTTACAACATTCCAGGCGTGTCGGACCCGACGTCTCGGTGGTAACATTATATGCGTCTATAGCGTTATATATCCTAACCTAAGGCAACCTAACATCTCGGATGTAATATTTGGCAACATTCCTGTCGTGTCGGACCCTACTTCTCGTTGGGAACATTACATACGTCTATAACGTTATATATCCTAACCTAAGGCAACCTAACATCTCGGATGTAATATTTGTCAACATTCCTGTCGTGTCGAACCCTACTTCTCCGTGGGTACATTATGTACATCTATAACGTTATACATCCTAACCTAAGGCCACCTAACATCTCGGATGTAATATTTGACAACATTCCTTGCGTGTCGGACCCTACTTCTCGGTGGGAACATTATATGCATGTATAACGTTGTATATCCTAGTCTAAGGCAACCTATCATCTCAGCCGTAATATTTTACAACATTCCTGGCGTGTCGGTGCATTCTTTTCGGTGGGAATATTATATACGTCTATAACGGTATATATGCTAATCTAAGGCAACCTAACATCTCGGATGCAATATTCTACAACATTCCTGGCGTGTCGGACCCTACTTCTCGGTGGGAACAGTATATACGTCTATAACGTTATATATCCTAACCTAAGGCCACCTAACATCTCGGATGTAACATTTGACAACATTCCAGGCGTGTCGGTCCCTACGTCTCGGTGATAACATTATATGAGTCTATAGCGTTATATATCCTAACCTAAGGCAACCTGACATCTCGGATGTAATATTTGACAACATTCCTGTCGTGTCGAACCCTACTGCTCGGTGGGAACATTATGTACGTCTATAACGTTATACATCCTAACCTAAGGCCACCTAACATCTCGGATGTAATATTTGACAACATTCCTGGCGTGTCGGACCCTACGTCTCGGTGGGAACATTATATGCATGTATAACTTTGTATATCCTAATGTAAGGCAACCTATCATCTCAGACGTAATGTTTTATAACATTCCTGGCGTGTCGGTGCATTCTTTTCGGTGGGAATATTATATACGTCTATAACGGTATATATCCTAATCTAAGGCAACCTAACATCTCGGATGCAATATTCTACAACATTCCTGGCGTGTCGGATCCTACTTCTCGGTGGGAACAGTATATACGTCTATAACGTTATATATCCTAACCTAAGGCAACCTAACATCTCGAATGTAACATTTGACAACATTCCTGTCGTGTCGGACCCTACTTCTCGTTGGGAACATTACATACGTCTATAACGTTATATATCCTAACCTAAGGCCACCTAACATCTCGGATGTAATATTTTGCAACATTCCTGGCGTGTCGGTGCATTCTTTTCGGTGGGAATATTATATACGTCTATAACGGTATATATCCTAATCTAAGGCAACCTAACATTTCGCATGAAATATTTGACAACATTCCAGGCGTGTCGGACCCGACGTCTCGGTGGTAAAATTATATGCGTCCTTAACGTTATGTATCCTAACCTAAGGCAACCTAACATCTCGGATGTAACATTTGACAACATTCCAGGCGCGTCGGTTCTTACGTCTCGGTGGTAACATTACATGCGTCTATAACGTTATATATCCTAACCTAAGGCAACCTAAAATACTCGGATGTAATATTTGTCAACATTCCTGGCGTGTCGGACCATACTTCTCGGTGGAAACAGTATATATGTCTATAACGTTATACATCCTAACCTAAGGCAACCTAACGTCTCGGATGTAACATTTGACAACATTCCAGGCGTGTCGGTCCCTACGTCTCGGTGGTAACATTATATGAGTCTATAGCGTTATATATCCTAACCTAAGGCAACCTAACATCTCGGATGTAATATTTGGCAACATTCCTGTCGTGTCGGACCCTACTTCTCGTTGGGAACATTACATACGTCTATAACGTTATATATCCTAACCTAAGTCCACCTAACATCTCGGATGTAATATTTTACAACATTCCTGGCGTGTCGGTGCATTCTTTTCGGTGGGAATATTATATACGTCTATAACGGTATATATCCTAATCTAAGGCAACCTAACATTTCGCATGAAATATTTTACAACATTCCAGGCGTGTCGGACCCGACGTCTCGGTGGTAACATTATATGCGTCTATAGCGTTATATATCCTAACCTAAGGCAACCTAACATCTCGGATGTAATATTTGGCAACATTCCTGTCGTGTCGGACCCTACTTCTCGGTAGGAAGAGTATATACGTCTATAACGTTGTATATCCTATCCTAAGGCAACCTGACATTTCGGATGTAATATTCTACAATATTCCTGGCGTGTCGGACCATACTTCTCGGTGGAAAAAGTATATACGTCTATAACGTTATATATCCTAACCTAAGGCAACCTAACATCTCGGATGTAACATTTGACAACATTCCAGGCGTGTCGGTCCCTACGTCTCGGTGGTAACATTATATGCGTCTATAGCGTTATATATCCTAACCTAAGGCCACCTAACATCTCGGATGTAATATTTTACAACATTCCTGGCGTGTCGGTGCATTCTTTTCGGTGGGAATATTATATACGTCTATAACGGTATATATCCTAATCTAAGGCAACCTAACATTTCGCATGAAATATTTGACAACATTCTAGGCGTGTCGGACCCGACGTCTCGGTGGTAATATTATATGCGTCCTTAACGTTATATATCCTAACCTAAGGCAACCTAACATCTCGGATGTAACATTTGACAACATTCCTGTCGTGTCGAACCCTACTTCTCCGTGGGTACATTATGTACATATATAACGTTATACATCCTAACCTAAGGCCACCTAACATCTCGGATGTAATATTTGACAACATTCCTGGCGTGTCGGACCCTACTTCTCGGTGGGAACATTATATGCATGTATAACGTTGTATATCCTAGTCTAAGGCAACCTATCATCTCAGACGTAATATTTTACAACATTCCTGGCGTGTCGGTGCATTCTTTTCGGTGGGAATATTAAATACGTCTATAACGGTATATATCCTAATCTAAGGCAACCTAACATCTCGGATGCAATATTCTACAACATTCCTGGCGTGTCGGACCCTACTTCTCGGTGGAAGCAGTATATACGTCTATAACGTTATATAGTCTAACCTAAGGCAACCTAACATCTCGGATGTAACATTTGACAACATTCCAGTCGTGTCGGTCCCTACGTCTCGGTAGTAACATTATATGCGTCTATAGCGTTATATATCCTAACCTAAGGCAACCTAACATCTCGGATGTAATATTTGGCAACATTCCTGTCGTGTCGGTCCCTACTGCTCGGTTGTAACATTATATGCTTCTATAACGTTATATATCCTAACCTAAGGCAACCTAACATCTCGGATGTAACATTTGACAACATTCCAGGCGCGTCGGTTCTTACGTCTCGGTGGTAACATTACATGCGTCTATAACGTTATATATCCTAACCTAAGGCAACCTAAAATACTCGGATGTAATATTTGTCAACATTCCTGGCGTGTCGGACCATACTTCTCGGTGGAAACAGTATATATGTCTATAACGTTATACATCCTAACCTAAGGCAACCTAACATCTCGGATGTAACATTTGACAACATTCCAGGCGTGTCGGTCCCTACGTCTCGGTGGTAACATTATATGAGTCTATAGCGTTATATATCCTAACCTAAGGCAACCTAACATCTCGGATGTAATATTTGGCAACATTCCTGTCGTGTCGGAACCTACTTCTCGGTGGGAACATTATGTACGTCTATAACGTTATATATCCTAACCTAAGGCAACCTAACATCTCGGATGTAACATTTGACAACATTCCAGGCGTGTCGGTCCCTACGTCTCGGTGGTAACATTATATGCGTCTATAGCGTTATATATCATAACCTAATGCAACCTGACATCTCGGATGTAATATTTGACAACATTCCTGTCGTGTCGAACCCCACTGCTCGGTGGGAACATTATGTACGTCAATAATGTTATATATCCTAACCTAAGTCCACCTAACATCACGGATATAATATTCTACAACATTCCAGCTGTGTCGGACCCTACTTCTCGGTAGGAAGAGTATATACGTCTATAACGTTGTATATCCTATCCTAAGGCAACCTGACATTTCGGATGTAATATTCTACAATATTCCTGGCGTGTCGGACCATACTTCTCGGTGGAAAAAGTATATACGTCTATAACGTTATATATCCTAACCTAAGGCAACCTAACATCTCGGATGTAACATTTGACAACATTCCAGGCGTGTCGGTCCCTACGTCTCGGTGGTAACATTATATGCGTCTATAGCGTTATATATCCTAACCTAAGGCCACCTAACATCTCGGATGTAATATTTTACAACATTCCTGGCGTGTCGGTGCATTCTTTTCGGTGGGAATATTATATACTTCTATAACGTTATATATCCTAACCTAAGGCAACCTAACATCTCGGATGTAACATTTGACAACATTCCAGTCGTGTCGGTCCCTACGTCTCGGTAGTAACATTATATGCGTCTATAGCGTTATATATCCTAACCTAAGGCAACCTAACATCTCGGATGTAATACTTGGCAACATTCCAGTCGTGTCGGACCCTACTGCTCGGTGGGAACATTACATACGTCTATAACGTTATACATCCTAACCTAAGGCAACCTAACATCTCGGATGTAACATTTGACAACATTCCTGTCGTGTCGGAACCTACTTCTCGGTGGGAACATTATGTACGTCTATAACGTTATATATCCTAACCTAAGGCAACCTAACATCTCGGATGTAACATTTGACAACATTCCAGGCGCGTCGGTCCTTACGTCTCGGTGGTAACATTACATGCGTCTATAACGTTATATATCCTAACCTAAGGCAACCTAAAATACTCGGATGTAATATTTGTCAACATTCCTGGCGTGTCGGACCATACTTCTCGGTGGAAACAGTATATATGTCTATAACGTTATACATCCTAACCTAAGGCAACCTAACATCTCGGATGTAACATTTGACAACATTCCAGGCGTGTCGGTCCCTACGTCTCGGTGGTAACATTATATGAGTCTATAGCGTTATATATCCTAACCTAAGGCAACCTAAGATCTCGGATGTAATATTTGGCAACATTCCTGTCGTGTCGGAACCAACTTCTCGGTGGGAACATTATGTACGTCTATAACGTTATATATCCTAACCTAAGGCCACCTAACATCTCGTATGTAATATTTGACAACATTCCTGGCGTGTCGGACCCTACTTCTCGGTGGGAACATTATATACGTCTATAACGATATATATTCTAACCTAAGGCCACCTAACATTTCGGATGTAACATTTGACAACATTCCAGGCGTGTCGGTCCCTACGTCTCGGTGGTAACATTATATGCGTCTATAGCGTTATATATCCTAACCGAAGGCAACATAACATCTCGGATGTAATATTTGGCAACATTCCTGTCGTGTCGGACCCTACTTCACGGTGGGAACATTATATGCGTCTATAACGTTGTATATCATAACCTAAGGCAACCTAACATCTCGGATGTAACATTTGACAACATTCCAGGCGTGTCAGTCCCAACGTCTCGGTGGTTACAATATATGCGTCTATAACGTTATATATCCTAACCTAAGGCAACCTGACATCTCGGATGTAATATTTGACAACATTCCTGTCGTGTCGAACCCTACTGCTCGGTGGGAACATTATGTACGTCTATAACGTTATACATCCTAACCTAAGGCCACGTAACATCTCGGATGTAACATTTGACAACATTCCAGGCGTGTCGGTCCCTACGTCTCGGTGGTAACATTATATGAGTCTATAGCGTTATATATCCTAACCTAAGGCAACCTAACATCTCGGATGTAATATTTGGCAACATTCCTGTCGTGTCGGAACCTACTTCTCGGTGGGAACATTATGTATGTCTATAACGTTATATATCCTAACCTAAGGCAACCTAACATCTCGGATGTAATATTTGACAACATTCCTGGCGTGTCGGACCCTACTTCTCGGTGGGAACATTATATACGTCTATAACGTTATATATTCTAACCTAAGGCCACCTAACATCTCGGATGTAATATTTTACAACATTCCTGGCGTGTCGGTGCATTCTGTTCGGTGGGAATATTATATACGTCTATAACGGTATATATCCTAATCTAAGGCAACCTAACATTTCGCATGAAATATTTTACAACATTCCAGGCGTGTCGGACCCGACGTCTCGGTGGTAACATTATATGCGTCTATAGCGTTATATATCCTAACCTAAGGCAACCTAACATCTCGGATGTAATATTTGGCAACATTCCTGTCGTGTCGGACCCTACTTCTCGTTGGGAACATTACATACGTCTATAACGTTATATATCCTAACCTAAGGCCACCTAACATCTCGGATGTGATATTTTACAACATTCCTGGCGTGCCGGTGCATTCTTTTCGGTGGGAATATTATATACGTCTATAACGGTATATATCCTAATCTAAGGCAACCTAACATCTCGGATGTAATATTTGACAACATTCCTGTCGTGTCGAACCCTACTTCTCCGTGGGTACATTATGTACATATATAACGTTATACATCCTAACCTAAGGCCACCTAACATCTCGGATGTAATATTTGACAACATTCCTGGCGTGTCGGACCCTACTTCTCGGTGGGAACATTATATGCATGTATAACGTTGTATATCCTAGTCTAAGGCAACCTATCATCTCAGACGTAATATTTTACAACATTCCTGGCGTGTCGGTGCATTCTTTTCGGTGGGAATATTAAATACGTCTATAACGGTATATATCCTAATCTAAGGCAACCTAACATCTCGGATGCAATATTCTACAACATTCCTGGCGTGTCGGACCCTACTTCTCGGTGGAAGCAGTATATACGTCTATAACGTTATATAGTCTAACCTAAGGCAACCTAACATCTCGGATGTAACATTTGACAACATTCCAGTCGTGTCGGTCCCTACGTCTCGGTAGTAACATTATATGCGTCTATAGCGTTATATATCCTAACCTAAGGCAACCTAACATCTCGGATGTAATATTTGGCAACATTCCTGTCGTGTCGGTCCCTACTGCTCGGTGGGAACATTACATACGTCTATAACGTTATACATCCTAACCTAAGGCAACCTAACATCTCGGATGTAACATTTGACAACATTCCTGTCGTGTCGGAACCTACTTCTCGGTGGGAACATTATGTACGTCTATAACGTTATATATCCTAACCTAAGGCAACCTAACATCTCGGATGTAACATTTGATAACATTCCAGGCGTGTCAGTCCCTACGTCTCGGTTGTAACATTATATGCTTCTATAACGTTATATATCCTAACCTAAGGCAACCTAACATCTCGGATGTAACATTTGACAACATTCCAGGCGCGTCGGTTCTTACGTCTCGGTGGTAACATTACATGCGTCTATAACGTTATATATCCTAACCTAAGGCAACCTAAAATACTCGGATGTAATATTTGTCAACATTCCTGGCGTGTCGGACCATACTTCTCGGTGGAAACAGTATATATGTCTATAACGTTATACATCCTAACCTAAGGCAACCTAACGTCTCGGATGTAACATTTGACAACATTCCAGGCGTGTCGGTCCCTACGTCTCGGTGGTAACATTATATGAGTCTATAGCGTTATATATCCTAACCTAAGGCAACCTAACATCTCGGATGTAATATTTGGCAACATTCCTGTCGTGTCGGACCCTACTTCTCGTTGGGAACATTACATACGTCTATAACGTTATATATCCTAACCTAAGTCCACCTAACATCTCGGATGTAATATTTTACAACATTCCTGGCGTGTCGGTGCATTCTTTTCGGTGGGAATATTATATACGTCTATAACGGTATATATCCTAATCTAAGGCAACCTAACATTTCGCATGAAATATTTTACAACATTCCAGGCGTGTCGGACCCGACGTCTCGGTGGTAACATTATATGCGTCTATAGCGTTATATATCCTAACCTAAGGCAACCTAACATCTCGGATGTAATATTTGGCAACATTCCTGTCGTGTCGGACCCTACTTCTCGGTAGGAAGAGTATATACGTCTATAACGTTGTATATCCTATCCTAAGGCAACCTGACATTTCGGATGTAATATTCTACAATATTCCTGGCGTGTCGGACCATACTTCTCGGTGGAAAAAGTATATACGTCTATAACGTTATATATCCTAACCTAAGGCAACCTAACATCTCGGATGTAACATTTGACAACATTCCAGGCGTGTCGGTCCCTACGTCTCGGTGGTAACATTATATGCGTCTATAGCGTTATATATCCTAACCTAAGGCCACCTAACATCTCGGATGTAATATTTTACAACATTCCTGGCGTGTCGGTGCATTCTTTTCGGTGGGAATATTATATACGTCTATAACGGTATATATCCTAATCTAAGGCAACCTAACATTTCGCATGAAATATTTGACAACATTCTAGGCGTGTCGGACCCGACGTCTCGGTGGTAATATTATATGCGTCCTTAACGTTATATATCCTAACCTAAGGCAACCTAACATCTCGGATGTAACATTTGACAACATTCCTGTCGTGTCGAACCCTACTTCTCCGTGGGTACATTATGTACATATATAACGTTATACATCCTAACCTAAGGCCACCTAACATCTCGGATGTAATATTTGACAACATTCCTGGCGTGTCGGACCCTACTTCTCGGTGGGAACATTGTATGCATGTATAACGTTGTATATCCTAGTCTAAGGCAACCTATCATCTCAGACGTAATATTTTACAACATTCCTGGCGTGTCGGTGCATTCTTTTCGGTGGGAATATTAAATACGTCTATAACGGTATATATCCTAATCTAAGGCAACCTAACATCTCGGATGCAATATTCTACAACATTCCTGGCGTGTCGGACCCTACTTCTCGGTGGAAGCAGTATATACGTCTATAACGTTATATAGTCTAACCTAAGGCAACCTAACATCTCGGATGTAACATTTGACAACATTCCAGTCGTGTCGGTCCCTACGTCTCGGTAGTAACATTATATGCGTCTATAGCGTTATATATCCTAACCTAAGGCAACCTAACATCTCGGATGTAATATTTGGCAACATTCCTGTCGTGTCGGTCCCTACTGCTCGGTTGTAACATTATATGCTTCTATAACGTTATATATCCTAACCTAAGGCAACCTAACATCTCGGATGTAACATTTGACAACATTCCAGGCGCGTCGGTTCTTACGTCTCGGTGGTAACATTACATGCGTCTATAACGTTATATATCCTAACCTAAGGCAACCTAAAATACTCGGATGTAATATTTGTCAACATTCCTGGCCTGTCGGACCATACTTCTCGGTGGAAACAGTATATATGTCTATAACGTTATACATCCTAACCTAAGGCAACCTAACATCTCGGATGTAACATTTGACAACATTCCAGGCGTGTCGGTCCCTACGTCTCGGTGGTAACATTATATGAGTCTATAGCGTTATATATCCTAACCTAAGGCAACCTAACATCTCGGATGTAATATTTGGCAACATTCCTGTCGTGTCGGAACCTACTTCTCGGTGGGAACATTATGTACGTCTATAACGTTATATATCCTAACCTAAGGCAACCTAACATCTCGGATGTAACATTTGACAACATTCCAGGCGTGTCGGTCCCTACGTCTCGGTGGTAACATTATATGCGTCTATAGCGTTATATATCATAACCTAATGCAACCTGACATCTCGGATGTAATATTTGACAACATTCCTGTCGTGTCGAACCCCACTGCTCGGTGGGAACATTATGTACGTCAATAATGTTATATATCCTAACCTAAGTCCACCTAACATCACGGATATAATATTCTACAACATTCCAGCTGTGTCGGACCCTACTTCTCGGTAGGAAGAGTATATACGTCTATAACGTTGTATATCCTATCCTAAGGCAACCTGACATTTCGGATGTAATATTCTACAATATTCCTGGCGTGTCGGACCATACTTCTCGGTGGAAAAAGTATATACGTCTATAACGTTATATATCCTAACCTAAGGCAACCTAACATCTCGGATGTAACATTTGACAACATTCCAGGCGTGTCGGTCCCTACGTCTCGGTGGTAACATTATATGCGTCTATAGCGTTATATATCCTAACCTAAGGCCACCTAACATCTCGGATGTAATATTTTACAACATTCCTGGCGTGTCGGTGCATTCTTTTCGGTGGGAATATTATATACTTCTATAACGTTATATATCCTAACCTAAGGCAACCTAACATCTCGGATGTAACATTTGACAACATTCCAGTCGTGTCGGTCCCTACGTCTCGGTAGTAACATTATATGCGTCTATAGCGTTATATATCCTAACCTAAGGCAACCTAACATCTCGGATGTAATACTTGGCAACATTCCAGTCGTGTCGGACCCTACTGCTCGGTGGGAACATTACATACGTCTATAACGTTATACATCCTAACCTAAGGCAACCTAACATCTCGGATGTAACATTTGACAACATTCCTGTCGTGTCGGAACCTACTTCTCGGTGGGAACATTATGTACGTCTATAACGTTATATATCCTAACCTAAGGCAACCTAACATCTCGGATGTAACATTTGACAACATTCCAGGCGCGTCGGTCCTTACGTCTCGGTGGTAACATTACATGCGTCTATAACGTTATATATCCTAACCTAAGGCAACCTAAAATACTCGGATGTAATATTTGTCAACATTCCTGGCGTGTCGGACCATACTTCTCGGTGGAAACAGTATATATGTCTATAACGTTATACATCCTAACCTAAGGCAACCTAACATCTCGGATGTAACATTTGACAACATTCCAGGCGTGTCGGTCCCTACGTCTCGGTGGTAACATTATATGAGTCTATAGCGTTATATATCCTAACCTAAGGCAACCTAAGATCTCGGATGTAATATTTGGCAACATTCCTGTCGTGTCGGAACCTACTTCTCGGTGGGAACATTATGTACGTCTATAACGTTATATATCCTAACCTAAGGCCACCTAACATCTCGTATGTAATATTTGACAACATTCCTGGCGTGTCGGACCATACTTCTCGGTGGAAACAGTATATATGTCTATAACGTTATACATCCTAACCTAAGGCAACCTAACATCTCGGATGTAACATTTGACAACATTCCAGGCGTGTCGGTCCCTACGTCTCGGTGGTAACATTATATGAGTCTATAGCGTTATATATCCTAACCTAAGGCAACCTAAGATCTCGGATGTAATATTTGGCAACATTCCTGTCGTGTCGGAACCTACTTCTCGGTGGGAACATTATGTACGTCTATAACGTTATATATCCTAACCTAAGGCCACCTAACATCTCGTATGTAATATTTGACAACATTCCTGGCGTGTCGGACCCTACTTCTCGGTGGAAGCAGTATATACGTCTATAACGTTATATAGTCTAACCTAAGGCAACCTAACATCTCGGATGTAACATTTGACAACATTCCAGTCGTGTCGGTCCCTACGTCTCGGTAGTAACATTATATGCGTCTATAGCGTTATATATCCTAACCTAAGGCAACCTAACATCTCGGATGTAATATTTGGCAACATTCCTGTCGTGTCGGTCCCTACTGCTCGGTTGTAACATTATATGCTTCTATAACGTTATATATCCTAACCTAAGGCAACCTAACATCTCGGATGTAACATTTGACAACATTCCAGGCGCGTCGGTTCTTACGTCTCGGTGGTAACATTACATGCGTCTATAACGTTATATATCCTAACCTAAGGCAACCTAAAATACTCGGATGTAATATTTGTCAACATTCCTGGCGTGTCGGACCATACTTCTCGGTGGAAACAGTATATATGTCTATAACGTTATACATCCTAACCTAAGGCAACCTAACATCTCGGATGTAACATTTGACAACATTCCAGGCGTGTCGGTCCCTACGTCTCGGTGGTAACATTATATGAGTCTATAGCGTTATATATCCTAACCTAAGGCAACCTAACATCTCGGATGTAATATTTGGCAACATTCCTGTCGTGTCGGAACCTACTTCTCGGTGGGAACATTATGTACGTCTATAACGTTATATATCCTAACCTAAGGCAACCTAACATCTCGGATGTAACATTTGACAACATTCCAGGCGTGTCGGTCCCTACGTCTCGGTGGTAACATTATATGCGTCTATAGCGTTATATATCATAACCTAATGCAACCTGACATCTCGGATGTAATATTTGACAACATTCCTGTCGTGTCGAACCCCACTGCTCGGTGGGAACATTATGTACGTCAATAATGTTATATATCCTAACCTAAGTCCACCTAACATCACGGATATAATATTCTACAACATTCCAGCTGTGTCGGACCCTACTTCTCGGTAGGAAGAGTATATACGTCTATAACGTTGTATATCCTATCCTAAGGCAACCTGACATTTCGGATGTAATATTCTACAATATTCCTGGCGTGTCGGACCATACTTCTCGGTGGAAAAAGTATATACGTCTATAACGTTATATATCCTAACCTAAGGCAACCTAACATCTCGGATGTAACATTTGACAACATTCCAGGCGTGTCGGTCCCTACGTCTCGGTGGTAACATTATATGCGTCTATAGCGTTATATATCCTAACCTAAGGCCACCTAACATCTCGGATGTAATATTTTACAACATTCCTGGCGTGTCGGTGCATTCTTTTCGGTGGGAATATTATATACTTCTATAACGTTATATATCCTAACCTAAGGCAACCTAACATCTCGGATGTAACATTTGACAACATTCCTGTCGTGTCGGAACCTACTTCTCGGTGGGAACATTATGTACGTCTATAACGTTATATATCCTAACCTAAGGCAACCTAACATCTCGGATGTAACATTTGACAACATTCCAGGCGCGTCGGTCCTTACGTCTCGGTGGTAACATTACATGCGTCTATAACGTTATATATCCTAACCTAAGGCAACCTAAAATACTCGGATGTAATATTTGTCAACATTCCTGGCGTGTCGGACCATACTTCTCGGTGGAAACAGTATATATGTCTATAACGTTATACATCCTAACCTAAGGCAACCTAACATCTCGGATGTAACATTTGACAACATTCCAGGCGTGTCGGTCCCTACGTCTCGGTGGTAACATTATATGAGTCTATAGCGTTATATATCCTAACCTAAGGCAACCTAAGATCTCGGATGTAATATTTGGCAACATTCCTGTCGTGTCGGAACCTACTTCTCGGTGGGAACATTATGTACGTCTATAACGTTATATATCCTAACCTAAGGCCACCTAACATCTCGTATGTAATATTTGACAACATTCCTGGCGTGTCGGACCCTACTTCTCGGTGGGAACATTATATACGTCTATAACGATATATATTCTAACCTAAGGCCACCTAACATTTCGGATGTAACATTTGACAACATTCCAGGCGTGTCGGTCCCTACGTCTCGGTGGTAACATTATATGCGTCTATAGCGTTATATATCCTAACCGAAGGCAACATAACATCTCGGATGTAATATTTGGCAACATTCCTGTCGTGTCGGACCATACTTCACGGTGGGAACATTATATGCGTCTATAACGTTGTATATCATAACCTAAGGCAACCTAACATCTCGGATGTAACATTTGACAACATTCCAGGCGTGTCAGTCCCAACGTCTCGGTGGTTACAATATATGCGTCTATAACGTTATATATCCTAACCTAAGGCAACCTGACATCTCGGATGTAATATTTGACAACATTCCTGTCGTGTCGAACCCTACTGCTCGGTGGGAACATTATGTACGTCTATAACGTTATACATCCTAACCTAAGGCCACGTAACATCTCGGATGTAACATTTGACAACATTCCAGGCGTGTCGGTCCCTACGTCTCGGTGGTAACATTATATGAGTCTATAGCGTTATATATCCTAACCTAAGGCAACCTAACATCTCGGATGTAATATTTGGCAACATTCCTGTCGTGTCGGAACCTACTTCTCGGTGGGAACATTATGTATGTCTATAACGTTATATATCCTAACCTAAGGCAACCTAACATCTCGGATGTAATATTTGACAACATTCCTGGCGTGTCGGACCCTACTTCTCGGTGGGAACATTATATACGTCTATAACGTTATATATTCTAACCTAAGGCCACCTAACATCTCGGATGTAATATTTTACAACATTCCTGGCGTGTCGGTGCATTCTGTTCGGTGGGAATATTATATACGTCTATAACGGTATATATCCTAATCTAAGGCAACCTAACATTTCGCATGAAATATTTTACAACATTCCAGGCGTGTCGGACCCGACGTCTCGGTGGTAACATTATATGCGTCTATAGCGTTATATATCCTAACCTAAGGCAACCTAACATCTCGGATGTAATATTTGGCAACATTCCTGTCGTGTCGGACCCTACTTCTCGTTGGGAACATTACATACGTCTATAACGTTATATATCCTAACCTAAGGCCACCTAACATCTCGGATGTAATATTTTGCAACATTCCTGGCGTGTCGGTGCATTCTTTTCGGTGGGAATATTATATACGTCTACAACGGTATATATCCTAATCTAAGGCAACCTAACATCTCGGATGTAATATTTTACAACATTCCTGGCGTGTCGGTGCATTCTTTTCGGTGGGAATATTATATACGTCTATAACGGTATATATCCTAATCTAAGGCAACCTAACATTTCGCATGAAATATTTGACAACATTCTAGGCGTGTCGGACCCGACGTCTCGGTGGTAATATTATATGCGTCCTTAACGTTATATATCCTAACCTAAGGCAACCTAACATCTCGGATGTAACATTTGACAACATTCCAGGCGTGTCGGACCCTACTTCTCGGTGGAAGCAGTATATACGTCTATAACGTTATATATCCTAACCTAAGGCAACCTAACATCTCGGATGTAACATTTGACAACATTCCAGTCGTGTCGGTCCCTACGTCTCGGTAGTAACATTATATGCGTCTATAGCGTTATATATCCTAACCTAAGGCAACCTAACATCTCGGATGTAATACTTGGCAACATTCCAGTCGTGTCGGACCCTACTGCTCGGTGGGAACATTACATACGTCTATAACGTTATACATCCTAACCTAAGGCAACCTAACATCTCGGATGTAACATTTGACAACATTCCTGTCGTGTCGGAACCTACTTCTCGGTGGGAACATTATGTACGTCTATAACGTTATATATCCTAACCTAAGGCAACCTAACATCTCGGATGTAACATTTGACAACATTCCAGGCGCGTCGGTTCTTACGTCTCGGTGGTAACATTACATGCGTCTATAACGTTATATATCCTAACCTAAGGCAACCTAAAATACTCGGATGTAATATTTGTCAACATTCCTGGCGTGTCGGACCATACTTCTCGGTGGAAACAGTATATATGTCTATAACGTTATACATCCTAACCTAAGGCAACCTAACATCTCGGATGTAACATTTGACAACATTCCAGGCGTGTCGGTCCCTACGTCTCGGTGGTAACATTATATGAGTCTATAGCGTTATATATCCTAACCTAAGGCAACCTAAGATCTCGGATGTAATATTTGGCAACATTCCTGTCGTGTCGGAACCTACTTCTCGGTGGGAACATTATGTACGTCTATAACGTTATATATCCTAACCTAAGGCCACCTAACATCTCGTATGTAATATTTGACAACATTCCTGGCGTGTCGGACCCTACTTCTCGGTGGGAACATTATATACGTCTATAACGATATATATTCTAACCTAAGGCCACCTAACATTTCGGATGTAACATTTGACAACATTCCAGGCGTGTCGGTCCCTACGTCTCGGTGGTAACATTATATGCGTCTATAGCGTTATATATCCTAACCGAAGGCTACATAACATCTCGGATGTAATATTTGGCAACATTCCTGTCGTGTCGGACCCTACTTCACGGTGGGAACATTATATGCGTCTATAACGTTGTATATCATAACCTAAGGCAACCTAACATCTCGGATGTAACATTTGACAACATTCCAGGCGTGTCAGTCCCAACGTCTCGGTGGTTACAATATATGCGTCTATAACGTTATATATCCTAACCTAAGGCAACCTGACATCTCGGATGTAATATTTGACAACATTCCTGTCGTGTCGAACCCTACTGCTCGGTGGGAACATTATGTACGTCTATAACGTTATACATCCTAACCTAAGGCCACGTAACATCTCGGATGTAACATTTGACAACATTCCAGGCGTGTCGGTCCCTACGTCTCGGTGGTAACATTATATGAGTCTATAGCGTTATATATCCTAACCTAAGGCAACCAAACATCTCGGATGTAATATTTGGCAACATTCCTGTCGTGTCGGAACCTACTTCTCGGTGGGAACATTATGTATGTCTATAACGTTATATATCCTAACCTAAGGCAACCTAACATCTCGGATGTAATATTTGACAACATTCCTGGCGTGTCGGACCCTACTTCTCGGTGGGAACATTATATACGTCTATAACGTTATATATTCTAACCTAAGGCCACATAACATCTCGGATGTAATATTTTACAACATTCCTGGCGTGTCGGTGCATTCTGTTCGGTGGGAATATTATATACGTCTATAACGGTATATATCCTAATCTAAGGCAACCTAACATTTCGCACGAAATATTTTACAACATTCCAGGCGTGTCGGACCCGACGTCTCGGTGGTAACATTATATGCGTCTATAGCGTTATATATCCTAACCTAAGGCAACCTAACATCTCGGATGTAATATTTGGCAACATTCCTGTCGTGTCGGACCCTACTTCTCGTTGGGAACATTACATACGTCTATAACGTTATATATCCTAACCTAAGGCCACCTAACATCTCGCATGTAATATTTTGCAACATTCCTGGCGTGTCGGTGCATTCTTTTCGGTGGGAATATTATATACGTCTATAACGGTATATATCCTAATCTAAGGCAACCTAACATTTCGCATGAAATATTTGACAACATTCCAGGCGTGTCGGACCCGACGTCTCGGTGGTAAAATTATATGCGTCCTTAACGTTATGTATCCTAACCTAAGGCAACCTAACATCTCGGATGTAACATTTGACAACATTCCAGGCGTGTCGGGCCCTACGTCTCGGTGGTAACATTATATGCGTCTATAGCGTTATATATCCTAACCTAAGGCAACCTAACATCTCGGATGTAATATTTGGCAACATTCCTGTCGTGTCGGACCCTACTTCTCGTTGGGAACATTACATACGTCTATAACGTTATATATCCTAACCTAAGGCAACCTAACATCTCGGATGTAATATTTGTCAACATTCCTGTCGTGTCGAACCCTACTTCTCCGTGGGTACATTATGTACATCTATAACGTTATACATCCTAACCTAAGGCCACCTAACATCTCGGATGTAATATTTGACAACATTCCTTGCGTGTCGGACCCTACTTCTCGGTGGGAACATTATATGCATGTATAACGTTGTATATCCTAGTCTAAGGCAACCTATCATCTCAGCCGTAATATTTTACAACATTCCTGGCGTGTCGGTGCATTCTTTTCGGTGGGAATATTATATACGTCTATAACGGTATATATGCTAATCTAAGGCAACCTAACATCTCGGATGCAATATTCTACAACATTCCTGGCGTGTCGGACCCTACTTCTCGGTGGAAGCAGTATATACGTCTATAACGTTATATATCCTAACCTAAGGCAACCTAACGTCTCGGATGTAACATTTGACAACATTCCAGTCGTGTCGGTCCCTACGTCTCGGTAGTAACATTATATGCGTCTATAGCGTTATATATCCTAACCTAAGGCAACCTAACATCTCGGATGTAATATTTGGCAACATTCCTGTCGTGTCGGACCCTACTGCTCGGTGGGAACATTACATACGTCTATAACGTTATACATCCTAACCTAAGGCAACCTAACATCTCGGATGTAACATTTGACAACATTCCTGTCGTGTCGGAACCTACTTCTCGGTGGGAACATTATGTACGTCTATAACGTTATATATCCTAACCTAAGGCAACCTAACATCTCGGATGTAACATTTGACAACATTCCAGGCGCGTCGGTTCTTACGTCTCGGTGGTAACATTACATGCGTCTATAACGTTATATATCCTAACCTAAGGCAACCTAAATTACTCGGATGTAATATTTGTCAACATTCCTGGCGTGTCGGACCATACTTCTCGGTGGAAACAGTATATATGTCTATAACGTTATACATCCTAACCTAAGGCAACCTAACATCTCGGATGTAACATTTGACAACATTCCAGGCGTGTCGGTCCCTACGTCTCGGTGGTAACATTATATGAGTCTATAGCGTTATAAATCCTAACCTAAGGCAACCTAAGATCTCGGATGTAATATTTGGCAACATTCCTGTCGTGTCGGAACCTACTTCTCGGTGGGAACATTATGTACGTCTATAACGTTATACATCCTAACCTAAGGCCACCTAACATCTCGGATGTAATATTTGACAACATTCCTTGCGTGTCGGACCCTACTTCTCGGTGGGAACATTATATGCATGTATAACGTTGTATATCCTAGTCTAAGGCAACCTATCATCTCAGCCGTAATATTTTACAACATTCCTGGCGTGTCGGTGCATTCTTTTCGGTGGGAATATTATATACGTCTATAACGGTATATATGCTAATCTAAGGCAACCTAACATCTCGGATGCAATATTCTACAACATTCCTGGCGTGTCGGACCCTACTTCTCGGTGGGAACAGTATATACGTCTATAACGTTATATATCCTAACCTAAGGCCACCTAACATCTCGGATGTAACATTTGACAACATTCCAGGCGTGTCGGTCCCTACGTCTCGGTGGTAACATTATATGAGTCTATAGCGTTATATATCCTAACCTAAGGCAACCTGACATCTCGGATGTAATATTTGACAACATTCCTGTCGTGTCGAACCCTACTGCTCGGTGGGAACATTATGTACGTCTATAACGTTATACATCCTAACCTAAGGCCACCTAACATCTCGGATGTAATATTTGACAACATTCCTGGCGTGTCGGACCCTACGTCTCGGTGGGAACATTATATGCATGTATAACTTTGTATATCCTAATGTAAGGCAACCTATCATCTCAGACGTAATGTTTTATAACATTCCTGGCGTGTCGGTGCATTCTTTTCGGTGGGAATATTATATACGTCTATAACGGTATATATCCTAATCTAAGGCAACCTAACATCTCGGATGCAATATTCTACAACATTCCTGGCGTGTCGGACCCTACTCCTCGGTGGGAACAGTATATACGTCTATAACGTTATATATCCTAACCTAAGGCAACCTAACATCTCGAATGTAACATTTGACAACATTCCAGGCGTGTCAGTCCCTACGTCTCGGTTGTAACATTATATGCGTCTATAACGTTATATATCCTAACCTAAGGCAACCTAACATCTCGGATGTAACATTTGACAACATTCCTGTCGTGTCGGAACCTACTTCTCGGTGGGAACATTATGTACGTCTATAGCGTTATATATCCTAACCTAATGCAACCTGACATCTCGGATGTAATATTTGACAACATTCCTGTCGTGTCGAACCCCACTGCTCGGTGGGAACATTATGTACGTCAATAATGTTATATATCCTAACCAAAGTCCACCTAAAATCACGGATATAATATTCTACAACATTCCAGCTGTGTCGGACCCTACTTCTCGGTAGGAAGAGTATATACGTCTATAACGTTGTATATCCTATCCTAAGGCAACCTGACATCTCGGATGTAATATTCTACAATATTCCTGGCGTGTCGGACCATACTTCTCGGTGGAAACAGTATATACGTCTATAACGTTATATATTCTAACCTAAGGCAACCTAACATCTCGGATGTAACATTTGACAACATTCCAGGCGTGTCAGTCCCTACGTCTCGGTTGTAACATTATATGCCTCTATAACGTTATATATCCTAACCTAAGGCAACCTAACATCTCGGATGTAACATTTGACAACATTCCAGCCGCGTCGGTTCTTACGTCTCGGTGGTAACATTACATGCGTCTATAACGTTATATATCGTAACCTAAGGCAACCTAAAATACTCGGATGTAATATTTGTCAACATTCCTGGCGTGTCGGACCATACTTCTCGGTGGAAACAGTATATATGTCTATAACGTTATATATCCTAACCTAAGGCAACCTAACATCTCGGATGTAACATTTGACAACATTCCAGGCGTGTCGGTTACTACGTCTCGGTGGTAACATTATATGCGTCTATAGCGTTATATACCCTAACCTAAGGCAACATAACATCTCGGATGTAATATTTGGCAACATTCCTGTCGTGTCGAACCCTACTTCTCCGTGGGTACATTATGTATGTCTATAACGTTATACATCCTAACCTAAGGCCACCTAACATCTCGGATGTAATATTTGACAACATTCCTGTCGTGTCGAACCCTACTTCTCGATGGGAACATTATGTACGTCTATAAAGTTATATAACCTAACCTAAGGCCACCTAAAATCTCGGATGTAATATTTGGCAACATTCCTGTCGTGTCGGAACCTACTTCTCGGTGGGAACATTATGTACGTCTATAACGTTATATATCCTAACCTAAGTCCACCTAACATCACGGATATAATATTCTACAACATTCCAGCTGTGTCGGACCCTACTTCTCGGTAGGAAGAGTATATACGTCTATAACGTTGTATATCCTATCCTAAGGCAACCTGACATCTCGGATGTAATATTCTACAACATTCCTGGCGTGTCGGACCATACTTCTCGGTGGAAACAGTATATACGTCTATAACGTTATATATTCTAACCTATGGCAACCTAACATCTCGGATGTAACATTTGACAACATTCCAGGCGTGTCAGTCCCTACGTCTCGGTTGTAACATTATATGCGTCTATAACGTTATATATGCTAACGTAAGGCAACCTAACATCTCGGATGTAACATTTGACAACATTCCAGGCGCGTCGGTTCTTACGTCTCGGTGGTAACATTACATGCGTCTATAACGTTATATATCATAACCTAAGGCAACCTAAAATACTCGGATGTAATATTTGTCAACATTCCTGGCGTGTCGGACCATACTTCTCGGTGGAAACAGTATATATGTCTATAACGTTATATATACTAACCTAAGGCAACCTAACATCTCGGATGTAACATTTGACAACATTCCAGGCGTGTCGGTCCCTACGTCTCGGTGGTAACATTATATGCGTCTATAGCGTTATATATCCTAACCTAAGGCAACCTAACATCTCGGATGTAATATTTGGCAACATTCCTGTCGTGTCGAACCCTACTTCTCGATGGGAACATTATGTACGTCTATAATGTTATATAACCTAACCTAAGGCCACCTAACATCTCGGATGTAATATTTGACAACATTCCTGTCGTGTCGAACCCTACTTCTCGATGGGAACATTATGTACGTCTATAAAGTTATATAACCTAACCTAAGGCCACCTAAAATCTCGGATGTAATATTTGGCAACATTCCTGTCGTGTCGGAACCTACTTCTCGGTGGGAACATTATGTACGTCTATAACGTTATATATCCTAACCTAAGTCCACCTAACATCACGGATATAATATTCTACAACATTCCAGCTGTGTCGGACCCTACTTCTCGGTAGGAAGAGTATATACGTCTATAACGTTGCATATCCTATCCTAAGGCAACCTGACATCTCGGATGTAATATTCTACAACATTCCTGGCGTGTCGGACCCTACTTCTCGGTGGGAACAGTATATACGTCTATAACGTTATATATCCTAACCTAAGGCAACCTAACATCTCGAATGTAACATTTGACAACATTCCAGGCGTGTCAGTCCCTACGTCTCGGTTGTAACATTATATGCGTCTATAACGTTATATATCCTAACCTAAGGCAACCTAACATCTCGGATGTAACATTTGACAACATTCCTGTCGTGTCGGAACCTACTTCTCGGTGGGAACATTATGTACGTCTATAGCGTTATATATCCTAACCTAATGCAACCTGACATCTCGGATGTAATATTTGACAACATTCCTGTCGTGTCGAACCCCACTGCTCGGTGGGAACATTATGTACGTCAATAATGTTATATATCCTAACCTAAGTCCACCTAACATCACGGATATAATATTCTACAACATTCCAGCTGTGTCGGACCCTACTTCTCGGTAGGAAGAGTATATACGTCTATAACGTTGTATATCCTATCCTAAGGCAACCTGACATCTCGGATGTAATATTCTACAATATTCCTGGCGTGTCGGACCATACTTCTCGGTGGAAACAGTATATACGTCTATAACGTTATATATTCTAACCTAAGGCAACCTAACATCTCGGATGTAACATTTGACAACATTCCAGGCGTGTCAGTCCCTACGTCTCGGTTGTAACATTATATGCCTCTATAACGTTATATATCCTAACCTAAGGCAACCTAACATCTCGGATGTAACATTTGACAACATTCCAGGCGCGTCGGTTCTTACGTCTCGGTGGTAACATTACATGCGTCTATAACGTTATATATCGTAACCTAAGGCAACCTAAAATACTCGGATGTAATATTTGTCAACATTCCTGGCGTGTCGGACCATACTTCTCGGTGGAAACAGTATATATGTCTATAACGTTATATATCCTAACCTAAGGCAACCTAACATCTCGGATGTAACATTTGACAACATTCCAGGCGTGTCGGTTACTACGTCTCGGTGGTAACATTATATGCGTCTATAGCGTTATATACCCTAACCTAAGGCAACATAACATCTCGGATGTAATATTTGGCAACATTCCTGTCGTGTCGAACCCTACTTCTCCGTGGGTACATTATGTATGTCTATAACGTTATACATCCTAACCTAAGGCCACCTAACATCTCGGATGTAATATTTGACAACATTCCTGTCGTGTCGAACCCTACTTCTCGATGGGAACATTATGTACGTCTATAAAGTTATATAACCTAACCTAAGGCCACCTAAAATCTCGGATGTAATATTTGGCAACATTCCTGTCGTGTCGGAACCTACTTCTCGGTGGGAACATTATGTACGTCTATAACGTTATATATCCTAACCTAAGTCCACCTAACATCACGGATATAATATTCTACAACATTCCAGCTGTGTCGGACCCTACTTCTCGGTAGGAAGAGTATATACGTCTATAACGTTGTATATCCTATCCTAAGGCAACCTGACATCTCGGATGTAATATTCTACAACATTCCTGGCGTGTCGGACCATACTTCTCGGTGGAAACAGTATATACGTCTATAACGTTATATATTCTAACCTAACGCAACCTAACATCTCGGATGTAACATTTGACAACATTCCAGGCGTGTCAGTCCCTACGTCTCGGTTGTAACATTATATGCGTCTATAACGTTATATATGCTAACGTAAGGCAACCTAACATCTCGGATGTAACATTTGACAACATTCCAGGCGCGTCGGTTCTTACGTCTCGGTGGTAACATTACATGCGTCTATAACGTTATATATCCTAACCTAAGGCAACCTAAAATACTCGGATGTAATATTTGTCAACATTCCTGGCGTGTCGGACCATACTTCTCGGTGGAAACAGTATATATGTCTATAACGTTATATATACTAACCTAAGGCAACCTAACATCTCGGATGTAACATTTGACAACATTCCAGGCGTGTCGGTCCCTACGTCTCGGTGGTAACATTATATGCGTCTATAGCGTTATATATCCTAACCTAAGGCAACCTAACATCTCGGATGTAACATTTGACAACATTCCAGGCGTGTCGGTCCCTACGTCTCGGTGGTAACATTACATGCGTCTATAACGTTATATATCCTAACCTAAGGCAACCTAAAAAACTCGTATGTAATATTTGACAACATTCCTGGCGTGTCGGACCCTACTTCTCGGTGGAAGCAGTATATACGTCTATAACGTTATATATCCTAACCTAAGGCAACCTAACATCTCGTATGTAACATTTGACAACATTCCTGGCGTGTCGGTCCCTACGTCTCGGTGGTAACATTATATGCGTCTATAGCGTTATATATCCTAACCTATGGCAACCTAACATCTCGGATGTAATATTTGGCAACATTCCTGTCGTGTCGGACCCTACTTCTCGTTGGGAACATTACATACGTCTATAACGTTATATATCCTAACCTAAGGCCACCTAACATCTCGGATGTAATATTTTACAACATTCCTGGCGTGTCGGTGCATTCTTTTCGGTGGGAATATTATATACGTCTATAACGGTATATATCCTAATCTAAGGCAACCTAACATTTTGCATGAAATATTTGACAACATTCCAGGCGTGTGGGACCCGACGTCTCGGTGGTAACATTATATGCGTCTATAACGCTATATATCCTAACCTAAGGCAACCTAACAACTCGGATGTAATATTTGACAACATTCCTGTCGTGTCGAACCCTACTTCTCCGTGGGTACATTATGTATGTCTATAACGTTATACATCCTAACCTAAGGCCACCTAACATCTCGGATGTAATATTTGACAACATTCCTGTCGTGTCGAACCCTACTTCTCGATGGGAACATTATGTACGTCTATAATGTTATATAACCTAACCTAAGGCCACCTAACATCTCGGATGTAATATTTGACAACATTCCAGTCGTGTCGGACCCTACTTCTCGGTGGGAACATTATGTACGTCTATAACGTTATATATCCTAACCTAAGTCCACCTAACATCACGGATATAATATTTTACAACATTCCAGCTGTGTCGGACCCTACTTCTCGGTAGGAAGAGTATATACGTCTATAACGTTGCATATCCTATCCTAAGGCAACCTGACATCTCGGATGTAATATTCTACAACATTCCTGGCGTGTCGGACCATACTTCTCGGTGGAAACAGTATATACGTCTATAACGTTATATATTCTAACCTAAGGCAACCTAACATCTCGGATGTAACATTTGACAACATTCCAGGCGTGTCAGTCCCTACGTCTCGGTTGTAACATTATATGCGTCTATAACGTTATATATGCTAACCTAAGGCAACCTAACATCTCGGATGTAACATTTGACGACATTCCAGGCGCGTCGGTTCTTACGTCTCGGTGGTAACATTACATGCGTCTATAACGTTATATATCCTAACCTAAGGCAACCTAAAATACTCGGTTGTAATATTTGTCAACATTCCTGGCGTGTCGGACCATACTTCTCGGTGGAAACAGTATATATGTCTATAACGTTATATATACTAACCTAAGGCAACCTAACATCTCGGATGTAACATTTGACAACATTCCAGGCGTGTCGGTCCCTACGTCTCGGTGGTAACATTATATGCGTCTATAGCGTTATATGTCCTAACCTAAGGCAACCTAACATCTCGGATGTAATATTTGGCAACATTCCTGTCGTGTCGGACCCTACTCTTCGTTGGGAACATTACATACGTCTATAACGTTATATATCCTAACCTAAGGCCACCTAACATCTCGGATGTGATATTTTACAACATTCCTGGCGTGTCGGGGCATTCTTTTCGGTGGGAATATTATATACGTCTATAACGGTATATATCCTAATCTAAGGCAACCTAACATCTCGGATGCAATATTTGAAAACATTCCTGTCGTGTCGGACCCTACTTCTCGGTGGTAATATTATATGCGTCTATAACGTTATATATCCTAACCTAAGGCCACCTAACATCTCGGATGTAACATTTGGCAACATTCCAGGCGCGTCGGTCCCTACGTCTCGGTGGTAACATTATATGCGTCTGTAACGTTATATATCCTAACCTAAGGCAACCTAACATCTCGGATGTAACATTTGACAACATTCCTGTCGTGTCGGAACCTACTTCTCGGTGGTAACATTATATGCGTCTATAACGTTATATATCCTAACGTAAGGCAACCTAACATCTCGGATGTAACATTTGACAACATTCCAGGCGTGTCGGTCCCTACGTCTCGGTGGTAACATTATATGCGTCTATAGCGTTATATGTCCTAACCTAAGGCAACCTAACATCTCGGATGTAATATTTGGCAACATTCCTGTCGTGTCGGACCCTACTCTTCGTTGGGAACATTACATACGTCTATAACGTTATATATCCTAACCTAAGGCCACCTAACATCTCGGATGTAATATTTTACAACATTCCTGTCGTGTCGGTGCATTCTTTTCGGTGGGAATATTATATACGTCTATAACGGTATATATCCTAATCTAAGGCAACCTAACATTTCGCATGAAATATTTTACAACATTCCAGGCGTGTCGGACCCGACGTCTCGGTGGGAACATTATATGCATGTATAACGTTGTATATCCTAGTCTAAGGCAACCTATCATCTCAGACGTAATATTTTACAACATTCCTGGCGTGTCGGTGCATTCTTTTCGGTGGGAATATTATATACGTCTATAACGGTATCTATCCTAATCTAAGGCAACCTAACATCTCGGATGCAATATTCTACAACATTCCTGGCGTGTCGGACCCTACTTCTCGGTGGGAACAGTATATACGTCTATAACGTTATATATCCTAACCTAAGGCAACCTAACATTTCGCATGAAATATTTTACAACATTCCAGGCGTGTCGGACCCGACGTCTCGGTGGTAACATTATATGCGTCTATAGCGTTATATATCCTAACCTAAGGCAACCTAACATCTCGGATGTAATATTTGGCAACATTCCTGTCGTGTCGGACCCTACTTCTCGTTGGGAACATTACATACGTCTACAACGTTATATATCCTAACCTAAGGCCACCTAACATCTCGGATGTAATATTTTACAACATTCCTGGCGTGTCGGTGCATTCTTTTCGGTGGGAATATTATATACGTCTATAACGGTATATATCCTAATCTAAGGCAACCTAACATTTCGCATGAAATATTTGACAACATTCCAGGCGTGTCGGACCCGACGTCTCGGTGGTAAAATTATATGCGTCCTTAACGTTATATATCCTAACCTAAGGCAACCTAACATCTCGGATGTAACATTTGACAACATTCCAGGCGTGTCGGACCCTACTTCTCGATGGAAGCAGTATATACGTCTATAACGTTATATATCCTAACCTAAGGCAACCTAACATCTCGGATGTAACATTTGACAACATTCCTGTCGTGTCGGAACCTACTTCTCGGTGGTAACATTATATGCGTCTATAACGTTATATATCCTAACGTAAGGCAACCTAACATCTCGGATGTAACATTTAACAACATTCCAGGCGTATCGGTCCCTACGTCTCGGTGGTAACATTATATGCGTCTATAGCGTTATATATCCTAACCTAAGGCAACCTAACATCTCGGATGTAATATTTGGCAACATTCCTGTTGTGTCGAACCCTACTTCTCGATGGGAACATTATGTACGTCTATAATGTTATATAACCCAACCTAAGGCGACCTAACATCTCGGATGTAATATTCTACAACATTCAAGGCGTGTCGGCGCATTGTTTTGGGTGGGAATATTATATACGTCTATAACGGTATATATCCTAACCTAAGGCAACCTGACATCTCGGATGTAATATTTGACAACATTCCAGGCGTGTCGGACCCGACGTCTCGGTGGTAAAATTATATGCGTCCTTAACGTTATATATCCTAACCTAAGGCAACCTAACATCTCGGATGTAACATTTGACAACATTCCTGGCGTGTCGGTCCCTACGTCTCGGTGGTAACATTATATGCGTCTGTAGCGTTATATATCCTAACCTATGGCAACCTAACATCTCGGATGTAATATTTGGCAACATTCCTGTCGTGTCGGACCCTACTTCTCGTTGGGAACATTACATATGTCTATAACGTTATATATCCTAACCTAAGGCCACCTAACATCTCGGATGTAATATTTTACAACATTCCTGGCGTGTCGGTGCAATCTTTTCGGTGGGAATATTATATACGTCTATAACGGTATATATCCTAATCTAAGGCAACCTAACATTTCGCATGAAATATTTGACAACATTCCAGGCGTGTCGGACCCGACGTCTCGGTGGTAACATTATATGCGTCTATAACGCTATATATCCTAACCTAAGGCAACCTAACAACTCGGATGTAATATTTGACAACATTCCTGTCGTGTCGAACCCTACTTTTCCGTGGGTACATTATGTACGTCTATAACGTTATACATCCTAACCTAAGGCCACTAACATCTCGGATGTAATATTTGACAACATTCCTGTCGTGTCGAACCCTACTTCTCGATGGGAACATTATGTACGTCTATAATGTTATATAACGTAACCTAAGGCCACCTAACATCTCGGATGTAATATTTGGCAACATTCCTGTCGTGTCGGAACCTATTTCTCGGTGGGAACGTTATGTACGTCTATAACGTTATATATCCTAACCTAAGGCCACCTAATATCTCGGATGTAATATTTGACAACATTCCTGGCGTGTCGGACCCTACTTCTCGGTGGGAACATTATATACGTCTATAACGTTATATATTCTAACCTAAGACCACCTAACATCTCGGATGTAACATTTGGCAACATTCCAGGCGTGTCAGTCTCTACGTCTCGGTGGTAACATTATATGCGTCTATAACGTTATATATCCTAACCTAAGGCAACCTAACATCTCGGATGTAATATTTGGCAACATTCCTGTCGTGTCGGACCCTACGTCTCGGTGGTAACATTATATGCGTCTATAGCGTTATATATCCTAACCTAATGCAACCTAACATCTCGGATGTAATATTTGGCAACATTCCTGTCGTGTCGGACCCTACTTCTCGTTGGGAACATTACATACGTCTATAACGTTATATATCCTAACCTAAGGCAACCTAACATCTCGGATGTAATATTTTACAACATTCCTGGCGTGTCGGTGCATTCTTTTCGGTGGGAATATTATATACGTCTATAACGCTATATATCCTAATCTAAGGCAACCTAACATTTCGCATGAAATATTTGACAACATTCCAGGCGTGTCGGACCCGACGTCTCGGTGGTAACATTATATGCGTCTATAACGTTATATATCCTAACCTAAGGCAACCTAACATCTCGGATGTAATATTTGACAACATTCCTGTCGTGTCGAACCCTACTTCTCCGTGGGTACATTATGTACGTCTATAACGTTATACATCCTAACCTAAGGCCACCTAACATCTCGGATGTAATATTTGACAACATTCCTGGCGTGTCGGACCCTACTTCTCGGTGGAACATTATATGCATGTATAACGTTGTATATCCTAGTCTAAGGCAACCTATCATCTCAGGCGTAATATTTTACAACATTCCTGGCGTGTCGGTGCATTCTTTTCGGTGGGAATATTATATACGTCTATAACGGTATATATCCTAATCTAAGGCAACCTAACATCTCGGATGCAATATTTGAAAACATTCCTGTCGTGTCGGACCCTACTTCTCGGTGGTAACATTATATGCGTCTATAACGTTATATATCCTAACCTAAGGCCACCTAACATCTCGGATGTAACATTTGACAACATTCCAGGCGCGTCGGTCCCTACGTCTCGGTGGTAACATTATATGCGTCTGTAACGTTATAAATCCTAACCTAAGGCAACCTAACATCTCGGATGTAACATTTGACAACATTCCTGTCGTGTCGGAACCTACTTCTCGGTGGTAACATTATATGCGTCTATAACGTTATATATCCTAACGTAAGGCAACCTATCATCTCAGACGTAATATTTTACAACATTCCTGGCGTGTCGGTGCATTCTTTTCGGTGGGAATATTATATACGTCTATAACGGTATATATCCTAATCTAAGGCAACCTAACATCTCGGATGTAATATTTGACTACATTCCAGGCGTGTCGGACCCGACGTCTCGGTGGTAAAATTATATGCGTCCTTAACGTTATATATCCTAACCTAAGGCAACCTAACATCTCGGATGTAACATTTGACAACATTCCAGGCGTGTCGGTCCCTACGTCTCGGTGGTAACATTATATGCGTCTATAGCGTTATATATCCTAACCTAAGGCAACCTAACATCTCGGATGTAATATTTGGCAACATTCCTGTCGTGTCGGACCCTACTTCTCGTTGGGAACATTACATACGTCTACAACGTTATATATCCTAACCTAAGGCCACCTAACATCTCGGATGTAATATTTTACAACATTCCTGGCGTGTCGGTGCATTCTTTTCGGTGGTAACATTATATGCGTCTATAACGCTATATATCCTAACCTAAGGCAACCTAACAACTCGGATGTAATATTTGACAACATTCCTGTCGTGTCGAACCCTACTTCTCCGTGGGTACATTATGTACGTCTATAACGTTATACATCCTAACCTAAGGCCACTAACATCTCGGATGTAATATTTGACAACATTCCTGTCGTGTCGAACCCTACTTCTCGATGGGAACATTATGTACGTCTATAATGTTATATAACCTAACCTAAGGCCACCTAACATCTCGGATGTAATATTTGGCAACATTCCTGTCGTGTCGAACCCTACTTCTCGATGGGAACATTATGTACGTCTATAATGTTATATAACCTAACCTAAGGCCACCTAACATCTCGGATGTAATATTTGGCAACATTCCTGTCGTGTCGGAACCTATTTCTCGGTGGGAACATTATGTATGTCTATAACGTTATATATCCTAACCTAAGGCCACCTAATATCTCGGATGTAATATTTGACAACATTCCTGGCGTGTCGGACCATACTTCTCGGTGGGAACATTATATACGTCTATAACGTTATATATTCTAACCTAAGGCCACCTAACATTTCGGATGTAACATTTGACAACATTCCAGGCGTGTCAGTCTCTACGTCTCGGTGGTAACATTATATGCGTCTATAACGTTATATATCCTAACCTAAGGCAACCTAACATCTCGGATGTAATATTTTACAACATTCCTGGCGTGTCGGTGCATTCTTTTCGGTGGGAATATTATATACGTCTATAACGCTATATATCCTAATCTAAGGCAACCTAACATTTCGCATGAAATATTTGACAACATTCCAGGCGTGTCGGACCCGACGTCTCGGTGGTAAAATTATATGCGTCCTTAACGTTATATATCCTAACCTAAGGCAACCTAACATCTCGGATGTAACATTTGACAACATTCCAGGCGTGTCGGACCCTACTTCTCGATGGAAGCAGTATATACGTCTATAACGTTATATATCCTAACCTAAGGCAACCTAACATCTCGGATGTAACATTTGACAACATTCCTGTCGTGTCGGAACCTACTTCTCGGTGGTAACATTATATGCGTCTATAACGTTATATATCCTAACGTAAGGCAACCTAACATCTCGGATGTAACATTTAACAACATTCCAGGCGTATCGGTCCCTACGTCTCGGTGGTAACATTATATGCGTCTATAGCGTTATATATCCTAACCTAAGGCAACCTAACATCTCGGATGTAATATTTGGCAACATTCCTGTTGTGTCGAACCCTACTTCTCGATGGGAACATTATGTACGTCTATAATGTTATATAACCCAACCTAAGGCGACCTAACATCTCGGATGTAATATTCTACAACATTCAAGGCGTGTCGGCGCATTGTTTTCGGTGGGAATATTATATACGTCTATAACGGTATATATCCTAACCTAAGGCAACCTGACATCTCGGATGTAATATTTGACAACATTCCAGGCGTGTCGGACCCGACGTCTCGGTGGTAAAATTATATGCGTCCTTAACGTTATATATCCTAACCTAAGGCAACCTAACATCTCGGATGTAACATTTGACAACATTCCTGGCGTGTCGGTCCCTACGTCTCGGTGGTAACATTATATGCGTCTGTAGCGTTATATATCCTAACCTATGGCAACCTAACATCTCGGATGTAATATTTGGCAACATTCCTGTCGTGTCGGACCCTACTTCTCGTTGGGAACATTACATATGTCTATAACGTTATATATCCTAACCTAAGGCCACCTAACATCTCGGATGTAATATTTTACAACATTCCTGGCGTGTCGGTGCAATCTTTTCGGTGGGAATATTATATACGTCTATAACGGTATATATCCTAATCTAAGGCAACCTAACATTTCGCATGAAATATTTGACAACATTCCAGGCGTGTCGGACCCGACGTCTCGGTGGTAACATTATATGCGTCTATAACGCTATATATCCTAACCTAAGGCAACCTAACAACTCGGATGTAATATTTGACAACATTCCTGTCGTGTCGAACCCTACTTTTCCGTGGGTACATTATGTACGTCTATAACGTTATACATCCTAACCTAAGGCCACTAACATCTCGGATGTAATATTTGACAACATTCCTGTCGTGTCGAACCCTACTTCTCGATGGGAACATTATGTACGTCTATAATGTTATATAACGTAACCTAAGGCCACCTAACATCTCGGATGTAATATTTGGCAACATTCCTGTCGTGTCGGAACCTATTTCTCGGTGGGAACGTTATGTACGTCTATAACGTTATATATCCTAACCTAAGGCCACCTAATATCTCGAATGTAATATTTGACAACATTCCTGGCGTGTCGGACCCTACTTCTCGGTGGGAACATTATATACGTCTATAACGTTATATATTCTAACCTAAGACCACCTAACATCTCGGATGTAACATTTGGCAACATTCCAGGCGTGTCAGTCTCTACGTCTCGGTGGTAACATTATATGCGTCTATAACGTTATATATCCTAACCTAAGGCAACCTAACATCTCGGATGTAATATTTGGCAACATTCCTGTCGTGTCGGACCCTACGTCTCGGTGGTAACATTATATGCGTCTATAGCGTTATATATCCTAACCTAATGCAACCTAACATCTCGGATGTAATATTTGGCAACATTCCTGTCGTGTCGGACCCTACTTCTCGTTGGGAACATTACATACGTCTATAACGTTATATATCCTAACCTAAGGCCACCTAACATCTCGGATGTAATATTTTACAACATTCCTGGCGTGTCGGTGCAATCTTTTCGGTGGGATTATTATATACGTCTATAACGGTATATATCCTAATCTAAGGCAACCTAACATTTCGCATGAAATATTTGACAACATTCCAGGCGTGTCGGACCCGACGTCTCGGTGGTAACATTATATGCGTCTATAACGCTATATATCCTAACCTAAGGCCACTAACATCTCGGATGTAATATTTGACAACATTCCTGTCGTGTCGAACCCTACTTCTCGATGGGAACATTATGTACGTCTATAATGTTATATAACCTAACCTAAGGCCACCTAACATCTCGGATGTAATATTTGGCAACATTCCTGTCGTGTCGAACCCTACTTCTCGATGGGAACATTATGTACGTCTATAATGTTATATAACCTAACCTAAGGCCACCTAACATCTCGGATGTAATATTTGGCAACATTCCTGTCGTGTCGGAACCTATTTCTCGGTGGGAACATTATGTACGTCTATAACGTTATATATCCTAACCTAAGGCCACCTAATATCTCGGATGTAATATTTGACAACATTCCTGGCGTGTCGGACCCTACTTCTCGGTGGGAACATTATATACGTCTATAACGTTATATATTCTAACCTAAGGCCACCTAACATTTCGGATGTAACATTTGACAACATTCCAGGCGTGTCAGTCTCTACGTCTCGGTGGTAACATTATATGCGTCTATAACGTTATATATCCTAACCTAAGGCAACCTAACATCTCGGATGTAATATTTTACAACATTCCTGGCGTGTCGGTGCATTCTTTTCGGTGGGAATATTATATACGTCTATAACGCTATATATCCTAATCTAAGGCAACCTAACATTTCGCATGAAATATTTGACAACATTCCAGGCGTGTCGGACCCGACGTCTCGGTGGTAACATTATATGCGTCTATAATGTTATATATCCTAACCTAAGGCAACCTAACATCTCGGATGTAATATTTGACAACATTCCTGTCGTGTCGAACCCTACTTCTCCGTGGGTACATTATGTACGTCTATAACGTTATACATCCTAACCTAAGGCCACCTCACATCTCGGATGTAATATTTGACAACATTCCTGGCGTGTCGGACCCTACTTCTCGGTGGAACATTATATGCATGTATAACGTTGTATATCCTAGTCTAAGGCAACCTATCATCTCAGGCGTAATATTTTACAACATTCCGGGCGTGTCGGAGCATTCTTTTCGGTGGGAATATTATATACGTCTATAACGGTATATATCCTAATCTAAGGCAACCTAACATCTCGGATGCAATATTTGAAAACATTCCTGTCGTGTCGGACCCTACTTCTCGGTGGTAACATTATATGCGTCTATAACGTTATATATCCTAACCTAAGGCCACCTAACATCTCGGATGTAACATTTGACAACATTCCAGGCGCGTCGGTCCCTACGTCTCGGTGGTAACATTATATGCGTCTGTAACGTTATATATCCTAACCTAAGGCAACCTAACATCTCGGATGTAACATTTGACAACATTCCTGTCGTGTCGGAACCTACTTCTCGGTGGTAACATTATATGCGTCTATAACGTTATATATCCTAACGTAAGGCAACCTATCATCTCAGACGTAATATTTTACAACATTCCTGGAGTGTCGGTGCATTCTTTTCGGTGGGAATATTATATACGTCTATAACGGTATATATCCTAATCTAAGGCAACCTAACATCTCGGATGTAATATTTGACTACATTCCAGGCGTGTCGGACCCGACGTCTCGGTGGTAAAATTATATGCGTCCTTAACGTTATATATCCTAACCAAAGGCAACCTAACATCTCGGATGTAACATTTGACAACATTCCAGGCGTGTCGGTCCCTACGTCTCGGTGGTAACATTATATGCGTCTATAGCGTTATATATCCTAACCTAAGGCAACCTAACAGCTCGGATGTAATATTTGGCAACATTCCTGTCGTGTCGGACCCTACTTCTCGTCGGGAACATTACATACGTCTATAACGTTATATATCTTAACCTAAGGCCACCTAACATCTCGGATGTAATATTTTACAACATTCCTGGCGTGTCGGTGCATTCTTTTCGGTGGGAATATTATATACGTCTATAACGGTATATATCCTAATCTAAGGCAACCTAACATCTCGGATGCAATACTTGAAAACATTCCTGTCGTGTCGGACCCTACTTCTCGGTGGTAACATTATATGCGTCTATAACGTTATATATCCTAACCTAAGGCCACCTAACATCTCGGATGTAACATTTGACAACATTCCAGGCGCGTCGGTCCTACGTCTCGGTGGTAACATTATATGCGTCTATAGCGTTATATATCCTAACCTAAGGCAACCTAACATCTCGGATGTAATATTTGGCAACATTCCTGTCGTGTCGGACCCTACTTCTCGTTGGGAACATTACATACGTCTACAACGTTATATATCCTAACCTAAGGCCACCTAACATCTCGGATGTAATATTTTACAACATTCCTGGCGTGTCGGTGCATTCTTTTCGGTGGGAATATTATATACGTCTATAACGGTATATATCCTAATCTAAGGCAACCTAACATTTCGCATGAAATATTTGACAACATTCCAGGCGTGTCGGACCCGACGTCTCGGTGGTAAAATTATATGCGTCCTTAACGTTATATATCCTAACCTAAGGCAACCTAGCATCTCGGATGTAACATTTGACAACATTCCAGGCGTGTCGGACCCTACTTCTCGGTGGAAGCAGTATATACGTCTATAACGTTATATATCCTAACCTAAGGCAACCTAACATCTCGGATGTAACATTTGACAACATTCCAGGCACGTCGGTCCCTACGTCTCGGTGGTAACATTATATGCGTCTGTAACGTTATATATCCTAACCTAAGGCAACCTAACATCTCGGATGTAACATTTGACAACATTCCTGTCGTGTCGGAACCTACTTCTCGGTGGTAACATTATATGCGTCTATAACGGTATATATCCTAACGTAAGGCAACCTAACATCTCGGATATAACATTTGACAACATTCCAGGCGTAGCGGTCCCTAAGTCTCGGTGGTAACATTATATGCGTCTATAACGTTATATATCCTAACCTAAGGCAACCTAACATCTCGGATGTAACATTTGACAACATTCCAGGCGTGTCGGTCCCTACGTCTCGGTGGTAACATTATATGCGTCTATAGCGTTATATATCCTAACCTAAGGCAACCTAACATCTCGGATGTAATATTTGGCAACATTCCTGGCGTGTCGGACCCTACTTCTCGGTGGGAACATTATATGCATGTATAACGTTGTATATCCTAGTCTAAGGCAACCTATCATCTCAGACGTAATATTTTACAACATTGCTGGCGTGTCGGTGCATTCTTTTCGGTGGGAATATTATATACGTCTATAACGGTATATATCCTAATCTAAGGCAACCTAACATCTCGGATGCAATATTCTACAACATTCCTGGCGTGTCGGACCCTACTTCCCGGTGGGAACAGTATATACGTCTATAACGTTATATATCCTAACCTAAGGCCACCTAACATCTCGGATGTAACATTTGACAACATTCCAGGCGTGTCGGTCCCTACGTCTCGGTGGTAACATTATATGAGTCTATAGCGTTATATATCCTAACCTAAGGCAACCTGACATCTCGGATGTAATATTTGGCAACATTCCTGTCGTGTCGGTCCCTACTTCTCGTTGGGAACATTACATACGTCTATAACGTTATATATCCTAACCTAAGGCCACCTAACATCTCGGATGTAATATTTTACAACATTCCTGGCGTGTCGGTGCATTCTTTTCGGTGGGAATATTATATATGTCTATAACGGTATATATCCTAATCTAACGCAACCTAACATCTCGGATGTAACATTTGACAACATTCCTGTCGTGTCGGACCATACTTCTCGGTGGAAACAGTATATACGTTTATAACGTTATATATTCTAACCTAAGGCAACCTAACATCTCGGATGTAACATTTGACAACATTCCAGGCGTGTCAGGCCCTACGTCTCGGTTGTAACATTATACGCCTCTATAAAGTTATATATCCTATCCTAAGGCAACCTAACATCTCGGATGTAACATTTGACAACAATCCAGGCGCGTCGGTTCTTACGTCTGGGTGGTAACATTACATGCGTCTATAACGTTATATATCCTAACCTAAGGCAACCTAAAATACTCGGATGTAATATTTGTCAACATTCCTGGCGTGTCGGACCATACTTCTCGGTGGAAACAGTATATATGTCTATAACGTTATATATCCTAACCTAAGGCAACCTAACATCTCGGATGTAACATTTGACAACATTCCAGGCGTGTCGGTCCCTACGTCTCGGTGGTAACATTATATGCGTCTATAGCGTTATATATCCTAACCTAAGGCAATCTAACATCTCGGATGTAATATTTGGCAACATTCCTGTCGTGTCGGACCCTACTTCTCGTTGGGAACATTACATACGTCTATAACGTTATATATCCTAACCTAAGGCCACCTAACATCTCGGATGTAATATTCTACAACATTCCTGGCGTGTCGGACCCTACTTCTCGGTGGGAACAGTATATACGTCTATAACGTTATATATCCTAACCTAAGGCCACCTAACATCTCGGATGTAACATTTGACAACATTCCAGGCGTGTCGGTCCCTACGTCTCGGTGGTAACATTATATGAGTCTATAGCGTTATATATCCTAACCTAAGGCAACCTAACATCTCGGATGTAATATTTGGCAACATTCCTGTCGTGTCGGAACCTACTTCTCGGTGGGAACATTATGTACGTCTATAACGTTATATATCCTAACCTAAGGCCACCTAACATCTCGGATGTAATATTTGACAACATTCCTGGCGTGTCGGACCCTACTTCTCGGTGGGAACATTATATACGTCTATAACGTCATACATTCTAACCTAAGGCCACCTAACATTTCGGATGTAACATTTGACAACATTCCAGGCGCGTCGGTCCCTACGTCTCGGTGGTAACATTATATGCGTCTGTAACGTTATATATCCTAACCTAAGGCAACCTAACATCTCGGATGTAACATTTGACAACATTCCAGGCGTGTCGGTGCATTCTTTTCGGTGGGAATATTATATACGTCTATAACGCTATATATCCTAATCTAAGGCAACCTAACATTTCGCATGAAATATTTGACAACATTCCAGGCGTGTCGGACCCGACGTCTCGGTGGTAACATTATATGCGTCTATAACGTTATATATCCTAACCTAAGGCAACCTAACATCTCGGATGTAATATTTGACAACATTCCTGTCGTGTCGAACCCTACTTCTCCGTGGGTACGTTATGTACGTCTATAACGTTATACATCCTAGCCTAAGGCCACCTAACATCTCGGATGTAATATTTGACAACATTCCTGGCGTGTCGGACCCTACTTCTCGGTGGGAACATTATATGCATGTATAACGTTGTATATCCTAGTCTAAGGCAACCTATCATCTCAGGCGTAATATTTTACAACATTCCTGGCGTGTCGGTGCATTCTTTTCGGTGGGAATATTATATACGTCTATAACGGTATATATCCTAATCTAAGGCAACCTAACACCTCGGATGCAATATTTGAAAACATTCCTGTCGTGTCGGACCCTACTTCTCGGTGGTAACATTATATGCGTCTATAACGTTATATATCCTAACCTAAGGCCACCTAACATCTCGGATGTAACATTTGACAACATTCCAGGCACGTCGGTCCCTACGTCTCGGTGGTAACATTATATGCGTCTGTAACGTTATATATCCTAACCTAAGGCAACCTAACATCTCGGATGTAACATTTGACAACATTCCTGTCGTGTCGGAACCTACTTCTCGGTGGTAACATTATATGCGTCTATAACGGTATATATCCTAACGTAAGGCAACCTAACATCTCGGATATAACATTTGACAACATTCCAGGCGTAGCGGTCCCTAAGTCTCGGTGGTAACATTATATGCGTCTATAGCGTTATATATCCTAACCTAAGGCAACCTAACATCTCGGATGTAATATTTGGCAACATTCCTGTCGTGTCGAAACCTACTTCTCGATGGGAACATTATGTACGTCTATAATGTTATATAACCTAACCTAAGGCCACCTAACATCTCGGATGTAATATTCTACAACATTCAAGGCGTGTCGGCGCATTCTTTTCGGTGGGAATATTATATACGTCTATAACGGTATATATCCTAACCTAAGGCAACCTGACATCTCGGATGTAATATTTGACAACATTCCAGGCGTGTCGGACCCGACGTCTCGGTGGTAAAATTATATGCGTCCTTAACGTTATATATCCTAACCTAAGGCCACCTAACATCTCGGATGTAACATTTGACAACATTCCAGGCGTGTCGGTCCCTACGTCTCGGTGGTAACATTATATTCGTCTATAGCGTTATATATCGTAACCTAAGGCAACCTAACATCTCGGATGTAATATTTGGCAACATTCCTGTCGTGTCGGTCCCTACTTCTCGTTGGGAACATTACATACGTCTATAACGTTATATATCCTAACCTAAGGCCACCTAACATCTCGGATGTAATATTTTACAACATTCCTGGCGTGTCGGTGCATTCTTTTCGGTGGGAATATTATATATGTCTATAACGGTATATATCCTAATCTAAGGCAACCTAACATCTCGGATGCAATATTCTACAACATTCCTGGCGTGTCGGACCCTACTTCTCGGTGGGAACAGTATATACGTCTATAACGTTATATATCCTAACCTAAGGCAACCTAACATCTCGGATGTAACATTTGACAACATTCCAGGCGTGTCAGTCCCTACGTCTCGGTTGTAACATTATATGCGTCTATAACGTTATATATCCTAACCTAAGGCAACCTAACATCTCGGATGTAACATTTGACAACATTCCAGGCGTGTCGGTCCCTACGTCTCGGTGGTAACATTATATGCGTCTATAGCGTTATATATCCTAACCTAAGGCAACCTAACATCTCGGATGTAATATTTGGCAACATTCCTGGCGTGTCGGACCCTACTTCTCGGTGGGAACATTATATGCATGTATAACGTTGTATATCCTAGTCTAAGGCAACCTATCATCTCAGACGTAATATTTTACAACATTCCTGGCGTGTCGGTGCATTCTTTTCGGTGGGAATATTATATACGTCTATAACGGTATATATCCTAATCTAAGGCAACCTAACATCTCGGATGCAATATTCTACAACATTCCTGTCGTGTCGGACCCTACTTCTCGTTGGGAACATTACATACGTCTATAACGTTATATATCCTAACCTAAGGCCACCTAACATCTCGGATGTAATATTCTACAACATTCCTGGCGTGTCGGACCCTACTTCTCGGTGGGAACAGTATATACGTCTATAACGTTATATATCCTAACCTAAGGCCACCTAACATCTCGGATGTAACATTTGACAACATTCCAGGCGTGTCGGTCCCTACGTCTCGGTGGTAACATTATATGAGTCTATAGCGTTATATATCCTAACCTAAGGCAACCTAACATCTCGGATGTAATATTTGGCAACATTCCTGTCGTGTCGGAACCTACTTCTCGGTGGGAACATTATGTACGTCTATAACGTTATATATCCTAACCTAAGGCCACCTAACATCTCGGATGTAATATTCTACAACATTCAAGGCGTGTCGGCGCATTCTTTTCGGTGGGAATATTATATACGTCTATAACGGTATATATCCTAACCTAAGGCAACCTGACATCTCGGATGTAATATTTGACTACATTCCAGGCGTGTCGGACCCGACGTCTCGGTGGTAAAATTATATGCGTCCTTAACGTTATATATCCTAACCTAAGGCAACCTAACATCTCGGATGTAACATTTGACAACATTCCAGGCGTGTCGGTCCCTACGTCTCGGTGGTAACATTATATGCGTCTATAGCGTTATATATCCTAACCTAAGGCAACCTAACATCTCGGATGTAATATTTGGCAACATTCCTGTCGTGTCGGACCCTACATCTCGTTGGGAACATTACATACGTCTATAACGTTATATATCCTAACCTAGGGCCACCTAACATCTCGGATGTAATATTTTACAACATTCCTGGCGTGTCGGTGCATTCTTTTCGGTGGGAATATTATATACGTCTATAACGGTATATATCCTAATCTAAGGCAACCTAACATCTCGGATGCAATATTTGAAAACATTCCTGTCGTGTCGGACCCTACTTCTCGGTGGTAACATTATATGCGTCTATAACGTTATATATCCTAACCTAAGGCCACCTAACATCTCGGATGTAACATTTGACAACATTCCAGGCGCGTCGGTCCCTACGTCTCGGTGGTAACATTATATGCGTCTATAGCGTTATATATCCTAACCTAAGGCAACCTAACATCTCGGATGTAATATTTGGCAACATTCCTGTCGTGTCGGACCCTACATCTCGTTGGGAACATTACATACGTCTATAGCGTTATATATCCTAACCTAAGGCCACCTAACATCTCGGATGTAATATTTTACAACATTCCTGGCGTGTCGGTGCATTCTTTTCGGTGGGAATATTATATACGTCTATAACGGTATATATCCTAATCTAAGGCAACCTAACATCTCGGATGCAATATTTGAATACATTCCTGTCGTGTCGGACCCTACTTCTCGGTGGTAACATTATATGCGTCTATAACGTTATATATCCTAACCTAAGGCCACCTAACATCTCGGATGTAACATTTGACAACATTCCAGGCGTGTCAGTCTCTACGTCTCGGTGGTAACATTATATGCGTCTATAACGTTATATATCCTAACCTAAGGCCACCTAACATCTCGGATGTAACATTTGACAACATTCCAGGCGCGTCGGTCCCTACGTCTCGGTGGTAACATTATATGCGTCTGTAACGTTATATATCCTAACCTAAGGCAACCTAACATCTCGGATGTAACATTTGACAACATTCCAGGCGTGTCGGTGCATTCTTTTCGGTGGGAATATTATATACGTCTATAACGCTATATATCCTAATCTAAGGCAACCTAACATTTCGCATGAAATATTTGACAACATTCCAGGCGTGTCGGACCCGACGTCTCGGTGGTAACATTATATGCGTCTATAACGTTATATATCCTAACCTAAGGCAACCTAACATCTCGGATGTAATATTTGACAACATTCCTGTCGTGTCGAACCCTACTTCTCCGTGGGTACGTTATGTACGTCTATAACGTTATACATCCTAGCCTAAGGCCACCTAACATCTCGGATGTAATATTTGACAACATTCCTGGCGTGTCGGACCCTACTTCTCGGTGGGAACATTATATGCATGTATAACGTTGTATATCCTAGTCTAAGGCAACCTATCATCTCAGGCGTAATATTTTACAACATTCCTGGCGTGTCGGTGCATTCTTTTCGGTGGGAATATTATATACGTCTATAACGGTATATATCCTAATCTAAGGCAACCTAACACCTCGGATGCAATATTTGAAAACATTCCTGTCGTGTCGGACCCTACTTCTCGGTGGTAACATTATATGCGTCTATAACGTTATATATCCTAACCTAAGGCCACCTAACATCTCGGATGTAACATTTGACAACATTCCAGGCACGTCGGTCCCTACGTCTCGGTGGTAACATTATATGCGTCTGTAACGTTATATATCCTAACCTAAGGCAACCTAACATCTCGGATGTAACATTTGACAACATTCCTGTCGTGTCGGAACCTACTTCTCGGTGGTAACATTATATGCGTCTATAACGGTATATATCCTAACGTAAGGCAACCTAACATCTCGGATATAACATTTGACAACATTCCAGGCGTAGCGGTCCCTAAGTCTCGGTGGTAACATTATATGCGTCTATAGCGTTATATATCCTAACCTAAGGCAACCTAACATCTCGGATGTAATATTTGGCAACATTCCTGTCGTGTCGAAACCTACTTCTCGATGGGAACATTATGTACGTCTATAATGTTATATAACCTAACCTAAGGCCACCTAACATCTCGGATGTAATATTCTACAACATTCAAGGCGTGTCGGCGCATTCTTTTCGGTGGGAATATTATATACGTCTATAACGGTATATATCCTAACCTAAGGCAACCTGACATCTCGGATGTAATATTTGACAACATTCCAGGCGTGTCGGACCCGACGTCTCGGTGGTAAAATTATATGCGTCCTTAACGTTATATATCCTAACCTAAGGCCACCTAACATCTCGGATGTAACATTTGACAACATTCCAGGCGTGTCGGTCCCTACGTCTCGGTGGTAACATTATATTCGTCTATAGCGTTATATATCCTAACCTAAGGCAACCTAACATCTCGGATGTAATATTTGGCAACATTCCTGTCGTGTCGGTCCCTACTTCTCGTTGGGAACATTACATACGTCTATAACGTTATATATCCTAACCTAAGGCCACCTAACATCTCGGATGTAATATTTTACAACATTCCTGGCGTGTCGGTGCATTCTTTTCGGTGGGAATATTATATATGTCTATAACGGTATATATCCTAATCTAAGGCAACCTAACATCTCGGATGCAATATTCTACAACATTCCTGGCGTGTCGGACCCTACTTCTCGGTGGGAACAGTATATACGTCTATAACGTTATATATCCTAACCTAAGGCAACCTAACATCTCGGATGTAACATTTGACAACATTCCAGGCGTGTCGGACCCGACGTCTCGGTGGTAACATTATATGCGTCTATAACGTTATATATCCTAACCTAAGGCAACCTAACATCTCGGATGTAATATTTGACAACATTCCTGTCGTGTCGAACCCTACTTCTCCGTGGGTACATTATGTACGTCTATAACGTTATACATCCTAACCTAAGGCCACCTCACATCTCGGATGTAATATTTGACAACATTCCTGGCGTGTCGGACCCTACTTCTCGGTGGAACATTATATGCATGTATAACGTTGTATATCCTAGTCTAAGGCAACCTATCATCTCAGGCGTAATATTTTACAACATTCCGGGCGTGTCGGAGCATTCTTTTCGGTGGGAATATTATATACGTCTATAACGGTATATATCCTAATCTAAGGCAACCTAACATCTCGGATGCAATATTTGAAAACATTCCTGTCGTGTCGGACCCTACTTCTCGGTGGTAACATTATATGCGTCTATAACGTTATATATCCTAACCTAAGGCCACCTAACATCTCGGATGTAACATTTGACAACATTCCAGGCGCGTCGGTCCCTACGTCTCGGTGGTAACATTATATGCGTCTGTAACGTTATATATCCTAACCTAAGGCAACCTAACATCTCGGATGTAACATTTGACAACATTCCTGTCGTGTCGGAACCTACTTCTCGGTGGTAACATTATATGCGTCTATAACGTTATATATCCTAACGTAAGGCAACCTATCATCTCAGACGTAATATTTTACAACATTCCTGGAGTGTCGGTGCATTCTTTTCGGTGGGAATATTATATACGTCTATAACGGTATATATCCTAATCTAAGGCAACCTAACATCTCGGATGTAATATTTGACTACATTCCAGGCGTGTCGGACCCGACGTCTCGGTGGTAAAATTATATGCGTCCTTAACGTTATATATCCTAACCAAAGGCAACCTAACATCTCGGATGTAACATTTGACAACATTCCAGGCGTGTCGGTCCCTACGTCTCGGTGGTAACATTATATGCGTCTATAGCGTTATATATCCTAACCTAAGGCAACCTAACAGCTCGGATGTAATATTTGGCAACATTCCTGTCGTGTCGGACCCTACTTCTCGTCGGGAACATTACATACGTCTATAACGTTATATATCTTAACCTAAGGCCACCTAACATCTCGGATGTAATATTTTACAACATTCCTGGCGTGTCGGTGCATTCTTTTCGGTGGGAATATTATATACGTCTATAACGGTATATATCCTAATCTAAGGCAACCTAACATCTCGGATGCAATACTTGAAAACATTCCTGTCGTGTCGGACCCTACTTCTCGGTGGTAACATTATATGCGTCTATAACGTTATATATCCTAACCTAAGGCCACCTAACATCTCGGATGTAACATTTGACAACATTCCAGGCGCGTCGGTCCTACGTCTCGGTGGTAACATTATATGCGTCTATAGCGTTATATATCCTAACCTAAGGCAACCTAACATCTCGGATGTAATATTTGGCAACATTCCTGTCGTGTCGGACCCTACTTCTCGTTGGGAACATTACATACGTCTACAACGTTATATATCCTAACCTAAGGCCACCTAACATCTCGGATGTAATATTTTACAACATTCCTGGCGTGTCGGTGCATTCTTTTCGGTGGGAATATTATATACGTCTATAACGGTATATATCCTAATCTAAGGCAACCTAACATTTCGCATGAAATATTTGACAACATTCCAGGCGTGTCGGACCCGACGTCTCGGTGGTAAAATTATATGCGTCCTTAACGTTATATATCCTAACCTAAGGCAACCTAGCATCTCGGATGTAACATTTGACAACATTCCAGGCGTGTCGGACCCTACTTCTCGGTGGAAGCAGTATATACGTCTATAACGTTATATATCCTAACCTAAGGCAACCTAACATCTCGGATGTAACATTTGACAACATTCCAGGCACGTCGGTCCCTACGTCTCGGTGGTAACATTATATGCGTCTGTAACGTTATATATCCTAACCTAAGGCAACCTAACATCTCGGATGTAACATTTGACAACATTCCTGTCGTGTCGGAACCTACTTCTCGGTGGTAACATTATATGCGTCTATAACGGTATATATCCTAACGTAAGGCAACCTAACATCTCGGATATAACATTTGACAACATTCCAGGCGTAGCGGTCCCTAAGTCTCGGTGGTAACATTATATGCGTCTATAACGTTATATATCCTAACCTAAGGCAACCTAACATCTCGGATGTAACATTTGACAACATTCCAGGCGTGTCGGTCCCTACGTCTCGGTGGTAACATTATATGCGTCTATAGCGTTATATATCCTAACCTAAGGCAACCTAACATCTCGGATGTAATATTTGGCAACATTCCTGGCGTGTCGGACCCTACTTCTCGGTGGGAACATTATATGCATGTATAACGTTGTATATCCTAGTCTAAGGCAACCTATCATCTCAGACGTAATATTTTACAACATTGCTGGCGTGTCGGTGCATTCTTTTCGGTGGGAATATTATATACGTCTATAACGGTATATATCCTAATCTAAGGCAACCTAACATCTCGGATGCAATATTCTACAACATTCCTGGCGTGTCGGACCCTACTTCCCGGTGGGAACAGTATATACGTCTATAACGTTATATATCCTAACCTAAGGCCACCTAACATCTCGGATGTAACATTTGACAACATTCCAGGCGTGTCGGTCCCTACGTCTCGGTGGTAACATTATATGAGTCTATAGCGTTATATATCCTAACCTAAGGCAACCTGACATCTCGGATGTAATATTTGGCAACATTCCTGTCGTGTCGGTCCCTACTTCTCGTTGGGAACATTACATACGTCTATAACGTTATATATCCTAACCTAAGGCCACCTAACATCTCGGATGTAATATTTTACAACATTCCTGGCGTGTCGGTGCATTCTTTTCGGTGGGAATATTATATATGTCTATAACGGTATATATCCTAATCTAACGCAACCTAACATCTCGGATGTAACATTTGACAACATTCCTGTCGTGTCGGACCATACTTCTCGGTGGAAACAGTATATACGTTTATAACGTTATATATTCTAACCTAAGGCAACCTAACATCTCGGATGTAACATTTGACAACATTCCAGGCGTGTCAGGCCCTACGTCTCGGTTGTAACATTATACGCCTCTATAAAGTTATATATCCTATCCTAAGGCAACCTAACATCTCGGATGTAACATTTGACAACAATCCAGGCGCGTCGGTTCTTACGTCTGGGTGGTAACATTACATGCGTCTATAACGTTATATATCCTAACCTAAGGCAACCTAAAATACTCGGATGTAATATTTGTCAACATTCCTGGCGTGTCGGACCATACTTCTCGGTGGAAACAGTATATATGTCTATAACGTTATATATCCTAACCTAAGGCAACCTAACATCTCGGATGTAACATTTGACAACATTCCAGGCGTGTCGGTCCCTACGTCTCGGTGGTAACATTATATGCGTCTATAGCGTTATATATCCTAACCTAAGGCAATCTAACATCTCGGATGTAATATTTGGCAACATTCCTGTCGTGTCGGACCCTACTTCTCGTTGGGAACATTACATACGTCTATAACGTTATATATCCTAACCTAAGGCCACCTAACATCTCGGATGTAATATTCTACAACATTCCTGGCGTGTCGGACCCTACTTCTCGGTGGGAACAGTATATACGTCTATAACGTTATATATCCTAACCTAAGGCCACCTAACATCTCGGATGTAACATTTGACAACATTCCAGGCGTGTCGGTCCCTACGTCTCGGTGGTAACATTATATGAGTCTATAGCGTTATATATCCTAACCTAAGGCAACCTAACAACTCGGATGTAATATTTGGCAACATTCCTGTCGTGTCGGAACCTACTTCTCGGTGGGAACATTATGTACGTCTATAACGTTATATATCCTAACCTAAGGCCACCTAACATCTCGGATGTAATATTTGACAACATTCCTGGCGTGTCGGACCCTACTTCTCGGTGGGAACATTATATACGTCTATAACGTCATACATTCTAACCTAAGGCCACCTAACATTTCGGATGTAACATTTGACAACATTCCAGGCGTGTCAGTCTCTACGTCTCGGTGGTAACATTATATGCGTCTATAGCGTTATATATCCTAACCTAAGGCAACCTAACATCTCGGATGTAATATTTGGCAACATTCCTGTCGTGTCGAAACCTACTTCTCGATGGGAACATTATGTACGTCTATAATGTTATATAACCTAACCTAAGGCCACCTAACATCTCGGATGTAATATTCTACAACATTCAAGGCGTGTCGGCGCATTCTTTTCGGTGGGAATATTATATACGTCTATAACGGTATATATCCTAACCTAAGGCAACCTGACATCTCGGATGTAATATTTGACTACATTCCAGGCGTGTCGGACCCGACGTCTCGGTGGTAAAATTATATGCGTCCTTAACGTTATATATCCTAACCTAAGGCAACCTAACATCTCGGATGTAACATTTGACAACATTCCAGGCGTGTCGGTCCCTACGTCTCGGTGGTAACATTATATGCGTCTATAGCGTTATATATCCTAACCTAAGGCAACCTAACATCTCGGATGTAATATTTGGCAACATTCCTGTCGTGTCGGACCCTACATCTCGTTGGGAACATTACATACGTCTATAACGTTATATATCCTAACCTAAGGCCACCTAACATCTCGGATGTAATATTTTACAACATTCCTGGCGTGTCGGTGCATTCTTTTCGGTGGGAATATTATATACGTCTATAACGGTATATATCCTAATCTAAGGCAACCTAACATCTCGGATGCAATATTTGAATACATTCCTGTCGTGTCGGACCCTACTTCTCGGTGGTAACATTATATGCGTCTATAACGTTATATATCCTAACCTAAGGCCACCTAACATCTCGGATGTAACATTTGACAACATTCCAGGCGTGTCAGTCTCTACGTCTCGGTGGTAACATTATATGCGTCTATAACGTTATATATCCTAACCTAAGGCCACCTAACATCTCGGATGTAACATTTGACAACATTCCAGGCGCGTCGGTCCCTACGTCTCGGTGGTAACATTATATGCGTCTGTAACGTTATATATCCTAACCTAAGGCAACCTAACATCTCGGATGTAACATTTGACAACATTCCAGGCGTGTCGGACCCGACGTCTCGGTGGTAAAATTATATGCGTCCTTAACGTTATATATCCTAACCTAAGGCCACCTAACATCTCGGATGTAACATTTGACAACATTCCAGGCGTGTCGGTCCCTACGTCTCGGTGGTAACATTATATTCGTCTATAGCGTTATATATCGTAACCTAAGGCAACCTAACATCTCGGATGTAATATTTGGCAACATTCCTGTCGTGTCGGTCCCTACTTCTCGTTGGGAACATTACATACGTCTATAACGTTATATATCCTAACCTAAGGCCACCTAACATCTCGGATGTAATATTTTACAACATTCCTGGCGTGTCGGTGCATTCTTTTCGGTGGGAATATTATATATGTCTATAACGGTATATATCCTAATCTAAGGCAACCTAACATCTCGGATGCAATATTCTACAACATTCCTGGCGTGTCGGACCCTACTTCTCGGTGGGAACAGTATATACGTCTATAACGTTATATATCCTAACCTAAGGCAACCTAACATCTCGGATGTAACATTTGACAACATTCCAGGCGTGTCAGTCCCTACGTCTCGGTTGTAACATTATATGCGTCTATAACGTTATATATCCTAACCTAAGGCAACCTAACATCTCGGATGTAACATTTGACAACATTCCAGGCGTGTCGGTCCCTACGTCTCGGTGGTAACATTATATGCGTCTATAGCGTTATATATCCTAACCTAAGGCAACCTAACATCTCGGATGTAATATTTGGCAACATTCCTGGCGTGTCGGACCCTACTTCTCGGTGGGAACATTATATGCATGTATAACGTTGTATATCCTAGTCTAAGGCAACCTATCATCTCAGACGTAATATTTTACAACATTCCTGGCGTGTCGGTGCATTCTTTTCGGTGGGAATATTATATACGTCTATAACGGTATATATCCTAATCTAAGGCAACCTAACATCTCGGATGCAATATTCTACAACATTCCTGTCGTGTCGGACCCTACTTCTCGTTGGGAACATTACATACGTCTATAACGTTATATATCCTAACCTAAGGCCACCTAACATCTCGGATGTAATATTCTACAACATTCCTGGCGTGTCGGACCCTACTTCTCGGTGGGAACAGTATATACGTCTATAACGTTATATATCCTAACCTAAGGCCACCTAACATCTCGGATGTAACATTTGACAACATTCCAGGCGTGTCGGTCCCTACGTCTCGGTGGTAACATTATATGAGTCTATAGCGTTATATATCCTAACCTAAGGCAACCTAACATCTCGGATGTAATATTTGGCAACATTCCTGTCGTGTCGGAACCTACTTCTCGGTGGGAACATTATGTACGTCTATAACGTTATATATCCTAACCTAAGGCCACCTAACATCTCGGATGTAATATTCTACAACATTCAAGGCGTGTCGGCGCATTCTTTTCGGTGGGAATATTATATACGTCTATAACGGTATATATCCTAACCTAAGGCAACCTGACATCTCGGATGTAATATTTGACTACATTCCAGGCGTGTCGGACCCGACGTCTCGGTGGTAAAATTATATGCGTCCTTAACGTTATATATCCTAACCTAAGGCAACCTAACATCTCGGATGTAACATTTGACAACATTCCAGGCGTGTCGGTCCCTACGTCTCGGTGGTAACATTATATGCGTCTATAGCGTTATATATCCTAACCTAAGGCAACCTAACATCTCGGATGTAATATTTGGCAACATTCCTGTCGTGTCGGACCCTACATCTCGTTGGGAACATTACATACGTCTATAACGTTATATATCCTAACCTAGGGCCACCTAACATCTCGGATGTAATATTTTACAACATTCCTGGCGTGTCGGTGCATTCTTTTCGGTGGGAATATTATATACGTCTATAACGGTATATATCCTAATCTAAGGCAACCTAACATCTCGGATGCAATATTTGAAAACATTCCTGTCGTGTCGGACCCTACTTCTCGGTGGTAACATTATATGCGTCTATAACGTTATATATCCTAACCTAAGGCCACCTAACATCTCGGATGTAACATTTGACAACATTCCAGGCGCGTCGGTCCCTACGTCTCGGTGGTAACATTATATGCGTCTATAGCGTTATATATCCTAACCTAAGGCAACCTAACATCTCGGATGTAATATTTGGCAACATTCCTGTCGTGTCGGACCCTACATCTCGTTGGGAACATTACATACGTCTATAGCGTTATATATCCTAACCTAAGGCCACCTAACATCTCGGATGTAATATTTTACAACATTCCTGGCGTGTCGGTGCATTCTTTTCGGTGGGAATATTATATACGTCTATAACGGTATATATCCTAATCTAAGGCAACCTAACATCTCGGATGCAATATTTGAATACATTCCTGTCGTGTCGGACCCTACTTCTCGGTGGTAACATTATATGCGTCTATAACGTTATATATCCTAACCTAAGGCCACCTAACATCTCGGATGTAACATTTGACAACATTCCAGGCGTGTCAGTCTCTACGTCTCGGTGGTAACATTATATGCGTCTATAACGTTATATATCCTAACCTAAGGCCACCTAACATCTCGGATGTAACATTTGACAACATTCCAGGCGCGTCGGTCCCTACGTCTCGGTGGTAACATTATATGCGTCTGTAACGTTATATATCCTAACCTAAGGCAACCTAACATCTCGGATGTAACATTTGACAACATTCCAGGCGTGTCGGTGCATTCTTTTCGGTGGGAATATTATATACGTCTATAACGCTATATATCCTAATCTAAGGCAACCTAACATTTCGCATGAAATATTTGACAACATTCCAGGCGTGTCGGACCCGACGTCTCGGTGGTAACATTATATGCGTCTATAACGTTATATATCCTAACCTAAGGCAACCTAACATCTCGGATGTAATATTTGACAACATTCCTGTCGTGTCGAACCCTACTTCTCCGTGGGTACGTTATGTACGTCTATAACGTTATACATCCTAGCCTAAGGCCACCTAACATCTCGGATGTAATATTTGACAACATTCCTGGCGTGTCGGACCCTACTTCTCGGTGGGAACATTATATGCATGTATAACGTTGTATATCCTAGTCTAAGGCAACCTATCATCTCAGGCGTAATATTTTACAACATTCCTGGCGTGTCGGTGCATTCTTTTCGGTGGGAATATTATATACGTCTATAACGGTATATATCCTAATCTAAGGCAACCTAACACCTCGGATGCAATATTTGAAAACATTCCTGTCGTGTCGGACCCTACTTCTCGGTGGTAACATTATATGCGTCTATAACGTTATATATCCTAACCTAAGGCCACCTAACATCTCGGATGTAACATTTGACAACATTCCAGGCACGTCGGTCCCTACGTCTCGGTGGTAACATTATATGCGTCTGTAACGTTATATATCCTAACCTAAGGCAACCTAACATCTCGGATGTAACATTTGACAACATTCCTGTCGTGTCGGAACCTACTTCTCGGTGGTAACATTATATGCGTCTATAACGGTATATATCCTAACGTAAGGCAACCTAACATCTCGGATATAACATTTGACAACATTCCAGGCGTAGCGGTCCCTAAGTCTCGGTGGTAACATTATATGCGTCTATAGCGTTATATATCCTAACCTAAGGCAACCTAACATCTCGGATGTAATATTTGGCAACATTCCTGTCGTGTCGAAACCTACTTCTCGATGGGAACATTATGTACGTCTATAATGTTATATAACCTAACCTAAGGCCACCTAACATCTCGGATGTAATATTCTACAACATTCAAGGCGTGTCGGCGCATTCTTTTCGGTGGGAATATTATATACGTCTATAACGGTATATATCCTAACCTAAGGCAACCTGACATCTCGGATGTAATATTTGACAACATTCCAGGCGTGTCGGACCCGACGTCTCGGTGGTAAAATTATATGCGTCCTTAACGTTATATATCCTAACCTAAGGCCACCTAACATCTCGGATGTAACATTTGACAACATTCCAGGCGTGTCGGTCCCTACGTCTCGGTGGTAACATTATATTCGTCTATAGCGTTATATATCCTAACCTAAGGCAACCTAACATCTCGGATGTAATATTTGGCAACATTCCTGTCGTGTCGGTCCCTACTTCTCGTTGGGAACATTACATACGTCTATAACGTTATATATCCTAACCTAAGGCCACCTAACATCTCGGATGTAATATTTTACAACATTCCTGGCGTGTCGGTGCATTCTTTTCGGTGGGAATATTATATATGTCTATAACGGTATATATCCTAATCTAAGGCAACCTAACATCTCGGATGCAATATTCTACAACATTCCTGGCGTGTCGGACCCTACTTCTCGGTGGGAACAGTATATACGTCTATAACGTTATATATCCTAACCTAAGGCAACCTAACATCTCGGATGTAACATTTGACAACATTCCAGGCGTGTCAGTCCCTACGTCTCGGTTGTAACATTATATGCGTCTATAACGTTATATATCCTAACCTAAGGCAACCTAACATCTCGGATGTAACATTTGACAACATTCCAGGCGTGTCGGTCCCTACGTCTCGGTGGTAACATTATATGCGTCTATAGCGTTATATATCCTAACCTAAGGCAACCTAACATCTCGGATGTAATATTTGGCAACATTCCTGGCGTGTCGGACCCTACTTCTCGGTGGGAACATTATATGCATGTATAACGTTGTATATCCTAGTCTAAGGCAACCTATCATCTCAGACGTAATATTTTACAACATTCCTGGCGTGTCGGTGCATTCTTTTCGGTGGGAATATTATATACGTCTATAACGGTATATATCCTAATCTAAGGCAACCTAACATCTCGGATGCAATATTCTACAACATTCCTGGCGTGTCGGACCCTACTTCTCGGTGGGAACAGTATATACGTCTATAACGTTATATATCCTAACCTAAGGCCACCTAACATCTCGGATGTAACATTTGACAACATTCCAGGCGTGTCGGTCCCTACGTCTCGGTGGTAACATTATATGAGTCTATAGCGTTATATATCCTAACCTAAGGCAACCTAACATCTCGGATGTAATATTTGGCAACATTCCTGTCGTGTCGGTCCCTACTTCTCGTTGGGAACATTACATACGTCTATAACGTTATATATCCTAACCTAAGGCCACCTAACATCTCGGATGTAATATTTTACAACATTCCTGGCGTGTCGGTGCATTCTTTTCGGTGGGAATATTATATATGTCTATAACGGTATATATCCTAATCTAAGGCAACCTAACATCTCGGATGTAACATTTGACAACATTCCTGTCGTGTCGGAACCTACTTCTCGGTGGGAACATTATGTACGTCTATAACGTTATATATCCTAACCTAAGGCAACCTAACATCTCGGATGTAACATTTGACAACATTCCAGGCACGTCGGTCCCTACGTCTCGGTGGTAACATTATATGCGTCTATAACGTTATATATCCTAACCTAAGGCAACCTAACATCTCGGATGTAATATTTGACAACATTCCTGTCGTGTCGAACCCTACTTCTCCGTGGGTACGTTATGTACGTCTATAACGTTATACATCCTAGCCTAAGGCCACCTAACATCTCGGATGTAATATTTGACAACATTCCTGGCGTGTCGGACCCTACTTCTCGGTGGGAACATTATATGCATGTATAACGTTGTATATCCTAGTCTAAGGCAACCTATCATCTCAGGCGTAATATTTTACAACATTCCTGGCGTGTCGGTGCATTCTTTTCGGTGGGAATATTATATACGTCTATAACGGTATATATCCTAATCTAAGGCAACCTAACACCTCGGATGCAATATTTGAAAACATTCCTGTCGTGTCGGACCCTACTTCTCGGTGGTAACATTATATGCGTCTATAACGTTATATATCCTAACCTAAGGCCACCTAACATCTCGGATGTAACATTTGACAACATTCCAGGCACGTCGGTCCCTACGTCTCGGTGGTAACATTATATGCGTCTGTAACGTTATATATCCTAACCTAAGGCAACCTAACATCTCGGATGTAACATTTGACAACATTCCTGTCGTGTCGGAACCTACTTCTCGGTGGTAACATTATATGCGTCTATAACGGTATATATCCTAACGTAAGGCAACCTAACATCTCGGATATAACATTTGACAACATTCCAGGCGTAGCGGTCCCTAAGTCTCGGTGGTAACATTATATGCGTCTATAGCGTTATATATCCTAACCTAAGGCAACCTAACATCTCGGATGTAATATTTGGCAACATTCCTGTCGTGTCGAAACCTACTTCTCGATGGGAACATTATGTACGTCTATAATGTTATATAACCTAACCTAAGGCCACCTAACATCTCGGATGTAATATTCTACAACATTCAAGGCGTGTCGGCGCATTCTTTTCGGTGGGAATATTATATACGTCTATAACGGTATATATCCTAACCTAAGGCAACCTGACATCTCGGATGTAATATTTGACAACATTCCAGGCGTGTCGGACCCGACGTCTCGGTGGTAAAATTATATGCGTCCTTAACGTTATATATCCTAACCTAAGGCCACCTAACATCTCGGATGTAACATTTGACAACATTCCAGGCGTGTCGGTCCCTACGTCTCGGTGGTAACATTATATTCGTCTATAGCGTTATATATCGTAACCTAAGGCAACCTAACATCTCGGATGTAATATTTGGCAACATTCCTGTCGTGTCGGTCCCTACTTCTCGTTGGGAACATTACATACGTCTATAACGTTATATATCCTAACCTAAGGCCACCTAACATCTCGGATGTAATATTTTACAACATTCCTGGCGTGTCGGTGCATTCTTTTCGGTGGGAATATTATATATGTCTATAACGGTATATATCCTAATCTAAGGCAACCTAACATCTCGGATGCAATATTCTACAACATTCCTGGCGTGTCGGACCCTACTTCTCGGTGGGAACAGTATATACGTCTATAACGTTATATATCCTAACCTAAGGCAACCTAACATCTCGGATGTAACATTTGACAACATTCCAGGCGTGTCAGTCCCTACGTCTCGGTTGTAACATTATATGCGTCTATAACGTTATATATCCTAACCTAAGGCAACCTAACATCTCGGATGTAACATTTGACAACATTCCAGGCGTGTCGGTCCCTACGTCTCGGTGGTAACATTATATGCGTCTATAGCGTTATATATCCTAACCTAAGGCAACCTAACATCTCGGATGTAATATTTGGCAACATTCCTGGCGTGTCGGACCCTACTTCTCGGTGGGAACATTATATGCATGTATAACGTTGTATATCCTAGTCTAAGGCAACCTATCATCTCAGACGTAATATTTTACAACATTCCTGGCGTGTCGGTGCATTCTTTTCGGTGGGAATATTATATACGTCTATAACGGTATATATCCTAATCTAAGGCAACCTAACATCTCGGATGCAATATTCTACAACATTCCTGTCGTGTCGGACCCTACTTCTCGTTGGGAACATTACATACGTCTATAACGTTATATATCCTAACCTAAGGCCACCTAACATCTCGGATGTAATATTCTACAACATTCCTGGCGTGTCGGACCCTACTTCTCGGTGGGAACAGTATATACGTCTATAACGTTATATATCCTAACCTAAGGCCACCTAACATCTCGGATGTAACATTTGACAACATTCCAGGCGTGTCGGTCCCTACGTCTCGGTGGTAACATTATATGAGTCTATAGCGTTATATATCCTAACCTAAGGCAACCTAACATCTCGGATGTAATATTTGGCAACATTCCTGTCGTGTCGGAACCTACTTCTCGGTGGGAACATTATGTACGTCTATAACGTTATATATCCTAACCTAAGGCCACCTAACATCTCGGATGTAATATTCTACAACATTCAAGGCGTGTCGGCGCATTCTTTTCGGTGGGAATATTATATACGTCTATAACGGTATATATCCTAACCTAAGGCAACCTGACATCTCGGATGTAATATTTGACTACATTCCAGGCGTGTCGGACCCGACGTCTCGGTGGTAAAATTATATGCGTCCTTAACGTTATATATCCTAACCTAAGGCAACCTAACATCTCGGATGTAACATTTGACAACATTCCAGGCGTGTCGGTCCCTACGTCTCGGTGGTAACATTATATGCGTCTATAGCGTTATATATCCTAACCTAAGGCAACCTAACATCTCGGATGTAATATTTGGCAACATTCCTGTCGTGTCGGACCCTACATCTCGTTGGGAACATTACATACGTCTATAACGTTATATATCCTAACCTAGGGCCACCTAACATCTCGGATGTAATATTTTACAACATTCCTGGCGTGTCGGTGCATTCTTTTCGGTGGGAATATTATATACGTCTATAACGGTATATATCCTAATCTAAGGCAACCTAACATCTCGGATGCAATATTTGAAAACATTCCTGTCGTGTCGGACCCTACTTCTCGGTGGTAACATTATATGCGTCTATAACGTTATATATCCTAACCTAAGGCCACCTAACATCTCGGATGTAACATTTGACAACATTCCAGGCGCGTCGGTCCCTACGTCTCGGTGGTAACATTATATGCGTCTATAGCGTTATATATCCTAACCTAAGGCAACCTAACATCTCGGATGTAATATTTGGCAACATTCCTGTCGTGTCGGACCCTACATCTCGTTGGGAACATTACATACGTCTATAGCGTTATATATCCTAACCTAAGGCCACCTAACATCTCGGATGTAATATTTTACAACATTCCTGGCGTGTCGGTGCATTCTTTTCGGTGGGAATATTATATACGTCTATAACGGTATATATCCTAATCTAAGGCAACCTAACATCTCGGATGCAATATTTGAATACATTCCTGTCGTGTCGGACCCTACTTCTCGGTGGTAACATTATATGCGTCTATAACGTTATATATCCTAACCTAAGGCCACCTAACATCTCGGATGTAACATTTGACAACATTCCAGGCGTGTCAGTCTCTACGTCTCGGTGGTAACATTATATGCGTCTATAACGTTATATATCCTAACCTAAGGCCACCTAACATCTCGGATGTAACATTTGACAACATTCCAGGCGCGTCGGTCCCTACGTCTCGGTGGTAACATTATATGCGTCTGTAACGTTATATATCCTAACCTAAGGCAACCTAACATCTCGGATGTAACATTTGACAACATTCCAGGCGTGTCGGTGCATTCTTTTCGGTGGGAATATTATATACGTCTATAACGCTATATATCCTAATCTAAGGCAACCTAACATTTCGCATGAAATATTTGACAACATTCCAGGCGTGTCGGACCCGACGTCTCGGTGGTAACATTATATGCGTCTATAACGTTATATATCCTAACCTAAGGCAACCTAACATCTCGGATGTAATATTTGACAACATTCCTGTCGTGTCGAACCCTACTTCTCCGTGGGTACGTTATGTACGTCTATAACGTTATACATCCTAGCCTGAGGCCACCTAACATCTCGGATGTAATATTTGACAACATTCCTGGCGTGTCGGACCCTACTTCTCGGTGGGAACATTATATGCATGTATAACGTTGTATATCCTAGTCTAAGGCAACCTATCATCTCAGGCGTAATATTTGACAACATTCCTGGCGTGTCGGTGCATTCTTTTCGGTGGGAATATTATATACGTCTATAACGGTATATATCCTAATCTAAGGCAACCTAACACCTCGGATGCAATATTTGAAAACATTCCTGTCGTGTCGGACCCTACTTCTCGGTGGTAACATTATATGCGTCTATAACGTTATATATCCTAACCTAAGGCCACCTAACATCTCGGATGTAACATTTGACAACATTCCAGGCACGTCGGTCCCTACGTCTCGGTGGTAACATTATATGCGTCTGTAACGTTATATATCCTAACCTAAGGCAACCTAACATCTCGGATGTAACATTTGACAACATTCCTGTCGTGTCGGAACCTACTTCTCGGTGGTAACATTATATGCGTCTATAACGGTATATATCCTAACGTAAGGCAACCTAACATCTCGGATATAACATTTGACAACATTCCAGGCGTAGCGGTCCCTAAGTCTCGGTGGTAACATTATATGCGTCTATAGCGTTATATATCCTAACCTAAGGCAACCTAACATCTCGGATGTAATATTTGGCAACATTCCTGTCGTGTCGAAACCTACTTCTCGATGGGAACATTATGTACGTCTATAATGTTATATAACCTAACCTAAGGCCACCTAACATCTCGGATGTAATATTCTACAACATTCAAGGCGTGTCGGCGCATTCTTTTCGGTGGGAATATTATATACGTCTATAACGGTATATATCCTAACCTAAGGCAACCTGACATCTCGGATGTAATATTTGACAACATTCCAGGCGTGTCGGACCCGACGTCTCGGTGGTAAAATTATATGCGTCCTTAACGTTATATATCCTAACCTAAGGCCACCTAACATCTCGGATGTAACATTTGACAACATTCCAGGCGTGTCGGTCCCTACGTCTCGGTGGTAACATTATATTCGTCTATAGCGTTATATATCCTAACCTAAGGCAACCTAACATCTCGGATGTAATATTTGGCAACATTCCTGTCGTGTCGGTCCCTACTTCTCGTTGGGAACATTACATACGTCTATAACGTTATATATCCTAACCTAAGGCCACCTAACATCTCGGATGTAATATTTTACAACATTCCTGGCGTGTCGGTGCATTCTTTTCGGTGGGAATATTATATATGTCTATAACGGTATATATCCTAATCTAAGGCAACCTAACATCTCGGATGCAATATTCTACAACATTCCTGGCGTGTCGGACCCTACTTCTCGGTGGGAACAGTATATACGTCTATAACGTTATATATCCTAACCTAAGGCAACCTAACATCTCGGATGTAACATTTGACAACATTCCAGGCGTGTCAGTCCCTACGTCTCGGTTGTAACATTATATGCGTCTATAACGTTATATATCCTAACCTAAGGCAACCTAACATCTCGGATGTAACATTTGACAACATTCCAGGCGTGTCGGTCCCTACGTCTCGGTGGTAACATTATATGCGTCTATAGCGTTATATATCCTAACCTAAGGCAACCTAACATCTCGGATGTAATATTTGGCAACATTCCTGGCGTGTCGGACCCTACTTCTCGGTGGGAACATTATATGCATGTATAACGTTGTATATCCTAGTCTAAGGCAACCTATCATCTCAGACGTAATATTTTACAACATTCCTGGCGTGTCGGTGCATTCTTTTCGGTGGGAATATTATATACGTCTATAACGGTATATATCCTAATCTAAGGCAACCTAACATCTCGGATGCAATATTCTACAACATTCCTGGCGTGTCGGACCCTACTTCTCGGTGGGAACAGTATATACGTCTATAACGTTATATATCCTAACCTAAGGCCACCTAACATCTCGGATGTAACATTTGACAACATTCCAGGCGTGTCGGTCCCTACGTCTCGGTGGTAACATTATATGAGTCTATAGCGTTATATATCCTAACCTAAGGCAACCTAACATCTCGGATGTAATATTTGGCAACATTCCTGTCGTGTCGGTCCCTACTTCTCGTTGGGAACATTACATACGTCTATAACGTTATATATCCTAACCTAAGGCCACCTAACATCTCGGATGTAATATTTTACAACATTCCTGGCGTGTCGGTGCATTCTTTTCGGTGGGAATATTATATATGTCTATAACGGTATATATCCTAATCTAAGGCAACCTAACATCTCGGATGTAACATTTGACAACATTCCTGTCGTGTCGGAACCTACTTCTCGGTGGGAACATTATGTACGTCTATAACGTTATATATCCTAACCTAAGGCAACCTAACATCTCGGATGTAACATTTGACAACATTCCAGGCGTGTCGGTCCCTACGTCTCGGTGGTAACATTATATGCGTCTATAGCGTTATATATCCTAACCTAATGCAACCTGACATCTCGGATGTAATATTTGACAACATTCCTGTCGTGTCGAACCCCACTGCTCGGTGGGAACATTATGTACGTCAATAATGTTATATATCCTAACCTAAGTCCACCTAACATCACGGATATAATATTCTACAACATTCCAGCTGTGTCGGACCCTACTTCTCGGTAGGAAGAGTATATACGTCTATAACATTGTATATCCTATCCTAAGGCAACCTGACATCTCGGATGTAATATTCTACAATATTCCTGGCGTGTCGGACCATACTTCTCGGTGGAAACAGTATATACGTTTATAACGTTATATATTCTAACCTAAGGCAACCTAACATCTCGGATGTAACATTTGACAACATTCCAGGTGTGTCAGTCCCTATGTCTCGGTTGTAACATTATATGCCTCTATAACGTTATATATCCTAACCTAAGGCAACCTAACATCTCGGATGTAACATTTGACAACAATCCAGGCGCGTCGGTTCTTACGTCTGGGTGGTAACATTACATGCGTCTATAACGTTATATATCCTAACCTAAGGCAACCTAAAATACTCGGATGTAATATTTGTCAACATTCCTGGCGTGTCGGACCATACTTCTCGGTGGAAACAGTATATATGTCTATAACGTTATATATCCTAACCTAAGGCAACCTAACATCTCGGATGTAATATTTGACAACATTCCTGGCGTGTCGGACCCTACTTCTCGGTGGGAACATTATATGCATGTATAACGTTGTATATCCTAGTCTAAGGCAACCTATCATCTCAGACGTAATATTTTACAACATTCCTGGCGTGTCGGTGCATTCTTTTCGGTGGGAATATTATATACGTCTATAACGGTATATATCCTAATCTAAGGCAACCTAACATCTCGGATGCAATATTCTACAACATTCCTGGCGTGTCGGACCCTACTTCTCGGTGGGAACAGTATATGCGTCTATAACGTTATATATCCTAACGTAAGGCAACCTAACATCTCGGATGTAACATTTGACAACATTCCAGGCGTGTCGGTCCCTACGTCTCGGTGGTAACATTATATGCGTCTATAGCGTTATATGTCCTAACCTAAGGCAACCTAACATCTCGGATGTAATATTTGGCAACATTCCTGTCGTGTCGGACCCTACTCTTCGTTGGGAACATTACATACGTCTATAACGTTATATATCCTAACCTAAGGCCACCTAACATCTCGGATGCAACATTTGACAACATTCCAGGCGTGTCGGTCCCTACGTCTCGGTGGTAACATTATATGAGTCTATAGCGTTATATATCCTAACCTAAGGCAACCTAACATCTCGGATGTAATATTTGGCAACATTCCTGTCGTGTCGGACCCTACTTCTCGTTGGGAACATTACATACGTCTATAACGTTATATATCCTAACCTAAGGCCACCTAACATCTCGGATGTAATATTTTACAACATACCTGGCGTGTCGGTGCATTCTTTTCGGTGGGAATATTATATACGTCTATAACGGTATATATCCTAATCTAAGGCAACCTAACATTTCGCATGAAATATTTTACAACATTCCAGGCGTGTCGGACCCGACGTCTCGGTGGTAACATTATATGTGTCTATAGAGTTATATATCCTAACCTAAGGCAACCTAACATCTCGGATGTAATATTTGACAACATTCCTGGCGTGTCGGACCCTACTTCTCGGTGGGAACATTATATGCATGTATAACGTTGTATATCCTAACCTAAGGCCACCTAACATCTCGGATGTAATATTTTACAACATTCCTGGCGTGTCGGTGCATTCTTTTCGGTGGGAATATTATATACGTCTATAACGGTATATATCCTAATCTAAGGCAACCTAACAATTCGCATGAAATATTTTACAACATTCCTGGCGTGTCGGACCCTACTTCTCGGTGGGAACAGTATATACGTCTATAACGTTATATATCCTAACCTAAGGCCACCTAACATCTCGGATGTAATATTCTACAACATTCCTGGCGTGTCGGACCCTACTTCTCGGTGGGAACAGTATATACGTCTATAACGTTATATATCCTAACCTAAGGCCACCTAACATCTCGGATGTAACATTTGACAACATTCCAGGCGTGTCGGTCCCTACGTCTCGGTGGTAACATTATATGAGTCTATAGCGTTATATATCCTAACCTAAGGCAACCTAACATCTCGGATGTAATATTTGGCAACATTCCTGTCGTGTCGGAACCTACTTCTCGGTGGGAACATTATGTACGTCTATAACGTTATATATCCTAACCTAAGGCCACCTAACATCTCGGATGTAATATTTGACAACATTCCTGGCGTGTCGGACCCTACTTCTCGGTGGGAACATTATATACGTCTATAACGTCATACATTCTAACCTAAGGCCACCTAACATTTCGGATGTAACATTTGACAACATTCCAGGCGTGTCAGTCTCTACGTCTCGGTGGTAACATTATATGCGTCTATAGCGTTATATATCCTAACCTAAGGCAACCTAACATCTCGGATGTAATATTTGGCAACATTCCTGTCGTGTCGAAACCTACTTCTCGATGGGAACATTATGTACGTCTATAATGTTATATAACCTAACCTAAGGCCACCTAACATCTCGGATGTAATATTCTACAACATTCAAGGCGTGTCGGCGCATTCTTTTCGGTGGGAATATTATATACGTCTATAACGGTATATATCCTAACCTAAGGCAACCTGACATCTCGGATGTAATATTTGACTACATTCCAGGCGTGTCGGACCCGACGTCTCGGTGGTAAAATTATATGCGTCCTTAACGTTATATATCCTAACCTAAGGCAACCTAACATCTCGGATGTAACATTTGACAACATTCCAGGCGTGTCGGTCCCTACGTCTCGGTGGTAACATTATATGCGTCTATAGCGTTATATATCCTAACCTAAGGCAACCTAACATCTCGGATGTAATATTTGGCAACATTCCTGTCTTGTCGGACCCTACATCTCGTTGGGAACATTACATACGTCTATAACGTTATATATCCTAACCTAAGGCCACCTAACATCTCGGATGTAATATTTTACAACATTCCTGGCGTGTCGGTGCATTCTTTTCGGTGGGAATATTATATACGTCTATAACGGTATATATCCTAATCTAAGGCAACCTAACATCTCGGATGCAATATTTGAAAACATTCCTGTCGTGTCGGACCCTACTTCTCGGTGGTAACATTATATGCGTCTATAACGTTATATATCCTAACCTAAGGCCACCTAACATCTCGGATGTAACATTTGACAACATTCCAGGCGCGTCGGTCCCTACGTCTCGGTGGTAACATTATATGCGTCTATAGCGTTATATATCCTAACCTAAGGCAACCTAACTTCTCGGATGTAATATTTGGCAACATTCCTGTCGTGTCGGACCCTACATCTCGTTGGGAACATTATATGCGTCTATAACGTTATATATCCTAACCTAAGGCCACCTAACATCTCGGATGTAACATTTGACAACATTCCAGGCGTGTCAGTCTCTACGTCTCGGTGGTAACATTATATGCGTCTATAACGTTATATATCCTAACCTAAGGCCACCTAACATCTCGGATGTAACATTTGACAACATTCCAGGCGCGTCGGTCCCTACGTCTCGGTGGTAACATTATATGCGTCTGTAACGTTATATATCCTAACCTAAGGCAACCTAACATCTCGGATGTAACATTTGACAACATTCCAGGCGTGTCGGTGCATTCTTTTCGGTGGGAATATTATATACGTCTATAACGCTATATATCCTAATCTAAGGCAACCTAACATTTCGCATGAAATATTTGACAACATTCCAGGCGTGTCGGACCCGACGTCTCGGTGGTAACATTATATGCGTCTATAACGTTATATATCCTAACTTAAGGCAACCTAACATCTCGGATGTAATATTTGACAACATTCCTGTCGTGTCGACCCTACTTCTCCGTGGGTACGTTATGTACGTCTATAACGTTATACATCCTAGCCTAAGGCCACCTAACATCTCGGATGTAATATTTGACAACATTCCTGGCGTGTCGGACCCTACTTCTCGGTGGGAACATTATATGCATGTATAACGTTGTATATCCTAGTCTAAGGCAACCTATCATCTCAGGCGTAATATTTTACAACATTCCTGGCGTGTCGGTGCATTCTTTTCGGTGGGAATATTATATACGTCTATAACGGTATATATCCTAATCTAAGGCAACCTAACACCTCGGATGCAATATTTGAAAACATTCCTGTCGTGTCGGACCCTACTTCTCGGTGGTAACATTATATGCGTCTATAACGTTATATATCCTAACCTAAGGCCACCTAACATCTCGGATGTAACATTTGACAACATTCCAGGCACGTCGGTCCCTACGTCTCGGTGGTAACATTATATGCGTCTGTAACGTTATATATCCTAACCTAAGGCAACCTAACATCTCGGATGTAACATTTGACAACATTCCTGTCGTGTCGGAACCTACTTCTCGGTGGTAACATTATATGCGTCTATAACGGTATATATCCTAACGTAAGGCAACCTAACATCTCGGATATAACATTTGACAACATTCCAGGCGTAGCGGTCCCTAAGTCTCGGTGGTAACATTATATGCGTCTATAGCGTTATATATCCTAACCTAAGGCAACCTAACATCTCGGATGTAATATTTGGCAACATTCCTGTCGTGTCGAAACCTACTTCTCGATGGGAACATTATGTACGTCTATAATGTTATATAACCTAACCTAAGGCCACCTAACATCTCGGATGCAATATTCTACAACATTCAAGGCGTGTCGGCGCATTCTTTTCGGTGGGAATATTATATACGTCTATAACGGTATATATCCTAACCTAAGGCAACCTGACATCTCGGATGTAATATTTGACAACATTCCAGGCGTGTCGGACCCGACGTCTCGGTGATAAAATTATATGCGTCCTTAACGTTATATATCCTAACCTAAGGCCACCTAACATCTCGGATGTAACATTTGACAACATTCCAGGCGTGTCGGTCCCTACGTCTCGGTGGTAACATTATATTCGTCTATAGCGTTATATATCCTAACCTAAGGCAACCTAACATCTCGGATGTAATATTTGGCAACATTCCTGTCGTGTCGGTCCCTACTTCTCGTTGGGAACATTACATACGTCTATAACGTTATATATCCTAACCTAAGGCCACCTAACATCTCGGATGTAATATTTTACAACATTCCTGGCGTGTCGGTGCATTCTTTTCGGTGGGAATATTATATATGTCTATAACGGTATATATCCTAATCTAAGGCAACCTAACATCTCGGATGCAATATTCAACAACATTCCTGGCGTGTCGGACCCTACTTCTCGGTGGGAACAGTATATACGTCTATAACGTTATATATCCTAACCTAAGGCAACCTAACATCTCGGATGTAACATTTGACAACATTCCAGGCGTGTCAGTCCCTACGTCTCGGTTGTAACATTATATGCGTCTATAACGTTATATATCCTAACCTAAGGCAACCTAACATCTCGGATGTAACATTTGACAACATTCCAGGCGTGTCGGTCCCTACGTCTCGGTGGTAACATTATATGCGTCTATAGCGTTATATATCCTAACCTAAGGCAACCTAACATCTCGGATGTAATATTTGGCAACATTCCTGGCGTGTCGGACCCTACTTCTCGGTGGGAACATTATATGCATGTATAACGTTGTATATCCTAGTCTAAGGCAACCTATCATCTCAGACGTAATATTTTACAACATTCCTGGCGTGTCGGTGCATTCTTTTCGGTGGGAATATTATATACGTCTATAACGGTATATATCCTAATCTAAGGCAACCTAACATCTCGGATGCAATATTCTACAACATTCCTGGCGTGTCGGACCCTACTTCTCGGTGGGAACAGTATATACGTCTATAACGTTATATATCCTAACCTAAGGCCACCTAACATCTCGGATGTAACATTTGACAACATTCCAGGCGTGTCGGTCCCTACGTCTCGGTGGTAACATTATATGAGTCTATAGCGTTATATATCCTAACCTAAGGCAACCTAACATCTCGGATGTAATATTTGGCAACATTCCTGTTGTGTCGGTCCCTACTTCTCGTTGGGAACATTACATACGTCTATAACGTTATATATCCTAACCTAAGGCCACCTAACATCTCGGATGTAATATTTTACAACATTCCTGGCGTGTCGGTGCATTCTTTTCTGTGGGAATATTATATATGTCTATAACGGTATATATCCTAATCTAAGGCAACCTAACATCTCGGATGTAACATTTGACAACATTCCTGTCGTGTCGGAACCTACTTCTCGGTGGGAACATTATGTACGTCTATAACGTTATATATCCTAACCTAAGGCAACCTAACATATCGGATGTAACATTTGACAACATTCCAGGCGTGTCGGTCCCTACGTCTCGGTGGTAACATTATATGCGTCTATAGCGTTATATATCCTAACCTAATGCAACCTGACATCTCGGATGTAATATTTGACAACATTCCTGTCGTGTCGAACCCCACTGCTCGGTGGGAACATTATGTACGTCAATAATGTTATATATCCTAACCTAAGTCCACCTAACATCACGGATATAATATTCTACAACATTCCAGCTGTGTCGGACCCTACTTCTCGGTAGGAAGAGTATATACGTCTATAACATTGTATATCCTATCCTAAGGCAACCTGACATCTCGGATGTAATATTCTACAATATTCCTGGCGTGTCGGACCATACTTCTCGGTGGAAACAGTATATACGTTTATAACGTTATATATTCTAACCTAAGGCAACCTAACATCTCGGATGTAACATTTGACAACATTCCAGGCGTGTCAGTCCCTACGTCTCGGTTGTAACATTATATGCCTCTATAACGTTATATATCCTAACCTAAGGCAACCTAACATCTCGGATGTAACATTTGACAACAATCCAGGCGCGTCGGTTCTTACGTCTGGGTGGTAACATTACATGCGTCTATAACGTTATATATCCTAACCTAAGGCAACCTAAAATACTCGGATGTAATATTTGTCAACATTCCTGGCGTGTCGGACCATACTTCTCGGTGGAAACAGTATATATGTCTATAACGTTATATATCCTAACCTAAGGCAACCTAACATCTCGGATGTAATATTTGACAACATTCCTGGCGTGTCGGACCCTACTTCTCGGTGGGAACATTATATGCATGTATAACGTTGTATATCCTAGTCTAAGGCAACCTATCATCTCAGACGTAATATTTTACAATATTCCTGGCGTGTCGGTGCATTCTTTTCGGTGGGAATATTATATACGTCTATAACGGTATATATCCTAATCTAAGGCAACCTAACATCTCGGATGCAATATTCTACAACATTCCTGGCGTGTCGGACCCTACTTCTCGGTGGGAACAGTATATACGTCTATAACGTTATATATCCTAACCTAAGGCCACCTAACATCTCGGATGTAACATTTGACAACATTCCAGGCGTGTCGGTCCCTACGTCTCGGTGGTAACATTATATGAGTCTATAGCGTTATATATCCTAACCTAAGGCAACCTAACATCTCGGATGTAATATTTGGCAACATTCCTGTCGTGTCGGACCCTACTTCTCGTTGGGAACATTACATACGTCTATAACGTTATATATCCTAACCTAAGGCCACCTAACATCTCGGATGTAATATTTTACAACATACCTGGCGTGTCGGTGCATTCTTTTCGGTGGGAATATTATATACGTCTATAACGGTATATATCCTAATCTAAGGCAACCTAACATTTCGCATGAAATATTTTACAACATTCCAGGCGTGTCGGACCCGACGTCTCGGTGGTAACATTATATGTGTCTATAGAGTTATATATCCTAACCTAAGGCAACCTAACATCTCGGATGTAATATTTGACAACATTCCTGGCGTGTCGGACCCTACTTCTCGGTGGGAACATTATATGCATGTATAACGTTGTATATCCTAACCTAAGGCCACCTAACATCTCGGATGTAATATTTTACAACATTCCTGGCGTGTCGGTGCATTCTTTTCGGTGGGAATATTATATACGTCTATAACGGTATATATCCTAATCTAAGGCAACCTAACAATTCGCATGAAATATTTTACAACATTCCTGGCGTGTCGGACCCTACTTCTCGGTGGGAACAGTATATACGTCTATAACGTTATATATCCTAACCTAAGGCCACCTAACATCTCGGATGTAATATTCTACAACATTCCTGGCGTGTCGGACCCTACTTCTCGGTGGGAACAGTATATACGTCTATAACGTTATATATCCTAACCTAAGGCCACCTAACATCTCGGATGTAACATTTGACAACATTCCAGGCGTGTCGGTCCCTACGTCTCGGTGGTAACATTATATGAGTCTATAGCGTTATATATCCTAACCTAAGGCAACCTAACATCTCGGATGTAATATTTGGCAACATTCCTGTCGTGTCGGAACCTACTTCTCGGTGGGAACATTATGTACGTCTATAACGTTATATATACTAACCTAAGGCCACCTAACATCTCGGATGTAATATTTGACAACATTCCTGGCGTGTCGGACCCTACTTCTCGGTGGGAACATTATATACGTCTATAACGTCATACATTCTAACCTAAGGCCACCTAACATTTCGGATGTAACATTTGACAACATTCCAGGCGTGTCAGTCTCTACGTCTCGGTGGTAACATTATATGCGTCTATAGCGTTATATATCCTAACCTAAGGCAACCTAACATCTCGGATGTAATATTTGGCAACATTCCTGTCGTGTCGAAACCTACTTCTCGATGGGAACATTATGTACGTCTATAATGTTATATAACCTAACCTAAGGCCACCTAACATCTCGGATGTAATATTCTACAACATTCAAGGCGTGTCGGCGCATTCTTTTCGGTGGGAATATTATATACGTCTATAACGGTATATATCCTAACCTAAGGCAACCTGACATCTCGGATGTAATATTTGACTACATTCCAGGCGTGTCGGACCCGACGTCTCGGTGGTAAAATTATATGCGTCCTTAACGTTATATATCCTAACCTAAGGCAACCTAACATCTCGGATGTAACATTTGACAACATTCCAGGCGTGTCGGTCCCTACGTCTCGGTGGTAACATTATATGCGTCTATAGCGTTATATATCCTAACCTAAGGCAACCTAACATCTCGGATGTAATATTTGGCAACATTCCTGTCGTGTCGGACCCTACATCTCGTTGGGAACATTACATACGTCTATAACGTTATATATCCTAACCTAAGGCCACCTAACATCTCGGATGTAATATTTTACAACATTCCTGGCGTCTCGGTGCATTCTTTTCGGTGGGAATATTATATACGTCTATAACGGTATATATCCTAATCTAAGGCAACCTAACATCTCGGATGCAATATTTGAAAACATTCCTGTCGTGTCGGACCCTACTTCTCGGTGGTAACATTATATGCGTCTATAACGTTATATATCCTAACCTAAGGCCACCTAACATCTCGGATGTAACATTTGACAACATTCCAGGCGCGTCGGTCCCTACGTCTCGGTGGTAACATGATATGCGTCTATAGCGTTATATATCCTAACCTAAGGCAACCTAACATCTCGGATGTAATATTTGGCAACATTCCTGTCGTGTCGGACCCTACATCTCGTTGGGAACATTACATACGTCTATAACGTTATATATCCTAACCTAAGGCCACCTAACATCTCGGATGTAATATTTTACAACATTCCTGGCGTGTCGGTGCATTCTTTTCGGTGGGAATATTATATACGTCTATAACGGTATATATCCTAATCTAAGGCAACCTAACATCTCGGATGCAATATTTGAATACATTCCTGTCGTGTCGGACCCTACTTCTCGGTGGTAACATTATATGCGTCTATAACGTTATATATCCTAACCTAAGGCCACCTAACATCTCGGATGTAACATTTGACAACATTCCAGGCGTGTCAGTCTCTACGTCTCGGTGGTAACATTATATGCGTCTATAACGTTATATATCCTAACCTAAGGCCACCTAACATCTCGGATGTAACATTTGACAACATTCCAGGCGCGTCGGTCCCTACGTCTCGGTGGTAACATTATATGCGTCTGTAACGTTATATATCCTAACCTAAGGCAACCTAACATCTCGGATGTAACATTTGACAACATTCCAGGCGTGTCGGTGCATTCTTTTCGGTGGGAATATTATATACGTCTATAACGCTATATATCCTAATCTAAGGCAACCTAACATTTCGCATGAAATATTTGACAACATTCCAGGCGTGTCGGACCCGACGTCTCGGTGGTAACATTATATGTGTCTATAGAGTTATATATCCTAACCTAAGGCAACCTAACATCTCGGATGAAATATTTGACAACATTCCTGGCGTGTCGGACCCTACTTCTCGGTGGGAACATTATATGCATGTATAACGTTGTATATCCTAACCTAAGGCCACCTAACATCTCGGATGTAATATTTTACAACATTCCTGGCGTGTCGGTGCATTCTTTTCGGTGGGAATATTATATACGTCTATAACGGTATATATCCTAATCTAAGGCAACCTAACAATTCGCATGAAATATTTTACAACATTCCTGGCGTGTCGGACCCTACTTCTCGGTGGGAACAGTATATACGTCTATAACGTTATATATCCTAACCTAAGGCCACCTAACATCTCGGATGTAATATTCTACAACATTCCTGGCGTGTCGGACCCTACTTCTCGGTGGGAACAGTATATACGTCTATAACGTTATATATCCTAACCTAAGGCCACCTAACATCTCGGATGTAACATTTGACAACATTCCAGGCGTGTCGGTCCCTACGTCTCGGTGGTAACATTATATGAGTCTATAGCGTTATATATCCTAACCTAAGGCAACCTAACATCTCGGATGTAATATTTGGCAACATTCCTGTCGTGTCGGAACCTACTTCTCGGTGGGAACATTATGTACGTCTATAACGTTATATATACTAACCTAAGGCCACCTAACATCTCGGATGTAATATTTGACAACATTCCTGGCGTGTCGGACCCTACTTCTCGGTGGGAACATTATATACGTCTATAACGTCATACATTCTAACCTAAGGCCACCTAACATTTCGGATGTAACATTTGACAACATTCCAGGCGTGTCAGTCTCTACGTCTCGGTGGTAACATTATATGCGTCTATAGCGTTATATATCCTAACCTAAGGCAACCTAACATCTCGGATGTAATATTTGGCAACATTCCTGTCGTGTCGAAACCTACTTCTCGATGGGAACATTATGTACGTCTATAATGTTATATAACCTAACCTAAGGCCACCTAACATCTCGGATGTAATATTCTACAACATTCAAGGCGTGTCGGCGCATTCTTTTCGGTGGGAATATTATATACGTCTATAACGGTATATATCCTAACCTAAGGCAACCTGACATCTCGGATGTAATATTTGACTACATTCCAGGCGTGTCGGACCCGGCGTCTCGGTGGTAAAATTATATGCGTCCTTAACGTTATATATCCTAACCTAAGGCAACCTAACATCTCGGATGTAACATTTGACAACATTCCAGGCGTGTCGGTCCCTACGTCTCGGTGGTAACATTATATGCGTCTATAGCGTTATATATCCTAACCTAAGGCAACCTAACATATCGGATGTAATATTTGGCAACATTCCTGTCGTGTCGGACCCTACATCTCGTTGGGAACATTACATACGTCTATAACGTTATATATCCTAACCTAAGGCCACCTAACATCTCGGATGTAATATTTTACAACATTCCTGGCGTCTCGGTGCATTCTTTTCGGTGGGAATATTATATACGTCTATAACGGTATATATCCTAATCTAAGGCAACCTAACATCTCGGATGCAATATTTGAAAACATTCCTGTCGTGTCGGACCCTACTTCTCGGTGGTAACATTATATGCGTCTATAACGTTATATATCCTAACCTAAGGCCACCTAACATCTCGGATGTAACATTTGACAACATTCCAGGCGCGTCGGTCCCTACGTCTCGGTGGTAACATTATATGCGTCCATAGCGTTATATATCCTAACCTAAGGCAATCTAACATCTCGGATGTAATATTTGGCAACATTCCTGTCGTGTCGGACCCTACATCTCGTTGGGAACATTACATACGTCTATAACGTTATATATCCTAACCTAAGGCCACCTAACATCTCGGATGTAATATTTTACAACATTCCTGGCGTGTCGGTGCATTCTTTTCGGTGGGAATATTATATACGTCTATAACGGTATATATCCTAATCTAAGGCAACCTAACATCTCGGATGCAATATTTGAATACATTCCTGTCGTGTCGGACCCTACTTCTCGGTGGTAACATTATATGCGTCTATAACGTTATATATCCTAACCTAAGGCCACCTAACATCTCGGATGTAACATTTGACAACATTCCAGGCGTGTCAGTCTCTACGTCTCGGTGGTAACATTATATGCGTCTATAACGTTATATATCCTAACCTAAGGCCACCTAACATCTCGGATGTAACATTTGACAACATTCCAGGCGCGTCGGTCCCTACGTCTCGGTGGTAACATTATATGCGTCTGTAACGTTATATATCCTAACCTAAGGCAACCTAACATCTCGGATGTAACATTTGACAACATTCCAGGCGTGTCGGTGCATTCTTTTCGGTGGGAATATTATATACGTCTATAACGCTATATATCCTAATCTAAGGCAACCTAACATTTCGCATGAAATATTTGACAACATTCCAGGCGTGTCGGACCCGACGTCTCGGTGGTAACATTATATGCGTCTATAACGTTATATATCCTAACCTAAGGCAACCTAACATCTCGGATGTAATATTTGACAACATTCCTGTCGTGTCGAACCCTACTTCTCCGTGGGTACGTTATGTACGTCTATAACGTTATACATCCTAGCCTAAGGCCACCTAACATCTCGGATGTAATATTTGACAACATTCCTGGCGTGTCGGACCCTACTTCTCGGTGGGAACATTATATGCATGTATAACGTTGTATATCCTAGTCTAAGGCAACCTATCATCTCAGGCGTAATATTTTACAACATTCCTGGCGTGTCGGTGCATTCTTTTCGGTGGGAATATTATATACGTCTATAACGGTATATATCCTAATCTAAGGCAACCTAACACCTCGGATGCAATATTTGAAAACATTCCTGTCGTGTCGGACCCTACTTCTCGGTGGTAACATTATATGCGTCTATAACGTTATATATCCTAACCTAAGGCCACCTAACATCTCGGATGTAACATTTGACAACATTCCAGGCACGTCGGTCCCTACGTCTCGGTGGTAACATTATATGCGTCTGTAACGTTATATATCCTAACCTAAGGCAACCTAACATCTCGGATGTAACATTTGACAACATTCCTGTCGTGTCGGAACCTACTTCTCGGTGGTAACATTATATGCGTCTATAACGGTATATATCCTAACGTAAGGCAACCTAACATCTCGGATATAACATTTGACAACATTCCAGGCGTAGCGGTCCCTAAGTCTCGGTGGTAACATTATATGCGTCTATAGCGTTATATATCCTAACCTAAGGCAACCTAACATCTCGGATGTAATATTTGGCAACATTCCTGTCGTGTCGAAACCTACTTCTCGATGGGAACATTATGTACGTCTATAATGTTATATAACCTAACCTAAGGCCACCTAACATCTCGGATGTAATATTCTACAACATTCAAGGCGTGTCGGCGCATTCTTTTCGGTGGGAATATTATATACGTCTATAACGGTATATATCCTAACCTAAGGCAACCTGACATCTCGGATGTAATATTTGACAACATTCCAGGCGTGTCGGACCCGACGTCTCGGTGGTAAAATTATATGCGTCCTTAACGTTATATATCCTAACCTAAGGCCACCTAACATCTCGGATGTAACATTTGACAACATTCCAGCCGTGTCGGTCCCTACGTCTCGGTGGTAACATTATATTCGTCTATAGCGTTATATATCCTAACCTAAGGCAACCTAACATCTCGGATGTAATATTTGGCAACATTCCTGTCGTGTCGGTCCCTACTTCTCGTTGGGAACATTACATACGTCTATAACGTTATATATCCTAACCTAAGGCCACCTAACATCTCGGATGTAATATTTTACAACATTCCTGGCGTGTCGGTGCATTCTTTTCGGTGGGAATATTATATATGTCTATAACGGTATATATCCTAATCTAAGGCAACCTAACATCTCGGATGCAATATTCTACAACATTCCTGGCGTGTCGGACCCTACTTCTCGGTGGGAACAGTATATACGTCTATAACGTTATATATCCTAACCTAAGGCAACCTAACATCTCGGATGTAACATTTGACAACATTCCAGGCGTGTCAGTCCCTACGTCTAGGTTGTAACATTATATGCGTCTATAACGTTATATATCCTAACCTAAGGCAACCTAACATCTCGGATGTAATATTTGGCAACATTCCTGGCGTGTCGGTGCATTCTTTTCGGTGGGAATATTATATACGTCTATAACGGTATATATCCTAATCTAAGGCAACCTAACATCTCGGATGCAACATTCTACAACATTCCTGGCGTGTCGGACCCTACTTCTCGGTGGGAACAGTATATACGTCTATAACGTTATATATCCTAACCTAAGGCCACCTAACATCTCGGATGTAATATTCTACAACATTCCTGGCGTGTCGGACCCTACTTCTCGGTGGGAACAGTATATACGTCTATAACGTTATATATCCTAACCTAAGGCCACCTAACATCTCGGATGTAACATTTGACAACATTCCAGGCGTGTCGGTCCCTACGTCTCGGTGGTAACATTATATGAGTCTATAGCGTTATATATCCTAACCTAAGGCAACCTAACATCTCGGATGTAATATTTGGCAACATTCCTGTCGTGTCGGAACCTACTTCTCGGTGGGAACATTATGTACGTCTATAACGTTATATATACTAACCTAAGGCCACCTAACATCTCGGATGTAATATTTGACAACATTCCTGGCGTGTCGGACCCTACTTCTCGGTGGGAACATTATATACGTCTATAACGTCATACATTCTAACCTAAGGCCACCTAACATTTCGGATGTAACATTTGACAACATTCCAGGCGTGTCAGTCTCTACGTCTCGGTGGTAACATTATATGCGTCTATAGCGTTATATATCCTAACCTAAGGCAACCTAACATCTCGGATGTAATATTTGGCAACATTCCTGTCGTGTCGAAACCTACTTCTCGATGGGAACATTATGTACGTCTATAATGTTATATAACCTAACCTAAGGCCACCTAACATCTCGGATGTAATATTCTACAACATTCAAGGCGTGTCGGCGCATTCTTTTCGGTGGGAATATTATATACGTCTATAACGGTATATATCCTAACCTAAGGCAACCTGACATCTCGGATGTAATATTTGACTACATTCCAGGCGTGTCGGACCCGACGTCTCGGTGGTAAAATTATATGCGTCCTTAACGTTATATATCCTAACCTAAGGCAACCTAACATCTCGGATGTAACATTTGACAACATTCCAGGCGTGTCGGTCCCTACGTCTCGGTGGTAACATTATATGCGTCTATAGCGTTATATATCCTAACCTAAGGCAACCTAACATATCGGATGTAATATTTGGCAACATTCCTGTCGTGTCGGACCCTACATCTCGTTGGGAACATTACATACGTCTATAACGTTATATATCCTAACCTAAGGCCACCTAACATCTCGGATGTAATATTTTACAACATTCCTGGCGTCTCGGTGCATTCTTTTCGGTGGGAATATTATATACGTCTATAACGGTATATATCCTAATCTAAGGCAACCTAACATCTCGGATGCAATATTTGAAAACATTCCTGTCGTGTCGGACCCTACTTCTCGGTGGTAACATTATATGCGTCTATAACGTTATATATCCTAACCTAAGGCCACCTAACATCTCGGATGTAACATTTGACAACATTCCAGGCGCGTCGGTCCCTACGTCTCGGTGGTAACATTATATGCGTCTATAGCGTTATATATCGTAACCTAAGGCAATCTAACATCTCGGATGTAATATTTGGCAACATTCCTGTCGTGTCGGACCCTACATCTCGTTGGGAACATTACATACGTCTATAACGTTATATATCCTAACCTAAGGCCACCTAACATCTCGGATGTAATATTTTACAACATTCCTGGCGTGTCGGTGCATTCTTTTCGGTGGGAATATTATATACGTCTATAACGGTATATATCCTAATCTAAGGCAACCTAACATCTCGGATGCAATATTTGAATACATTCCTGTCGTGTCGGACCCTACTTCTCGGTGGTAACATTATATGCGTCTATAACGTTATATATCCTAACCTAAGGCCACCTAACATCTCGGATGTAACATTTGACAACATTCCAGGCGTGTCAGTCTCTACGTCTCGGTGGTAACATTATATGCGTCTATAACGTTATATATCCTAACCTAAGGCCACCTAACATCTCGGATGTAACATTTGACAACATTCCAGGCGCGTCGGTCCCTACGTCTCGGTGGTAACATTATATGCGTCTGTAACGTTATATATCCTAACCTAAGGCAACCTAACATCTCGGATGTAACATTTGACAACATTCCAGGCGTGTCGGTGCATTCTTTTCGGTGGGAATATTATATACGTCTATAACGCTATATATCCTAATCTAAGGCAACCTAACATTTCGCATGAAATATTTGACAACATTCCAGGCGTGTCGGACCCGACGTCTCGGTGGTAACATTATATGCGTCTATAACGTTATATATCCTAACCTAAGGCAACCTAACATCTCGGATGTAATATTTGACAACATTCCTGTCGTGTCGAACCCTACTTCTCCGTGGGTACGTTATGTACGTCTATAACGTTATACATCCTAGCCTAAGGCCACCTAACATCTCGGATGTAATATTTGACAACATTCCTGGCGTGTCGGACCCTACTTCTCGGTGGGAACATTATATGCATGTATAACGTTGTATATCCTAGTCTAAGGCAACCTATCATCTCAGGCGTAATATTTTACAACATTCCTGGCGTGTCGGTGCATTCTTTTCGGTGGGAATATTATATACGTCTATAACGGTATATATCCTAATCTAAGGCAACCTAACACCTCGGATGCAATATTTGAAAACATTCCTGTCGTGTCGGACCCTACTTCTCGGTGGTAACATTATATGCGTCTATAACGTTATATATCCTAACCTAAGGCCACCTAACATCTCGGATGTAACATTTGACAACATTCCAGGCACGTCGGTCCCTACGTCTCGGTGGTAACATTATATGCGTCTGTAACGTTATATATCCTAACCTAAGGCAACCTAACATCTCGGATGTAACATTTGACAACATTCCTGTCGTGTCGGAACCTACTTCTCGGTGGTAACATTATATGCGTCTATAACGGTATATATCCTAACGTAAGGCAACCTAACATCTCGGATATAACATTTGACAACATTCCAGGCGTAGCGGTCCCTAAGTCTCGGTGGTAACATTATATGCGTCTATAGCGTTATATATCCTAACCTAAGGCAACCTAACATCTCGGATGTAATATTTGGCAACATTCCTGTCGTGTCGAAACCTACTTCTCGATGGGAACATTATGTACGTCTATAATGTTATATAACCTAACCTAAGGCCACCTAACATCTCGGATGTAATATTCTACAACATTCAAGGCGTGTCGGCGCATTCTTTTCGGTGGGAATATTATATACGTCTATAACGGTATATATCCTAACCTAAGGCAACCTGACATCTCGGATGTAATATTTGACAACATTCCAGGCGTGTCGGACCCGACGTCTCGGTGGTAAAATTATATGCGTCCTTAACGTTATATATCCTAACCTAAGGCCACCTAACATCTCGGATGTAACATTTGACAACATTCCAGCCGTGTCGGTCCCTACGTCTCGGTGGTAACATTATATTCGTCTATAGCGTTATATATCCTAACCTAAGGCAACCTAACATCTCGGATGTAATATTTGGCAACATTCCTGTCGTGTCGGTCCCTACTTCTCGTTGGGAACATTACATACGTCTATAACGTTATATATCCTAACCTAAGGCCACCTAACATCTCGGATGTAATATTTTACAACATTCCTGGCGTGTCGGTGCATTCTTTTCGGTGGGAATATTATATATGTCTATAACGGTATATATCCTAATCTAAGGCAACCTAACATCTCGGATGTAACATTTGACAACATTCCTGTCGTGTCGGAACCTACTTCTCGGTGGGAACATTATGTACGTCTATAACGTTATATATCCTAACCTAAGGCAACCTAACATCTCGGATGTAACATTTGACAACATTCCAGGCGTGTCGGTCCCTACGTCTCGGTGGTAACATTATATGCGTCTATAGCGTTATATATCCTAACCTAATGCAACCTGACATCTCGGATGTAATATTTGACAACATTCCTGTCGTGTCGAACCCCACTGCTCGGTGGGAACATTATGTACGTCAATAATGTTATATATCCTAACCTAAGTCCACCTAACATCACGGATATAATATTCTACAACATTCCAGCTGTGTCGGACCCTACTTCTCGGTAGGAAGAGTATATACGTCTATAACATTGTATATCCTATCCTAAGGCAACCTGACATCTCGGATGTAATATTCTACAATATTCCTGGCGTGTCGGACCATACTTCTCGGTGGAAACAGTATATACGTTTATAACGTTATATATTCTAACCTAAGGCAACCTAACATCTCGGATGTAACATTTGACAACATTCCAGGCGTGTCAGTCCCTACGTCTCGGTTGTAACATTATATGCCTCTATAACGTTATATATCCTAACCTAAGGCAACCTAACATCTCGGATGTAACATTTGACAACAATCCAGGCGCGTCGGTTCTTACGTCTGGGTGGTAACATTACATGCGTCTATAACGTTATATATCCTAACCTAAGGCAACCTAAAATACTCGGATGTAATATTTGTCAACATTCCTGGCGTGTCGGACCATACTTCTCGGTGGAAACAGTATATATGTCTATAACGTTATATATCCTAACCTAAGGCAACCTAACATCTCGGATGTAATATTTGACAACATTCCTGGCGTGTCGGACCCTACTTCTCGGTGGGAACATTATATGCATGTATAACGTTGTATATCCTAGTCTAAGGCAACCTATCATCTCAGACGTAATATTTTACAACATTCCTGGCGTGTCGGTGCATTCTTTTCGGTGGGAATATTATATACGTCTATAACGGTATATATCCTAATCTAAGGCAACCTAACATCTCGGATGCAATATTCTACAACATTCCTGGCGTGTCGGACCCTACTTCTCGGTGGGAACAGTATATACGTCTATAACGTTATATATCCTAACCTAAGGCCACCTAACATCTCGGATGTAACATTTGACAACATTCCAGGCGTGTCGGTCCCTACGTCTCGGTGGTAACATTATATGAGTCTATAGCGTTATATATCCTAACCTAAGGCAACCTAACATCTCGGATGTAATATTTGGCAACATTCCTGTCGTGTCGGACCCTACTTCTCGTTGGGAACATTACATACGTCTATAACGTTATATATCCTAACCTAAGGCCACCTAACATCTCGGATGTAATATTTTACAACATACCTGGCGTGTCGGTGCATTCTTTTCGGTGGGAATATTATATACGTCTATAACGGTATATATCCTAATCTAAGGCAACCTAACATTTCGCATGAAATATTTTACAACATTCCAGGCGTGTCGGACCCGACGTCTCGGTGGTAACATTATATGTGTCTATAGAGTTATATATCCTAACCTAAGGCAACCTAACATCTCGGATGTAATATTTGACAACATTCCTGGCGTGTCGGACCCTACTTCTCGGTGGGAACATTATATGCATGTATAACGTTGTATATCCTAACCTAAGGCCACCTAACATCTCGGATGTAATATTTTACAACATTCCTGGCGTGTCGGTGCATTCTTTTCGGTGGGAATATTATATACGTCTATAACGGTATATATCCTAATCTAAGGCAACCTAACAATTCGCATGAAATATTTTACAACATTCCTGGCGTGTCGGACCCTACTTCTCGGTGGGAACAGTATATACGTCTATAACGTTATATATCCTAACCTAAGGCCACCTAACATCTCGGATGTAACATTTGACAACATTCCAGGCGTGTCGGTCCCTACGTCTCGGTGGTAACATTATATGAGTCTATAGCGTTATATATCCTAACCTAAGGCAACCTAACATCTCGGATGTAATATTTGGCAACATTCCTGTCGTGTCGGAACCTACTTCTCGGTGGGAACATTATGTACGTCTATAACGTTATATATCCTAACCTAAGGCCACCTAACATCTCGGATGTAATATTTGACAACATTCCTGGCGTGTCGGACCCTACTTCTCGGTGGGAACATTATATACGTCTATAACGTTATATATTCTATCCTAAGGCCACCTAACATTTCGGATGTAACATTTGACAACATTCCAGGCGTGTCGGTCCCTACGTCTCGGTGGTAACATTATATGAGTCTATAGCGTTATATATCCTAACCTAAGGCAACCTAAGATCTCGGATGTAACATTTGACAACATTCCTGCCGTGTCGGAACCTACTTCTCGGTGGGAACATTATGTACGTCTATAACGTTATATATCCTAACCTAAGGCAACCTAACATCTCGGATGTAACATTTGACAACATTCCAGGCGTGTCGGTCCCTACGTCTCGGTGGTAACATTATATGCGTCTATAGCGTTATATGTCCTAACCTAAGGCAACATAACATCTCGGATGTAATATTTACCAACATTCCTGTCGTGTCGGACCCTACTTCTCGTTGGGAACATTACATACGTCTATAACGTTATATATCCTAACCTAAGGCCACCTAACATCTCGGATGTAATATTTTACAACATACCTGGCGTGTCGGTGCATTCTTTTCGGTGGGAATATTATATACGTCTATAACGGTATATATCCTAATCTAAGGCAACCTAACATTTCGCATGAAATATTTTACAACATTCCAGGCGTGTCGGACCCGACATCTCGGTGGTAACATTATATGCGTCTATAGCGTTATATATCCTAACCTAAGGCAACCTAACATCTCGGATGTAATATTTGGCAACATTCCGGTCGTGTCGGACCCTACTTCTCGTTGGGAACATTACATACGTCTATAACGTTATATATTCTAACCTAAGGCCACCTAACATCTCGGATGTAATATTTTGCAACATTCCTGGCGTGTCGGTGCATTCTTTTCGGTGGGAATATTATATACGTCTATAACGGTATATATCCTAATCTAAGCCAACCTAACATTTCGCATGAAATATTTGACAACTTTCCAGGCGTGTCGGACCCGACGTCTCGGTGGTAAAATTATATGCGTCCTTAACGTTATGTATCCTAACCTAAGGCAACCTAACATCTCGGATGTAACATTTGACAAAATTCCAGGCGTGTCGGTCCCTACGTCTCGGTGGTAACATTATATGCGTCTATAGCGTTATATATCCTAACCTAAGGCAACCTAACATCTCGGATGTAATATTTGGCAACATTCCTGTCGTGTCGGACCCTACTTCTCGTTGGGAACATTACATACGTCTATAACGTTATATATCCTAACCTAAGGCAACCTAACATCTCGGATGTAATATTTGACAACATTCCAGTCGTGTCGAACCCTACTTCTCCGTGGGTACATTATGTACATCTATAACGTTATACATCCTAACCTAAGGCCACCTAACATCTCGGATGTAATATTTGACAACATTCCTGGCGTGTCGGACCCTACTTCTCGGTGGGAACATTATATGCATGTATAACGTTGTATATCCTAGTCTAAGGCAACCTATCATCTCAGACGTAATGTTTTACAACATTCCTGGCGTGTCGGTGCATTCTTTTCGGTGGGAATATTATATACGTCTATAACGGTATATATCCTAATCTAAGGCAACCTAACATCTCGGATGCAATATTCTACAACATTCCTGGCGTGTCGGACCCTACTTCTTGGTGGGAACAGTATATACGTCTATAACGTTATATATCCTAACCTAAGGCAACCTAACATCTCGGATGTAACATTTGACAACATTCCAGGCGTGTCAGTCCCTACGTCTCGGTTGTAACATTATATGCCTCTATAACGTTATATATCCTAACCTAAGGCAACCTAACATCTCGGATGTAACATTTGACAACATTCCAGGCGCGTCGGTTCTTACGTCTGGGTGGTAACATTACATTCGTCTATAACGTTATATATCCTAACCTAAGGCAACCTAAAATACTCGGATGTAATATTTGTCAACATTCCTGGCGTGTCGGACCATACTTCTCGGTGGAAACAGTATATATGTCTATAACGTTATATATCCTAACCTAAGGCAACCTAACATCTCGGATGTAACATTTGACAACATTCCAGGCGTGTCGGTTCCTACGTCTCGGTGGTAACATTATATGCGTCTATAGCGTTATATACCCTAACCTAAGGCAACATAACATCTCGGATGTAATATTTGGCAACATTCCTGTCGTGTCGGACCCTACTTCTCGTTGGGAACATTACATACGTCTATAACCTTATATATCCTAACCTAAGGCCACCTAACATCTCGGATGTAATATTTGACAACATTCCAGGCGTGTCAGTCCCTACGTCTAGGTTGTAACATTATATGCGTCTATAACGTTATATATCCTAACCTAAGGCAACCTAACATCTCGGATGTAATATTTGGCAACATTCCTGGCGTGTCGGTGCATTCTTTTCGGTGGGAATATTATATACGTCTATAACGGTATATATCCTAATCTAAGGCAACCTAACATCTCGGATGCAACATTCTACAACATTCCTGGCGTGTCGGACCCTACTTCTCGGTGGGAACAGTATATACGTCTATAACGTTATATATCCTAACCTAAGGCCACCTAACATCTCGGATGTAACATTTGACAACATTCCAGGCGTGTCGGTCCCTACGTCTCGGTGGTAACATTATATGAGTCTATAGCGTTATATATCCTAACCTAAGGCAACCTAACATCTCGGATGTAATATTTTACAACATTCCTGGCGTGTCGGTGCATTCTTTTCGGTGGGAATATTATATATGTCTATAACGGTATATATCCTAATCTAAGGCAACCTAACATCTCGGATGTAACATTTGACAACATTCCTGTCGTGTCGGAACCTACTTCTCGGTGGGAACATTATGTACGTCTATAACGTTATATATCCTAACCTAAGGCAACCTAACATCTCGGATGTAACATTTGACAACATTCCAGGCGTGTCGGTCCCTACGTCTCGGTGGTAACATTATATGCGTCTATAGCGTTATATATCCTAACCTAATGCAACCTGACATCTCGGATGTAATATTTGACAACATTCCTGTCGTGTCGAACCCCACTGCTCGGTGGGAACATTATGTACGTCAATAATGTTATATATCCTAACCTAAGTCCACCTAACATCACGGATATAATATTCTACAACATTCCAGCTGTGTCGGACCCTACTTCTCGGTAGGAAGAGTATATACGTCTATAACATTGTATATCCTATCCTAAGGCAACCTGACATCTCGGATGTAATATTCTACAATATTCCTGGCGTGTCGGACCATACTTCTCGGTGGAAACAGTATATACGTTTATAACGTTATATATTCTAACCTAAGGCAACCTAACATCTCGGATGTAACATTTGACAACATTCCAGGCGTGTCAGTCCCTACGTCTCGGTTGTAACATTATATGCCTCTATAACGTTATATATCCTAACCTAAGGCAACCTAACATCTCGGATGTAACATTTGACAACAATCCAGGCGCGTCGGTTCTTACGTCTGGGTGGTAACATTACATGCGTCTATAACGTTATATATCCTAACCTAAGGCAACCTAAAATACTCGGATGTAATATTTGTCAACATTCCTGGCGTGTCGGACCATACTTCTCGGTGGAAACAGTATATATGTCTATAACGTTATATATCCTAACCTAAGGCAACCTAACATCTCGGATGTAATATTTGACAACATTCCTGGCGTGTCGGACCCTACTTCTCGGTGGGAACATTATATGCATGTATAACGTTGTATATCCTAGTCTAAGGCAACCTATCATCTCAGACGTAATATTTTACAACATTCCTGGCGTGTCGGTGCATTCTTTTCGGTGGGAATATTATATACGTCTATAACGGTATATATCCTAATCTAAGGCAACCTAACATCTCGGATGCAATATTCTACAACATTCCTGGCGTGTCGGACCCTACTTCTCGGTGGGAACAGTATATACGTCTATAACGTTATATATCCTAACCTAAGGCCACCTAACATCTCGGATGTAACATTTGACAACATTCCAGGCGTGTCGGTCCCTACGTCTCGGTGGTAACATTATATGAGTCTATAGCGTTATATATCCTAACCTAAGGCAACCTAACATCTCGGATGTAATATTTGGCAACATTCCTGTCGTGTCGGACCCTACTTCTCGTTGGGAACATTACATACGTCTATAACGTTATATATCCTAACCTAAGGCCACCTAACATCTCGGATGTAATATTTTACAACATACCTGGCGTGTCGGTGCATTCTTTTCGGTGGGAATATTATATACGTCTATAACGGTATATATCCTAATCTAAGGCAACCTAACATTTCGCATGAAATATTTTACAACATTCCAGGCGTGTCGGACCCGACGTCTCGGTGGTAACATTATATGTGTCTATAGAGTTATATATCCTAACCTAAGGCAACCTAACATCTCGGATGTAATATTTGACAACATTCCTGGCGTGTCGGACCCTACTTCTCGGTGGGAACATTATATGCATGTATAACGTTGTATATCCTAACCTAAGGCCACCTAACATCTCGGATGTAATATTTTACAACATTCCTGGCGTGTCGGTGCATTCTTTTCGGTGGGAATATTATATACGTCTATAACGGTATATATCCTAATCTAAGGCAACCTAACAATTCGCATGAAATATTTTACAACATTCCTGGCGTGTCGGACCCTACTTCTCGGTGGGAACAGTATATACGTCTATAACGTTATATATCCTAACCTAAGGCCACCTAACATCTCGGATGTAACATTTGACAACATTCCAGGCGTGTCGGTCCCTACGTCTCGGTGGTAACATTATATGAGTCTATAGCGTTATATATCCTAACCTAAGGCAACCTAACATCTCGGATGTAATATTTGGCAACATTCCTGTCGTGTCGGAACCTACTTCTCGGTGGGAACATTATGTACGTCTATAACGTTATATATCCTAACCTAAGGCCACCTAACATCTCGGATGTAATATTTGACAACATTCCTGGCGTGTCGGACCCTACTTCTCGGTGGGAACATTATATACGTCTATAACGTTATATATTCTATCCTAAGGCCACCTAACATTTCGGATGTAACATTTGACAACATTCCAGGCGTGTCGGTCCCTACGTCTCGGTGGTAACATTATATGAGTCTATAGCGTTATATATCCTAACCTAAGGCAACCTAAGATCTCGGATGTAACATTTGACAACATTCCTGCCGTGTCGGAACCTACTTCTCGGTGGGAACATTATGTACGTCTATAACGTTATATATCCTAACCTAAGGCAACCTAACATCTCGGATGTAACATTTGACAACATTCCAGGCGTGTCGGTCCCTACGTCTCGGTGGTAACATTATATGCGTCTATAGCGTTATATGTCCTAACCTAAGGCAACATAACATCTCGGATGTAATATTTACCAACATTCCTGTCGTGTCGGACCCTACTTCTCGTTGGGAACATTACATACGTCTATAACGTTATATATCCTAACCTAAGGCCACCTAACATCTCGGATGTAATATTTTACAACATACCTGGCGTGTCGGTGCATTCTTTTCGGTGGGAATATTATATACGTCTATAACGGTATATATCCTAATCTAAGGCAACCTAACATTTCGCATGAAATATTTTACAACATTCCAGGCGTGTCGGACCCGACATCTCGGTGGTAACATTATATGCGTCTATAGCGTTATATATCCTAACCTAAGGCAACCTAACATCTCGGATGTAATATTTGGCAACATTCCGGTCGTGTCGGACCCTACTTCTCGTTGGGAACATTACATACGTCTATAACGTTATATATTCTAACCTAAGGCCACCTAACATCTCGGATGTAATATTTTGCAACATTCCTGGCGTGTCGGTGCATTCTTTTCGGTGGGAATATTATATACGTCTATAACGGTATATATCCTAATCTAAGCCAACCTAACATTTCGCATGAAATATTTGACAACTTTCCAGGCGTGTCGGACCCGACGTCTCGGTGGTAAAATTATATGCGTCCTTAACGTTATGTATCCTAACCTAAGGCAACCTAACATCTCGGATGTAACATTTGACAAAATTCCAGGCGTGTCGGTCCCTACGTCTCGGTGGTAACATTATATGCGTCTATAGCGTTATATATCCTAACCTAAGGCAACCTAACATCTCGGATGTAATATTTGGCAACATTCCTGTCGTGTCGGACCCTACTTCTCGTTGGGAACATTACATACGTCTATAACGTTATATATCCTAACCTAAGGCAACCTAACATCTCGGATGTAATATTTGACAACATTCCAGTCGTGTCGAACCCTACTTCTCCGTGGGTACATTATGTACATCTATAACGTTATACATCCTAACCTAAGGCCACCTAACATCTCGGATGTAATATTTGACAACATTCCTGGCGTGTCGGACCCTACTTCTCGGTGGGAACATTATATGCATGTATAACGTTGTATATCCTAGTCTAAGGCAACCTATCATCTCAGACGTAATGTTTTACAACATTCCTGGCGTGTCGGTGCATTCTTTTCGGTGGGAATATTATATACGTCTATAACGGTATATATCCTAATCTAAGGCAACCTAACATCTCGGATGCAATATTCTACAACATTCCTGGCGTGTCGGACCCTACTTCTTGGTGGGAACAGTATATACGTCTATAACGTTATATATCCTAACCTAAGGCAACCTAACATCTCGGATGTAACATTTGACAACATTCCAGGCGTGTCAGTCCCTACGTCTCGGTTGTAACATTATATGCCTCTATAACGTTATATATCCTAACCTAAGGCAACCTAACATCTCGGATGTAACATTTGACAACATTCCAGGCGCGTCGGTTCTTACGTCTGGGTGGTAACATTACATTCGTCTATAACGTTATATATCCTAACCTAAGGCAACCTAAAATACTCGGATGTAATATTTGTCAACATTCCTGGCGTGTCGGACCATACTTCTCGGTGGAAACAGTATATATGTCTATAACGTTATATATCCTAACCTAAGGCAACCTAACATCTCGGATGTAACATTTGACAACATTCCAGGCGTGTCGGTTCCTACGTCTCGGTGGTAACATTATATGCGTCTATAGCGTTATATACCCTAACCTAAGGCAACATAACATCTCGGATGTAATATTTGGCAACATTCCTGTCGTGTCGGACCCTACTTCTCGTTGGGAACATTACATACGTCTATAACCTTATATATCCTAACCTAAGGCCACCTAACATCTCGGATGTAATATTTGACAACATTCCAGGCGTGTCGGACCCGACGTCTCGGTGGTAAAATTATATGCGTCCTTAACGTTATATATCCTAACCTAAGGCAACCTAACATCTCGGATGAAACATTTGACAACATTCCAGGCGTGTCGGTCCCTACGTCTCGGTGGTAACATTATATGCGTCTATAGCGTTATATATCCTAACCTAAGGCAACCTAACATCTCGGATGTAATATTTGGCAACATTCCTGTCGTGTCGGACCATACTTCTCGTTGGGAACATTACATACGTCTATAACGTTATATATCTTAACCTAAGGCCACCTAACATCTCGGATGTAACATTTGACAACATTCCAGGCGCGTCGGTCCCTACGTCTCGGTGGTAACATTATATGCGTCTGTAACGTTATATATCCTAACCTAAGGCAACCTAACATCTCGGATGTAACATTTGACAACATTCCTGTCGTGTCGGAACCTACTTCTCGGTGGTAACATTATATGCGTCTATAACGTTATATATCCTAACGTAAGGCAACCTAACATCTCGGATGTAACATTTGACAACATTCCAGGCGTATCGGTCCCTACGTCTCGGTGGTAACGTTATATGCGTCTATAGCGTTATATATCCTAACCTAAGGCAACCTAACATCTCGGATGTAATATTTGGCAACATTCCTGTCGTGTCGAAACCTACTTCTCGATGGGAACATTATGTACGTCTATAATGTTATATAACCTAACCTAAGGCCACCTAACATCTCGGATGTAATATTCTACAACATTCAAGGCGTGTCGGCGCATTCTTTTCGGTGGGAATATTATATACGTCAATAACGGTATATATTCTAACCTAAGGCAACCTGACATCTCGGACGTAATATTTGACAACATTCCAGGCGTGTCGGACCCGACGTCTCGGTGGTAAAATTATATGCGTCCTTAACGTTATATATCCTAACCTAAGGCAACCTAACATCTCGGGTGTAACATTTGACAACATTCCAGGCGTGTCGGTCCCTACGTCTCGGTGGTAACATTACATGCGTCTATAACGTTATATATCCTAACCTAAGGCAACCTAAAAAACTCGTATGTAATATTTGACAACATTCCTGGCGTGTCGGACCCTACTTCTCGTTGGGAACATTACATACGTCTATAACGTTATATATCCTAACCTAAGGCCACCTAACATCTCGGATGTAATATTTTACCACATTCCTGGCGTGTCGGTGCATTCTTTTCGGTGGGAATATTATATACGTCTATAACGGTATATATCCTAATCTAAGGCAACCTAACATCTCGGATGCAATATTTGAAAACATTCCTGGCGTGTCGGACCCTACTTCTCGTTGGGAACATTACATACGTCTATAACGTTATATATCCTAACCTAAGGCCACCTAACATCTCGGATGTAATATTTTACCACATTCCTGGCGTGTCGGTGCATTCTTTTCGGTGGGAATATTATATACGTCTATAACGGTATATATCCTAATCTAAGGCAACCTAACATTTCGCATGAAATATTTGACAACATTCCAGGCGTGTCGGACCCGACGTCTCGGTGGTAACATTATATGCGTCTATAACGCTATATATCCTAACCTATGGCAACCTAACAACTCGGATGTAATATTTGACAACATTCCTGTCGTGTCGGACCGTACTTCTCCGTGGGTACATTATGTATGTCTATAACGTTATACATCCTAACCTAAGGCCACCTAACATCTCGGATGTAATATTTGACAACATTCCTGTCGTGTCGAACCCTACTTCTCGATGGGAACATTATGTACGTCTATAATGTTATATAACCTAACCTAAGGCCACCTAACATCTCGGATGTAATATTTGGCAACATTCCTGTCGTGTCGGAACCTACTTCTCGGTGGGAACATTATGTACGTCTATAACGTTATATATCCTAACCTAAGTCCACCTAACATCACGGATATAATATTCTACAACATTCCAGCTGTGTCGGACCCCACTTCTCGGTAGGAAGAGTATATAAGTCTATAACCTTGTATATCCTATCCTAAGGCAACCTGACATCTCGGATGTAATATTCTACAACATTCCTGGCGTGTCGGACCATACTTCTCGGTGGAAACAGTATATACGTCTATAACGTTATATATTCTAACCTAAGGCAACCTAACATCTCGGATGTAACATTTGACAACATTCCAGGCGTGTCAGTCCCTACGTCTCGGTTGTAACATTATATGCGTCTATAACGTTATATATGCTAACCTAAGGCAACCTAACATCTCGGATGTAACATTTGACAACATTCCTGTCGTGTCGGAACCTACTTCTCGGTGGGAACATTATGTACGTCTATAACGTTATATATCCTAACCTAAGGCCACCTAACATCTCGGATGTAATATTTGACAACATTCCAGGCGTGTCGGTCCCTACGTCTCGGTGGTAACATTATATGAGTCTATAGCGTTATATATCCTAGCCTAAGGCAACCCGACATCTCGGATGTAATATTTGACAACATTCCTGTCGTGTCGAACCCTACTGCTCGGTGGGAACATTATGTACGTCTATAACGTTATACATCCTAACCTAAGGCCACCTAACATCTCGGATGTAATATTTGACAACATTCCTGGCGTGTCGGACCCTACTTCTCGGTGGGAACATTATATGCATGTATAACTTTGTATATCCTAATGTAAGGCAACCTATCATCTCAGACGTAATGTTTTACAACATTCCTGGCGTGTCGGTGCATTCTTTTCGGTGGGAATATTATATACGTCTATAACGGTATATATCCTAATCTAAGGCAACCTAACATCTCGGATGCTATATTTGAAAACACTCCTGGCGTGTCGGACCCTACTTCTCGTTGGGAACATTACATACGTCTATAACGTTATATATCCTAACCTAAGGCCACCTAACATCTCGGATGTAATATTTTACCACATTCCTGGCGTGTCGGTGCATTCTTTTCGGTGGGAATATTATATACGTCTACAACGGTATATATCCTAATCTAAGGCAACCTAACATCTCGGATGCAATATTTGAAAACATTCCTGTCGTGTCGGACCCTACTTCTCGGTGGTAACATTATATGCGTCTATAACGTTATATATCCTAACCTAAGGCCACCTAACATCTCGGATGTAACATTTGACAACATTCCAGGCGCGTCGGTCCCTACGTCTCGGTGGTAACATTATATGCGTCTGTAACGTTATATATCCTAACCTAAGGCAACCTAACATCTCGGATGTAACATTTGACAACATTCCTGTCGTGTCGGAACCTACTTCTCGGTGGTAACATTATATGCGTCTATAACGTTATATATCCTAACGTAAGGCAACCTAACATCTCGGATGTAACATTTGACAACATTCCAGGCGTATCGGTCCCTACGTCTCGGTGGTAACGTTATATGCGTCTATAGCGTTATATATCCTAACCTAAGGCAACCTAACATCTCGGATGTAATATTTGGCAACATTCCTGTCGTGTCGAAACCTACTTCTCGATGGGAACATTATGTACGTCTATAATGTTATATAACCTAACCTAAGGCCACCTAACATCTCGGATGTAATATTCTACAACATTCAAGGCGTGTCGGCGCATTCTTTTCGGTGGGAATATTATATACGTCTATAACGGTATATATTCTAACCTAAGGCAACCTGACATCTCGGACGTAATATTTGACAACATTCCAGGCGTGTCGGTCCCTACGTCTCGGTGGTAACATTACGTGCGTCTATAACGTTATATATCCTAACCTAAGGCAACCTAAAAAACTCGTATGTAATATTTGACAACATTCCTGGCGTGTCGGACCCTACTTCTCGTTGGGAACATTACATACGTCTATAACGTTATATATCCTAACCTAAGGCCACCTAACATCTCGGATGTAATATTTTACCACATTCCTGTCGTGTCGGAACCTACTTCTCGGTGGGAACATTATGTACGTCTATAACGTTATATATCCTAACCTAAGGCCACCTAACATCTCGGATGTAATATTTGACAACATTCCAGGCGTGTCGGTCCCTACGTCTCGGTGGTAACATTATATGAGTCTATAGCGTTATATATCCTAGCCTAAGGCAACCCGACATCTCGGATGTAATATTTTACCACATTCCTGGCGTGTCGGTGCATTCTTTTCGGTGGGAATATTATATACGTCTATAACGGTATATATCCTAATCTAAGGCAACCTAACATCTCGGATGCAATATTTGAAAACATTCCTGTCGTGTCGGACCCTACTTCTCGGTGGTAACATTATATGCGTCTATAACGTTATATATCCTAACCTAAGGCCACCTAACATCTCGGATGTAACATTTGACAACATTCCAGGCGCGTCGGTCCCTACGTCTCGGTGGTAACATTATATGCGTCTGTAACGTTATATATCCTAACCTAAGGCAACCTAACATCTCGGATGTAACATTTGACAACATTCCTGTCGTGTCGGAACCTACTTCTCGGTGGTAACATTATATGCGTCTATAACGTTATATATCCTAACGTAAGGCAACCTAACATCTCGGATGTAACATTTGACAACATTCCAGGCGTGTCGGTCCCTACGTCTCGGTGGTAACATTATATGCGTCTATAGCGTTATATATCCTAACCTAAGGCAACCTAACATCTCGGATGTAATATTTGACAACATTCCAGGCGTGTCGGTCCCTACGTCTCGGTGGTAACATTATATGAGTCTATAGCGTTATATATCCTAACCTAAGGCAACCTGACATCTCGGATGTAATATTTGACAACATTCCTGTCGTGTCGAACCCTACTGCTCGGTGGGAACATTATGTACGTCTATAACGTTATACATCCTGACCTAAGGCCACCTAACATCTCGGATGTAATATTTGACAACATTCCTGGCGTGTCGGACCCTACTTCTCCGTGGGAACATTATATGCATGTATAACTTTGTATATCCTAATGTAAGGCAACCTATCATCTCAGACGTAATGTTTTACAACATTCCTGGCGTGTCGGTGCATTCTTTTCGGTGGGAATATTATATACGTCTATAACGGTATATATTCTAACCTAAGGCAACCTGACATCTCGGACGTAATATTTGACAACATTCCAGGCGTGTCGGTCCCTACGTCTCGGTGGTAACATTACATGCGTCTATAACGTTATATATCCTAACCTAAGGCAACCTAAAAAACTCGTATGTAATATTTGACAACATTCCTGGCGTGTCCGACCCTACTTCTCGTTGGGAACATTACATACGTCTATAACGTTATATATCCTAACCTAAGGCCACCTAACATCTCGGATGTAATATTTTACCACATTCCTGGCGTGTCGGTGCATTCTTTTCGGTGGGAATATTATATACGTCTATAACGGTATATATCCTAATCTAAGGTAACCTAACATCTCGGATGCAATATTTGAAAACATTCCTGGCGTGTCGGACCCTACTTCTCGTTGGGAACATTACATACGTCTATAACGTTATATATCCTAACCTAAGGCCACCTAACATCTCGGATGTAATATTTTACCACATTCCTGGCGTGTCGGTGCATTCTTTTCGGTGGGAATATTATATACGTCTATAACGGTATATATCCTAATCTAAGGCAACCTAACATTTCGCATGAAATATTTGACAACATTCCAGGCGTGTCGGACCCGACGTCTCGGTGGTAACATTATATGCGTCTATAACGCTATATATCCTAACCTATGGCAACCTAACAACTCGGATGTAATATTTGACAACATTCCTGTCGTGTCGAACCCTACTTCTCCGTGGGTACATTATGTATGTCTATAAGGTTATACATCCTAACCTAAGGCCACCTAACATCTCGGATGTAATATTTGACAACATTCCTGTCGTGTCGAACCCTACTTCTCGATGGGAACATTATGTACGTCTATAATGTTATATAACCTAACCTAAGGCCACCTAACATCTCGGATGTAATATTTGGCAACATTCCTGTCGTGTCGGAACCTACTTCTCGGTGGGAACATTATGTACGTCTATAACGTTATATATCCTAACCTAAGTCCACCTAACATCACGGATATAATATTCTACAACATTCCAGCTGTGTCGGACCCTACTTCTCGGTAGGAAGAGTATATAAGTCTATAACCTTGTATATCCTATCCTAAGGCAACCTGACATCTCGGATGTAATATTCTACAACATTCCTGGCGTGTCGGACCATACTTCTCGGTGGAAACAGTATATACGTCTATAACGTTATATATTCTAACCTAAGGCAACCTAACATCTCGGATGTAACATTTGTCAACATTCCTGGCGTGTCGGACCATACTTCTCGGTGGAAACAGTATATATGTCTATAACGTTATATATACTAACCTAAGGCAACCTAACATCTCGGATGTAACATTTGACAACATTCCAGGCGTGTCGGTCCCTACGTCTCGGTGGTAATATTATATGCGTCTATAGCGTTATATATCCTAACCTAAGGCAACCTAACATCTCGGATGTAATATTTGTCAACATTCCTGGCGTGTCGGACCATACTTCTCGGTGGAAACAGTATATATGTCTATAACGTTATATATACTAACCTAAGGCAACCTAACATCTCGGATGTAACATTTGACAACATTCCAGGCGTGTCGGTCCCTACGTCTCGGTGGTAACATTATATGCGTCTATAGCGTTATATATCCTAACCTAAGGCAACCTAACATCTCGGATGTAATATTTGGCAACATTCCTGTCGTGTCGGACCCTACTCTTCGTTGGGAACATTACATACGTCTATAACGTTATGTATCCTAACCTAAGGCCACCTAACATCTCGGATGTGATATTTTACAACATTCCTGGCGTGTCGGTGCATTCTTTTCGGTGGGAATATTATATACGTCTATAACGGTATATATCCTAATCTAAGGCAACCTAACATTTCGCATGAAATATTTTACAACATTCCAGGCGTGTCGGACCCGACGTCTCGGTGGTAAAATTATATGCGTCTATAGCGTTATATATCCTAACCTAAGGCAACCTAACATCTCGGATGTAACATTTGACAACATTCCAGGCGTGTCGGTCCCTACGTCTCGGTGGTAACATTATATGCGTCTATAGCGTTATATATCCTAACCTAAGGCAACCTAACATCTCGGATGTAATATTTGACAACATTCCAGGCGTGTCGGTCCCTACGTCTCGGAGGTAACATTATATGAGTCTATAGCGTTATATATCCTAACCTAAGGCAACCTGACATCTCGGATGTAATATTTGACAACATTCCTGTTGTGTCGAACCCTACTGCTCGGTGGGAACATTATGTACGTCTATAACGTTATACATCCTGACCTAAGGCCACCTAACATCTCGGATGTAATATTTGACAACATTCCTGGCGTGTCGGACCCTACTTCTCGGTGGGAACATTATATGCATGTATAACTTTGTATATCCTAATGTAAGGCAACCTATCATCTCAGACGTAATGTTTTACAACATTCCTGGCGTGTCGGTGCATTCTTTTCGGTGGGAATATTATATACGTCTATAACGGTATATATCCTAATCTAAGGCAACCTAACATCTCGGATGCAATATTCTACAACATTCCTGGCGTGTCGGACCCCACTTCTCGGTGGGAACAGTATATACGTCTATAACGTTATATATCCTAACCTAAGGCAACCTAACATCTCGGATGTAACATTTGACAACATTCCAGGCGTGTCAGTCCCTACGTCTCGGTTGTAACATTATATGCGTCTATAACGTTATATATCCTAACCTAAGGCAACCTAACATCTCGGATGTAACATTTGACAACATTCCTGTCGTGTCGGAACCTACTTCTCGGTGGGAACATTATGTACGTCTATAACGTTATATATCCTAACCTAAGGCAACCTAACATCTCGGATGTAACATTTGACAACATTCCAGGCGTGTCGGTCCCTACGTCTCGGTGGTAACATTATATGCGTCTATAGCGTTATATATCCTAACCTAATGCAACCTGACATCTCGGATGTAATATTTGACAACATTCCTGTCGTGTCGAACCCCACTGCTCGGTGGGAACATTATGTACGTCAATAATGTTATATATCCTAACCTAAGTCCACCTAACATCACGGATATAATATTCTACAACATTCCAGCTGTGTCGGACCCTACTTCTCGGTAGGAAGGGTATATACGTCTATAACGTTGTATATCCTATCCTAAGGCAACCTGACATCTCGGATGTAATATTCTACAATATTCCTGGCGTGTCGGACCATACTTCTCGGTGGAAACAGTATATACGTCTATAACGTTATATATTCTAACCTAAGGCAACCTAACATCTCGGATGTAACATTTGTCAACATTCCTGGCGTGTCGGACCATACTTCTCGGTGGAAACAGTATATATGTCTATAACGTTATATATACTAACCTAAGGCAACCTAACATCTCGGATGTAACATTTGACAACATTCCAGGCGTGTCGGTCCCTACGTCTCGGTGGTAATATTATATGCGTCTATAGCGTTATATATCCTAACCTAAGGCAACCTAACATCTCGGATGTAATATTTGGCAACATTCCTGTCGTGTCGGACCATACTTCTCGGTGGAAACAGTATATATGTCTATAACGTTATATATCCTAACCTAAGGCAACCTAACATCTCGGATGTAACATTTGACAACATTCCAGGCGTGTCGGTCCCTACGTCTCGGTGGTAACATTATATGCGTCTATAGCGTTATATACCCTAACCTAAGGCAACCTGACATCTCGGATGTAATATTTGACAACATTCCTGTCGTATCGAACCCCACTGCTCGGTGGGAACATTATGTACGTCAATAATGTTATATATCCTAACCTAAGTCCACCTAACATCACGGATATAATATTCTACAACATTCCAGCTGTGTCGGACCCTACTTCTCGGTAGGAAGAGTATATACGTCTATAACGTTGTATATCCTATCCTAAGGCAACCTGACATCTCGGATGTAATGTTCTACAACATTCCTGGCGTGTCGGACCATACTTCTCGGTGGAAACAGTATATACGTCTATAACGTTATATATTCTAACCTAAGGCAACCTAACATCTCGGATGTAACATTTGACAACATTCCAGGCGTGTCAGTCCCTACGTCTCGGTTGTAACATTATATGCCTCTATAACGTTATATATCCTAACCTAAGTCCACCTAACATCACGGATATAATATTCTACAACATTCCAGCTGTGTCGGACCCTACTTCTCGGTAGGAAGAGTATATACGTCTATAACGTTGTATATCCTATCCTAAGGCAACCTGACATCTCGGATGTAATATTCTACAACATTCCTGGCGTGTCGGACCATACTTCTCGGTGGAAACAGTATATACGTCTATAACGTTATATATTCTAACCTAAGGCAACCTAACATCTCGGATGTAACATTTGACAACATTCCAGGCGTGTCAGTCCCTACGTCTCGGTTGTAACATTATATGCGTCTATAACGTTATATATCCTAACCTAAGGCAACCTAACATCTCGGATGTAACATTTGACAACATTCCAGGCGCGTCGGTTCTTACGTCTCGGTGGAAACATTACATGCGTCTATAACGTTATATATCCTAACCTAAGGCAACCTAAAATACTCGGATGTAATATTTGTCAACATTCCTGGCGGGTCGGACCATACTTCTCGGTGGAAACAGTATATATGTCTATAACGTTATATATCCTAACCTAAGACAACCTAACATCTCGGATGTAACATTTGACAACATTCCAGGCGTGTCGGTCCCTACGTCTCGGTGGTAACATTATATGCGTCTATAGCGTTATATATCCTAACCTAAGGCAACCTAACATCTCGGATGTAATATTTGGCAACATTCCTGTCGTGTCGAACCCTACTTCTCGATGGGAACATTATGTACGTCTATAATGTTACATAACCTAACCTAAGGCCACCTAACATCTCGGATGTAATATTCTACAACATTCCAGGCGTGTCGGCGCATTCTTTTCGGTGGGAATATTATATACGTCTATAACGGTATATATCCTAACCTAAGGCAACCTGACATCTCGGATGTAATATTTGACAACATTCCAGGCGTGTCGGACCCTACTTCTCGGTGGAAGCAGTATATACGTCTATAACGTTATATATCCTAACCTAAGGCAACCTAACATCTCGTATGTAACATTTGACAACATTCCTGGCGTGTCTGTCCCTACGTCTCGGTGGTAACATTATATGCGTCTGTAGCGTTATATATCCTAACCTATGGCAACCTAACATCTCGGATGTAATATTTGGCAACATTCCTGTCGTGTCGGACGCTACTTCTCGTTGGGAACATTACATACGTCTATAACGTTATATATCCTAACCTAAGGCCACCTAACATCTCGGATGTAATATTTTACAACATTCCTGGCGTGTCGGTGCAATCTTTTCGGTGGGAATATTATATACGTCTATAATGGTATATATCCTAATCTAAGGCAACCTAACATTTCGCATGAAATATTTGACAACATTCCAGGCGTGTCGGACCCGACGTCTCGGTGGTAACATTATATGCGTCTATAACGCTATATATCCTAACCTAAGGCAACCTAACAACTCGGATGTAATATTTGACAACATTCCTGTCGTGTCGAACCCTACTTCTCCGTGGGTACATTATGTACGTCTATAACGTTATACATCCTAACCTAAGGCCACCTAACATCTCGGATGTAATATTTGACAACATTCCTGTCGTGTCGGAACCTACTTCTCGGTGGGAACATTATGTACGTCTATAACGTTATATATCCTAACCTAAGGCCACCTAATATCTCGGATGTAATATTTGACAACATTCCTGGCGTGGCGGACCCTACTTCTCGGTGGGAACATTATATGCATGTATAACGTTGTATATCCTAGTCTAAGGCAACCTATCATCTCAGACGTAATATTTTACAACATTCCTGGCGTGTCGGTGCATTCTTTTCGGTGGGAATATTATATACGTCTATAACGGTATATATCCTAATCTAAGGCAACCTAACATCTCGGATGTAATATTTTACAACATTCCTGGCGTGTCGGTGCATTCTTTTCGGTGGGAATATTATATACGTCTATAACGCTATATATCCTAATCTAAGGCATCCTAACATTTCGCATGAAATATTTGACAACATTCCAGGCGTTTCGGACCCGACGTCTCGGTGGTAACATTATATGTGTCTATAACGTTATATATCCTAACCTAAGGCAACCTAACATCTCGGATGTAATATTTGACAACATTCCAGGCGTGTCAGTCCCTACGTCTCGGTTGTAACATTATATGCGTCTATAACGTTATATATGCTAACCTAAGGCAACCTAACATCTCGGATGTAACATTTGACAACATTCCAGGCGCGTCGGTTCTTACGTCTCGGTGGTAACATTACATGCGTCTATAACGTTATATATCCTAACCTAAGGCAACCTAAAATACTCGGATGTAATATTTGTCAACATTCCTGGCGTGTCGGACCATACTTCTCGGTGAAAACAGTATATATGTCTATAACGTTATATATACTAACCTAAGGCAACCTAACATCTCGGATGTAACATTTGGCAACATTCCAGGCGTGTCGGTCCCTACGTCTCGGTGGTAACATTATATGCGTCTATGGCGTTATATATCCTAACCTAAGGCAACCTAACATCTCGGATGTAATATTTGGCAACATTCCTGTCGTGTCGGACCCTACTCTTCGTTGGGAACATTACATACGTCTATAACGTTATATATCCTAACCTAAGGCTACCTAACATCTCGGATGTGATATTTTACAACATTCCTGGCGTGTCGGTGCATTCTTTTCGGTGGGAATATTATATACGTCTATAACGGTATATATCCTAATCTAAGGCAACCTAACATTTCGCATGAAATATTTTACAACATTCCAGGCGTGTCGGACCCGACGTCTCGGTGGTAACATTATATGCGTCTATAACGTTATATATCCTAACCTAAGGCAACCTAACATCTCGGATGTAATATTTGGCAACATTCCTGTCGTGTCGGTCCCTACTTCTCGTTGGGAACATTACATACGTCTATAACGTTATATATCCTAACCTAAGGCCACCTAACATCTCGGATGTAATATTTTACAACATTCCTGGCGTGTCGGTGCATTCTTTTCGGTGGGAATATTATATATGTCTATAACGGTATATATCCTAATCTAAGGCAACCTAACATCTCGGATGCAATATTCTACAACATTCCTGGCGTGTCGGACCCTACTTCTCGGTGGGAACAGTATATACGTCTATAACGTTATATATCCTAACCTAAGGCAACCTAACATCTCGGATGTAACATTTGACAACATTCCAGGCGTGTCAGTCCCTACGTCTCGGTTGTAACATTATATGCGTCTATAACGTTATATATCGTAACCTAAGGCAACCTAACATCTCGGATGTAACATTTGACAACATTCCTGTCGTGTCGGAACCTACTTCTCGGTGGGAACATTATGTACGTCTATAACGTTATATATCCTAACCTAAGGCAACCTAACATCTCGGATGTAACATTTGACAACATTCCAGGCGTGTCGGTCCCTACGTCTCGGTGGTAACATTATATGCGTCTATAGCGTTATATATCCTAACCTAATGCAACCTGACATCTCGGATGTAATATTTGACAACATTCCTGTCGTGTCGAACCCCACTGCTCGGTGGGAACATTATGTACGTCAATAATGTTATATATACTAACCTAAGTCCACCTAACATCTCGGATGTAATATTTGGCAACATTCCTGTCGTGTCGGACCCTACTTCTCGTTGGGAACATTACATACGTCTATAACGTTATATATCCTAACCTAAGGCCACCTAACATCTCGGATGTAATATTCTACAACATTCCTGGCGTGTCGGACCCTACTTCTCGGTGGGAACAGTATATACGTCTATAACGTTATATATCCTAACCTAAGGCCACCTAACATCTCGGATGTAACATTTGACAACATTCCAGGCACGTCGGTCCCTACGTCTCGGTGGTAACATTATATGCGTCTGTAACGTTATATATCCTAACCTAAGGCAACCTAACATCTCGGATGTAACATTTGACAACATTCCTGTCGTGTCGGAACCTACTTCTCGGTGGTAACATTATATGCGTCTATAACGGTATATATCCTAACGTAAGGCAACCTAACATCTCGGATATAACATTTGACAACATTCCAGGCGTAGCGGTCCCTAAGTCTCGGTGGTAACATTATATGCGTCTATAGCGTTATATATCCTAACCTAAGGCAACCTAACATCTCGGATGTAATATTTTACAACATTCCTGGCGTGTCGGTGCATTCCTTTCGGTGGGAATATTATATACGTCTATAACGCTATACATCCTAATCTAAGGCAACCTAACATTTCGCATGAAATATTTGACAACATTCCAGGCGTGTCGGACCCGACGTCTCGGTGGTAACATTATATGCGTCTATAACGTTATATATCCTAACCTAAGGCAACCTAACATCTCGGATGTAATATTTGACAACATTCCTGTCGTGTCGAACCCTACTTCTCCGTGGGTACGTTATGTACGTCTATAACGTTATACATCCTAACCTAAGGCCACCTAACATCTCGGATGTAATATTTGACAACATTCCTGGCGTGTCGGACCCTACTTCTCGGTGGGAACATTATATGCATGTATAACGTTGTATATCCTAGTCTAAGGCAACCTATCATCTCAGGCGTAATATTTTACAACATTCCTGGCGTGTCGGTGCATTCTTTTCGGTGGGAATATTATATACGTCTATAACGGTATATATCCTAATCTAAGGCAACCTAACACCTCGGATGCAATATTTGAAAACATTCCTGTCGTGTCGGACCCTACTTCTCGGTGGTAACATTATATGCGTCTATAACGTTATATATCCTAACCTAAGGCCACCTAACATCTCGGATGTAACATTTGACAACATTCCAGGCACGTCGGTCCCTACGTCTCGGTGGTAACATTATATGCGTCTGTAACGTTATATATCCTAACCTAAGGCAACCTAACATCTCGGATGTAACATTTGACAACATTCCTGTCGTGTCGGAACCTACTTCTCGGTGGTAACATTATATGCGTCTATAACGGTATATATCCTAACGTAAGGCAACCTAACATCTCGGATATAACATTTGACAACATTCCAGGCGTAGCGGTCCCTAAGTCTCGGTGGTAACATTATATGCGTCTATAGCGTTATATATCCTAACCTAAGGCAACCTAACATCTCGGATGTAATATTTGGCAACATTCCTGTCGTGTCGAAACCTACTTCTCGATGGGAACATTATGTACGTCTATAATGTTATATAACCTAACCTAAGGCCACCTAACATCTCGGATGTAATATTCTACAACATTCAAGGCGTGTCGGCGCATTCTTTTCGGTGGGAATATTATATACGTCTATAACGGTATATATCCTAACCTAACGCAACCTGACATCTCGGATGTAACATTTGACAACATTCCAGGCGTGTCGGTCCCTACGTCTCGGTGGTAACATTATATGCGTCTATAGCGTTATATATCCTAACCTAAGGCAACCTAACATCTCGGATGTAATATTCTACAACATTCAAGGCGTGTCGGCGCATTCTTTTCGGTGGGAACATTACATACGTCTATAACGTTATATATCCTAACCTAAGGCCACCTAACATCTCGGATGTAATATTTTACAACATTCCTGGCGTGTCGGTGCATTCTTTTCGGTGGGAATATTATATATGTCTATAACGGTATATATCCTAATCTAAGGCAACCTAACATCTCGGATGCAATATTCTACAACATTCCTGGCGTGTCGGACCCTACTTCTCGGTGGGAACAGTATATACGTCTATAACGTTATATATCCTAACCTAAGGCAACCTAACATCTCGGATGTAACATTTGATAACATTCCAGGCTTGTCAGTCCCTACGTCTCGGTTGTAACATTATATGCGTCTATAACGTTATATATCCTAACCTAAGGCAACCTAACATCTCGGATGTAACATTTGACAACATTCCTGTCGTGTCGGAACCTACTTCTCGGTGGGAACATTATGTACGTCTATAACGTTATATATCCTAACCTAAGGCAACCTAACTTCTCGGATGTAACATTTGACAACATTCCAGGCGTGTCGGTCCCTACGTCTCGGTGGTAACATTATATGCGTCTATAGCGTTATATATCCTAACCTAATGCAACCTGACATCTCGGATGTAATATTTGACAACATTCCTGTCGTGTCGAACCCCACTGCTCGGTGGGAACATTATGTACGTCAATAATGTTATATATACTAACCTAAGTCCACCTAACATCACGGATATAATATTCTACAACATTCCAGCTGTGTCGGACCCTACTTCTCGGTAGGAAGAGTATATACGTCTATAACATTGTATATCCTATCCTAAGGCAACCTGACATCTCGGATGTAATATTCTACAATATTCCTGGCGTGTCGGACCATACTTCTCGGTGGAAACAGTATATACGTTTATAACGTTATATATTCTAACCTAAGGCAACCTAACATCTCGGATGTAACATTTGACAACATTCCAGGCGTGTCAGTCCCTACGTCTCGGTTGTAACATTATATGCCTCTATAACGTTATATATCCTAACCTAAGGCAACCTAACATCTCGGATGTAACATTTGACAACATTCCTGTCGTGTCGGAACCTACTTCTCGGTGGGAACATTATGTACGTCTATAACGTTATATATCCTAACGTAAGGCAACCTAACATCTCGGATGTAACATTTGACAACATTCCAGGCGTATCGGTCCCTACGTCTCGGTGGTAACATTATATGCGTCTATAGCGTTATATATCCTAACCTAAGGCAACCTAACATCTCGGATGTAATATTTGGCAACATTCCTGTCGTGTTGGACCCTACATCTCGTTGGGAACATTACATACGTCTATAACGTTATATATCCTAACCTAAGGCCACCTAACATCTCGGATGTAATATTTTACAACATTCCTGGCGTGTCGGTGCATTCTTTTCGGTGGGAATATTATATACGTCTATAACGGTATATATCCTAATCTAAGGCAACCTAACATCTCGGATGCAATATTTGAAAACATTCCTGTCGTGTCGGACCCTACTTCTCGGTGGTAACATTATATGCGTCTATAACGTTATATATCCTAACCTAAGGCCACCTAACATCTCGGATGTAACATTTGACAACATTCCAGGCGCGTCGGTCCCTACGTCTCGGTGGTAACATTATATGCGTCTATAGCGTTATATATCCTAACCTAAGGCAACATAACATCTCGGATGTAATATTTGGCAACATTCCTGTCGTGTCGGACCCTACATCTCGTTGGGAACATTACATACGTCTATAACGTTATATATCCTAACCTAAGGCCACCTAACATCTCGGATGTAATATTTTACAACATTCCTGGCGTGTCGGTGCATTCTTTTCGGTGGGAATATTATATACGTCTATAACGGTATATATCCTAATCTAAGCCAACCTAACATTTCGCATGAAATATTTTACAACATTCCAGGCGTGTCGGACCCGACGTCTCGGTGGTAACATTATATGCGTCTATAGCGTTATATATCCTAACCTAAGGCAACCTAACATCTCGGATGTAATATTTGGCAACATTCCTGCCGTGTCGGACCCTACTTCTCGTTGGGAACATTACATACGTCTACAACGTTATATATCCTAACCTAAGGCCACCTAACATCTCGGATGTAATATTTTACAACATTCCTGGCGTGTCGGTGCATTCTTTTCGGTGGGAATACTATATACGTCTATAACGGTATATATCCTAATCTAAGGCAACCTAACATTTCGCATGAAATACTTGACAACATTCCAGGCGTGTCGGACCCGACGTCTCGGTGGTAAAATTATATGCGTCCTTAACGTTATATATCCTAACCTAAGGCAACCTAACATCTCGGATGTAACATTTGACAACATTCCAGGCGTGTCGGACCCTACTTCTCGGTGGAAGCAGTATATACGTCTATAACGTTATATACCCTAACCTAAGGCAACCTAACATCTCGGATGTAACATTTGACAACATTCCAGGCGTGTCGGACCCGACGTCTCGGTGGTAAAATTATATGCGTCCTTAACGTTATATATCCTAACCTAAGGCAACCTAACATCTCGGATGTAACATTTGACAACACTCCAGGCGTGTCGGACCCTACTTCTCGGTGGAAGCAGTATATACGTCTATAACGTTATATACCCTAACCTAAGGCAACCTAACATCTCGGATGTAACATTTGACAACATTCCAGGCGTGTCGGTCCCTACGTCTCGGTGGTAACATTATATGCGTCTATAGCGTTATATATCCTAACCTAAGGCAACATAACATCTCGGATGTAATATTTGGTAACATTCCTGTCGTGTCGGACCCTACTTCTCGTTGGGAACATTACATACGTCTATAACGTTATATATCCTAACCTAAGGCCACCTAACATCTCGGATGTAATATTTGACAACATTCCTGGCGTGTCGGACCCTACTTCTCGGTGGGAACATTATATACGTCTATAACGTCATATATTCTAACCTAAGGCCACCTAACATTTCGGATGTAACATTTGACAACATTCCAGGCGTGTCAGTCTCTACGTCTCGGTGGTAACATTATATGCGTCTATAACGTTATATATCCTAACCTAAGGCCACCTAACATCTCGGATGTAACATTTGACAACATTCCAGGCGCGTCGGTCCCTACGTCTCGGTGGTAACATTATATGCGTCTGTAACGTTATATATCCTAACCTAAGGCAACCTAACATCTCGGACGTAACATTTGACAACATTCCAGGCGTGTCGGTCCCTACGTCTCGGTGGTAACATTATATGCGTCTATAGCGTTATATATCCTAACCTAATGCAACCTAACATCTCGGATGTAATATTTGGCAACATTCCTGTCGTGTCGGACCCTACTTCTCGTTGGGAACATTACATACGTCTATAACGTTATATATCCTAACCTAAGGCAACCTAACATCTCGGATGTAATATTTTACAACATTCCTGGCGTGTCGGTGCATTCCTTTCGGTGGGAATATTATATACGTCTATAACGCTATATATCCTAATCTAAGGCAACCTAACATTTCGCATGAAATATTTGACAACATTCCAGGCGTGTCGGACCCGACGTCTCGGTGGTAACATTATATGCGTCTATAACGTTATATATCCTAACCTAAGGCAACCTAACATCTCGGATGTAATATTTGACAACATTCCTGTCGTGTCGAACCCTACTTCTCCGTGGGTACGTTATGTACGTCTATAACGTTATACATCCTAACCTAAGGCCACCTAACATCTCGGATGTAATATTTGACAACATTCCTGGCGTGTCGGACCCTACTTCTCGGTGGGAACATTATATGCATGTATAACGTTGTATATCCTAGTCTAAGGCAACCTATCATCTCAGGCGTAATATTTTACAACATTCCTGGCGTGTCGGTGCATTCTTTTCGGTGGGAATATTATATACGTCTATAACGGTATATATCCTAATCTAAGGCAACCTAACACCTCGGATGCAATATTTGAAAACATTCCTGTCATGTCGGACCCTACTTCTCGGTGGTAACATTATATGCGTCTATAACGTTATATATCCTAACCTAAGGCCACCTAACATCTCGGATGTAACATTTGACAACATTCCAGGCACGTCGGTCCCTACGTCTCGGTGGTAACATTATATGCGTCTGCAACGTTATATATCCTAACCTAAGGCAACCTAACATCTCGGATGTAACATTTGACAACATTCCTGTCGTGTCGGAACCTACTTCTGGGTGGTAACATTATATGCGTCTATAACGGTATATATCCTAACGTAAGGCAACCTAACATCTCGGATATAACATTTGACAACATTCCAGGCGTAGCGGTCCCTAAGTCTCGGTGGTAACATTATATGCGTCTATAGCGTTATATATCCTAACCTAAGGCCACCTAACATCTCGGATGTAATATTTTACAACATTCCTGGCGTGTCGGTGCATTCTTTTCGGTGGGAATATTATATACGTCTATAACGGTATATATCCTAATCTAAGCCAACCTAACATTTCGCATGAAATATTTTACAACATTCCAGGCGTGTCGGACCCGACGTCTCGGTGGTAACATTATATGCGTCTATAGCGTTATATATCCTAACCTAAGGCAACCTAACATCTCGGATGTAATATTTGGCAACATTCCTGCCGTGTCGGACCCTACTTCTCGTTGGGAACATTACATACGTCTACAACGTTATATATCCTAACCTAAGGCCACCTAACATCTCGGATGTAATATTTTACAACATTCCTGGCGTGTCGGTGCATTCTTTTCGGTGGGAATACTATATACGTCTATAACGGTATATATCCTAATCTAAGGCAACCTAACATTTCGCATGAAATACTTGACAACATTCCAGGCGTGTCGGACCCGACGTCTCGGTGGTAAAATTATATGCGTCCTTAACGTTATATATCCTAACCTAAGGCAACCTAACATCTCGGATGTAACATTTGACAACATTCCAGGCGTGTCGGACCCTACTTCTCGGTGGAAGCAGTATATACGTCTATAACGTTATATACCCTAACCTAAGGCAACCTAACATCTCGGATGTAACATTTGACAACATTCCAGGCGTGTCGGACCCGACGTCTCGGTGGTAAAATTATATGCGTCCTTAACGTTATATATCCTAACCTAAGGCAACCTAACATCTCGGATGTAACATTTGACAACACTCCAGGCGTGTCGGACCCTACTTCTCGGTGGAAGCAGTATATACGTCTATAACGTTATATACCCTAACCTAAGGCAACCTAACATCTCGGATGTAACATTTGACAACATTCCAGGCGTGTCGGTCCCTACGTCTCGGTGGTAACATTATATGCGTCTATAGCGTTATATATCCTAACCTAAGGCAACATAACATCTCGGATGTAATATTTGGCAACATTCCTGTCGTGTCGGACCCTACTTCTCGTTGGGAACATTACATACGTCTATAACGTTATATATCCTAACCTAAGGCCACCTAACATCTCGGATGTAATATTTGACAACATTCCTGGCGTGTCGGACCCTACTTCTCGGTGGGAACATTATATACGTCTATAACGTCATATATTCTAACCTAAGGCCACCTAACATTTCGGATGTAACATTTGACAACATTCCAGGCGTGTCAGTCTCTACGTCTCGGTGGTAACATTATATGCGTCTATAACGTTATATATCCTAACCTAAGGCCACCTAACATCTCGGATGTAACATTTGACAACATTCCAGGCGCGTCGGTCCCTACGTCTCGGTGGTAACATCATATGCGTCTGTAACGTTATATATCCTAACCTAAGGCAACCTAACATCTCGGACGTAACATTTGACAACATTCCAGGCGTGTCGGTCCCTACGTCTCGGTGGTAACATTATATGCGTCTATAGCGTTATATATCCTAACCTAATGCAACCTAACATCTCGGATGTAATATTTGGCAACATTCCTGTCGTGTCGGACCCTACTTCTCGTTGGGAACATTACATACGTCTATAACGTTATATATCCTAACCTAAGGCAACCTAACATCTCGGATGTAATATTTTACAACATTCCTGGCGTGTCGGTGCATTCCTTTCGGTGGGAATATTATATACGTCTATAACGCTATATATCCTAATCTAAGGCAACCTAACATTTCGCATGAAATATTTGACAACATTCCAGGCGTGTCGGACCCGACGTCTCGGTGGTAACATTATATGCGTCTATAACGTTATATATCCTAACCTAAGGCAACCTAACATCTCGGATGTAATATTTGACAACATTCCTGTCGTGTCGAACCCTACTTCTCCGTGGGTACGTTATGTACGTCTATAACGTTATACATCCTAACCTAAGGCCACCTAACATCTCGGATGTAATATTTGACAACATTCCTGGCGTGTCGGACCCTACTTCTCGGTGGGAACATTATATGCATGTATAACGTTGTATATCCTAGTCTAAGGCAACCTATCATCTCAGGCGTAATATTTTACAACATTCCTGGCGTGTCGGTGCATTCTTTTCGGTGGGAATATTATATACGTCTATAACGGTATATATCCTAATCTAAGGCAACCTAACACCTCGGATGCAATATTTGAAAACATTCCTGTCATGTCGGACCCTACTTCTCGGTGGTAACATTATATGCGTCTATAACGTTATATATCCTAACCTAAGGCCACCTAACATCTCGGATGTAACATTTGACAACATTCCAGGCACGTCGGTCCCTACGTCTCGGTGGTAACATTATATGCGTCTGCAACGTTATATATCCTAACCTAAGGCAACCTAACATCTCGGATGTAACATTTGACAACATTCCTGTCGTGTCGGAACCTACTTCTGGGTGGTAACATTATATGCGTCTATAACGGTATATATCCTAACGTAAGGCAACCTAACATCTCGGATATAACATTTGACAACATTCCAGGCGTAGCGGTCCCTAAGTCTCGGTGGTAACATTATATGCGTCTATAGCGTTATATATCCTAACCTAAGGCAACCTAACATCTCGGATGTAATATTTGGCAACATTCCTGTCGTGTCGAAACCTACTTCTCGATGGGAACATTATGTACGTCTATAATGTTATATAACCTAACCTAAGGCCACCTAACATCTCGGATGTAATATTCTACAACATTCAAGGCGTGTCGGCGCATTCTTTTCGGTGGGAATATTATATACGTCTATAACGGTATATATCCTAACCTAAGGCAACCTGACATCTCGGATGTAATATTTGACAACATTCCAGGCGTGTCGGACCCGACGTCTCGGTGGTAAAATTATATGCGTCCTTAACGTTATATATCCTAACCTAAGGCCACCTAACATCTCGGATGTAACATTTGACAACATTCCAGGCACGTCGGTCCCTACGTCTCGGTGGTAACATTATATGCGTCTGTAACGTTATATATCCTAACCTAAGGCAACCTAACATCTCGGATGTAACATTTGACAACATTCCTGTCGTGTCGGAACCTACTTCTCGGTGGTAACATTATATGCGTCTATAACGGTATATATCCTAACGTAAGGCAACCTAACATCTCGGATATAACATTTGACAACATTCCAGGCGTAGCGGTCCCTAAGTCTCGGTGGTAACATTATATGCGTCTATAGCGTTATATATCCTAACCTAAGGCAACCTAACATCTCGGATGTAATATTTTACAACATTCCTGGCGTGTCGGTGCATTCCTTTCGGTGGGAATATTATATACGTCTATAACGCTATATATCCTAATCTAAGGCAACCTAACATTTCGCATGAAATATTTGACAACATTCCAGGCGTGTCGGACCCGACGTCTCGGTGGTAACATTATATGCGTCTATAACGTTATATATCCTAACCTAAGGCAACCTAACATCTCGGATGTAATATTTGACAACATTCCTGTCGTGTCGAACCCTACTTCTCCGTGGGTACGTTATGTACGTCTATAACGTTATACATCCTAACCTAAGGCCACCTAACATCTCGGATGTAATATTTGACAACATTCCTGGCGTGTCGGACCCTACTTCTCGGTGGGAACATTATATGCATGTATAACGTTGTATATCCTAGTCTAAGGCAACCTATCATCTCAGGCGTAATATTTTACAACATTCCTGGCGTGTCGGTGCATTCTTTTCGGTGGGAATATTATATACGTCTATAACGGTATATATCCTAATCTAAGGCAACCTAACACCTCGGATGCAATATTTGAAAACATTCCTGTCGTGTCGGACCCTACTTCTCGGTGGTAACATTATATGCGTCTATAACGTTATATATCCTAACCTAAGGCCACCTAACATCTCGGATGTAACATTTGACAACATTCCAGGCACGTCGGTCCCTACGTCTCGGTTGTAACATTATATGCGTCTATAACGTTATATATCCTAACCTAAGGCAACCTAACATCTCGGATGTAACATTTGACAACATTCCTGTCGTGTCGGAACCTACTTCTCGGTGGGAACATTATGTACGTCTCTAACGTTATATATCCTAACCTAAGGCAACCTAACTTCTCGGATGTAACATTTGACAACATTCCAGGCGTGTCGGTCCCTACGTCTCGGTGGTAACATTATATGCGTCTATAGCGTTATATATCCTAACCTAATGCAACCTGACATCTCGGATGTAATATTTGACAACATTCTTGTCGTGTCGAACCCCACTGCTCGGTGGGAACATTATGTACGTCAATAATGTTATATATACTAACCTAAGTCCACCTAACATCACGGATATAATATTCTACAACATTCCAGCTGTGTCGGACCCTACTTCTCGGTAGGAAGAGTATATACGTCTATAACATTGTATATCCTATCCTAAGGCAACCTGACATCTCGGATGTAATATTCTACAATATTCCTGGCGTGTCGGACCATACTTCTCGGTGGAAACAGTATATACGTTTATAACGTTATATATTATAACCTAAGGCAACCTAACATCTCGGATGTAACATTTGACAACATTCCAGGCGTGTCAGTCCCTACGTCTCGGTTGTAACATTATATGCCTCTATAACGTTATATATCCTAACCTAAGGCAACCTAACATCTCGGATGTAACATTTGACAACATTGCTGTCGTGTCGGAACCTACTTCTCGGTGGGAACATTATGTACGTCTATAACGTTATATATCCTAACGTAAGGCAACCTAACATCTCGGATGTAACATTTGACAACATTCCAGGCGTATCGGTCCCTACGTCTCGGTGGTAACATTATATGCGTCTATAGCGTTATATATCCTAACCTAAGGCAACCTAACATCTCGGATGTAAGATTTGGCAACATTCCTGTCGTGTCGGACCCTACATCTCGTTGGGAACATTACATACGTCTATAACGTTATATATCCTAACCTAAGGCCACCTAACATCTCGGATGTAATATTTTACAACATTCCTGGCGTGTCGGTGCATTCTTTTCGGTGGGAATATTATATACGTCTATAACGGTATATATCCTAATCTAAGGCAACCTAACATCTCGGATGCAATATTTGAAAACATTCCTGTCGTGTCGGACCCTACTTCTCGGTGGTAACATTATATGCGTCTATAACGTTATATATCCTAACCTAAGGCCACCTAACATCTCGGATGTAACATTTGACAACATTCCAGGCGCGTCGGTCCCTACGTCTCGGTGGTAACATTATATGCGTCTATAGCGTTATATATCCTAACCTAAGGCAACATAACATCTCGGATGTAATATTTGGCAACATTCCTGTCGTGTCGGACCCTACATCTCGTTGGGAACATTACATACGTCTATAACGTTATATATCCTAACCTAAGGCCACCTAACATCTCGGATGTAATATTTTACAACATTCCTGGCGTGTCGGTGCATTCTTTTCGGTGGGAATATTATATACGTCTATAACGGTATATATCCTAATCTAAGCCAACCTAACATTTCGCATGAAATATTTTACAACATTCCAGGCGTGTCGGACCCGACGTCTCGGTGGTAACATTATATGCGTCTATAGCGTTATATATCCTAACCTAAGGCAACCTAACATCTCGGATGTAATATTTGGCAACATTCCTGCCGTGTCGGACCCTACTTCTCGTTGGGAACATTACATACGTCTACAACGTTATATATCCTAACCTAAGGCCACCTAACATCTCGGATGTAATATTTTACAACATTCCTGGCGTGTCGGTGCATTCTTTTCGGTGGGAATACTATATACGTCTATAACGGTATATATCCTAATCTAAGGCAACCTAACATTTCGCATGAAATACTTGACAACATTCCAGGCGTGTCGGACCCGACGTCTCGGTGGTAAAATTATATGCGTCCTTAACGTTATATATCCTAACCTAAGGCAACCTAACATCTCGGATGTAACATTTGACAACATTCCAGGCGTGTCGGACCCTACTTCTCGGTGGAAGCAGTATATACGTCTATAACGTTATATACCCTAACCTAAGGCAACCTAACATCTCGGATGTAACATTTGACAACATTCCAGGCGTGTCGGACCCGACGTCTCGGTGGTAAAATTATATGCGTCCTTAACGTTATATATCCTAACCTAAGGCAACCTAACATCTCGGATGTAACATTTGACAACACTCCAGGCGTGTCGGACCCTACTCCTCGGTGGAAGCAGTATATACGTCTATAACGTTATATACCCTAACCTAAGGCAACCTAACATCACGGATGTAACATTTGACAACATTCCAGGTGTGTCGGTCCCTACATCTCGTTGGGAACATTACATACGTCTATAACGTTATATATCCTAACCTAAGGCCACCTAACATCTCGGATGTAATATTTTACAACATTCCTGGCGTGTCGGTGCATTCTTTTCGGTGGGAATATTATATACGTCTATAAGGGTATATATCCTAATCTAAGGCAACCTAACATCTCGGATGCAATATTTGAAAACATTCCTGTCGTGTCGGACCCTACTTCTCGGTGGTAACATTATATGCGTCTATAACGTTATATATCCTAACCTAAGGCCACCTAACATCTCGGATGTAACATTTGACAACATTCCAGGCGCGTCGGTCCCTACGTCTCGGTGGTAACATTATATGCGTCTATAGCGTTATATATCCTAACCTAAGGCAACATAACATCTCGGATGTAATATTTGGCAACATTCCTGTCGTGTCGGACCCTACATCTCGTTGGGAACATTACATACGTCTATAACGTTATATATCCTAACCTAAGGCCACCTAACATCTCGGATGTAATATTTTACAACATTCCTGGCGTGTCGGTGCATTCTTTTCGGTGGGAATATTATATACGTCTATAACGGTATATATCCTAATCTAAGCCAACCTAACATTTCGCATGAAATATTTTACAACATTCCAGGCGTGTCGGACCCGACGTCTCGGTGGTAACATTATATGCGTCTATAGCGTTATATATCCTAACCTAAGGCAACCTAACATCTCGGATGTAATATTTGGCAACATTCCTGCCGTGTCGGACCCTACTTCTCGTTGGGAACATTACATACGTCTACAACGTTATATATCCTAACCTAAGGCCACCTAACATCTCGGATGTAATATTTTACAACATTCCTGGCGTGTCGGTGCATTCTTTTCGGTGGGAATACTATATACGTCTATAACGGTATATATCCTAATCTAAGGCAACCTAACATTTCGCATGAAATACTTGACAACATTCCAGGCGTGTCGGACCCGACGTCTCGGTGGTAAAATTATATGCGTCCTTAACGTTATATATCCTAACCTAAGGCAACCTAACATCTCGGATGTAACATTTGACAACATTCCAGGCGTGTCGGACCCTACTTCTCGGTGGAAGCAGTATATACGTCTATAACGTTATATACCCTAACCTAAGGCAACCTAACATCTCGGATGTAACATTTGACAACATTCCAGGCGTGTCGGACCCGACGTCTCGGTGGTAAAATTATATGCGTCCTTAACGTTATATATCCTAACCTAAGGCAACCTAACATCTCGGATGTAACATTTGACAACACTCCAGGCGTGTCGGACCCTACTTCTCGGTGGAAGCAGTATATACGTCTATAACGTTATATACCCTAACCTAAGGCAACCTAACATCTCGGATGTAACATTTGACAACATTCCAGGCGTGTCGGTCCCTACGTCTCGGTGGTAACATTATATACGTCTATAACGGTATATATCCTAATCTAAGGCAACCTAACATCTCGGATGCAATATTTGAAAACATTCCTGTCGTGTCGGACCCTACTTCTCGGTGGTAACATTATATGCGTCTATAACGTTATATATCCTAACCTAAGGCCACCTAACATCTCGGATGTAACATTTGACAACATTCCAGGCGCGTCGGTCCCTACGTCTCGGTGGTAACATTATATGCGTCTATAGCGTTATATATCCTAACCTAAGGCAACATAACATCTCGGATGTAATATTTGGCAACATTCCTGTCGTGTCGGACCCTACATCTCGTTGGGAACATTACATACGTCTATAACGTTATATATCCTAACCTAAGGCCACCTAACATCTCGGATGTAATATTTTACAACATTCCTGGCGTGTCGGTGCATTCTTTTCGGTGGGAATATTATATACGTCTATAACGGTATATATCCTAATCTAAGCCAACCTAACATTTCGCATGAAATATTTTACAACATTCCAGGCGTGTCGGACCCGACGTCTCGGTTGTAACATTATATGCGTCTATAACGTTATATATGCTAACCTAAGGCAACCTAACATCTCGGATGTAACATTTGACAACACTCCAGGCGTGTCGGACCCTACTTCTCGGTGGAAGCAGTATATACGTCTATAACGTTATATACCCTAACCTAAGGCAACCTAACATCTCGGATGTAACATTTGACAACATTCCAGGCGTGTCGGTCCCTACGTCTCGGTGGTAACATTATATGCGTCTATAGCGTTATATATCCTAACCTAAGGCAACCTAACATCTCGGATGTAATATTTGGCAACATTCCTGTCGTGTCGGACCCTACTTCTCGTTGGGAACATTACATACGTCTATAACGTTATATATCCTAACCTAAGGCCACCTAACATCTCGGATGTAATATTTGACAACATTCCTGGCGTGTCGGACCCTACTTCTCGGTGGGAACATTATATACGTCTATAACGTCATATATTCTAACCTAAGGCCACCTAACATTTCGGATGTAACATTTGACAACATTCCAGGCGTGTCAGTCTCTACGTCTCGGTGGTAACATTATATGCGTCTATAACGTTATATATCCTAACCTAAGGCCACCTAACATCTCGGATGTAACATTTGACAACATTCCAGGCGCGTCGGTCCCTACGTCTCGGTGGTAACATTATATGCGTCTGTAACGTTATATATCCTAACCTAAGGCAACCTAACATCTCGGATGTAACATTTGACAACATTCCAGGCGTGTCGGTCCCTACGTCTCGGTGGTAACATTATATGCGTCTATAGCGTTATATATCCTAACCTAATGCAACCTAACATCTCGGATGTAATATTTGGCAACATTCCTGTCGTGTCGGACCCTACTTCTCGTTGGGAACATTACATACGTCTATAACGTTATATATCCTAACCTAAGGCAACCTAACATCTCGGATGTAATATTTTACAACATTCCTGGCGTGTCGGTGCATTCCTTTCGGTGGGAATATTATATACGTCTATAACGCTATATATCCTAATCTAAGGCAACCTAACATTTCGCATGAAATATTTGACAACATTCCAGGCGTGTCGGACCCGACGTCTCGGTGGTAACATTATATGCGTCTGTAACGTTATATATCCTAACCTAAGGCAACCTAACATCTCGGATGTAACATTTGACAACATTCCTGTCGTGTCGGAACCTACTTCTGGGTGGTAACATTATATGCGTCTATAACGGTATATATCCTAACGTAAGGCAACCTAACATCTCGGATATAACATTTGACAACATTCCAGGCGTAGCGGTCCCTAAGTCTCGGTGGTAACATTATATGCGTCTATAGCGTTATATATCCTAACCTAAGGCAACCTAACATCTCGGATGTAATATTTGGCAACATTCCTGTCGTGTCGAAACCTACTTCTCGATGGGAACTTTATGTACGTCTATAATGTTATATAACCTAACCTAAGGCCACCTAACATCTCGGATGTAATATTCTACAACATTCAAGGCGTGTCGGCGCATTCTTTTCGGTGGGAATATTATATACGTCTATAACGGTATATATCCTAACCTAAGGCAACCTGACATCTCGGATGTAATATTTGACAACATTCCAGGCGTGTCGGACCCGACGTCTCGGTGGTAAAATTATATGCGTCCTTAACGTTATATATCCTAACCTAAGGCCACCTAACATCTCGGATGTAACATTTGACAACATTCCAGGCGTGTCGGTCCCTACGTCTCGGTGGTAACATTATATGCGTCTATAGCGTTATATATCCTAACCTAAGGCAACCTAACATCTCGGATGTAATATTTGGCAACATTCCTGTCGTGTCGGTCCCTACTTCTCGTTGGGAACATTACATACGTCTATAACGTTATATATCCTAACCTAAGGCCACCTAACATCTCGGATGTAATATTTTAGAACATTCCTGGCGTGTCGGTGCATTCTTTTCGGTGGGAATATTATATATGTCTATAACGGTATATATCCTAATCTAAGGCAACCTAACATCTCGGATGCAATATTCTACAACATTCCTGGCGTGTCGGACCCTACTTCTCGGTGGGAACAGTATATACGTCTATAACGTTATATATCCTAACCTAAGGCAACCTAACATCTCGGATGTAACATTTGACAACATTCCAGGCGTGTCAGTCCCTACGTCTCGGTTGTATAATTATATGCGTCTATAACGTTATATATCCTAACCTAAGGCAACCTAACATCTCGGATGTAACATTTGACAACATTCCTGTCGTGTCGGAACCTACTTCTCGGTGGGAACATTATGTACGTCTATAACGTTATATATCCTAACCTAAGGCAACCTAACATCTCGGATGTAACATTTGACAACATTCCAGGCGTGTCGGTCCCTACGTCTCGGTGGTAACATTATATGCGTCTATAGCGTTATATATCCTAACCTAAGGCAACCTAACATCTCGGATGTAATATTTGGCAACATTCCTGTCGTGTCGGACCCTACTTCTCGTTGGGAACATTACATACGTCTATAACGTTATATATCCTAACCTAAGGCAACCTAACATCTCGGATGTAATATTTGACAACATTCCAATCGTGTCGAACCCTACTTCTCCGTGGGTACATTATGTACATCTATAACGTTATACATCCTAACCTAAGGCCACCTAACATCTCGGATGTAACATTTGACAACATTCCAGGCGTGTCGGTCCCTACGTCTCGGTGGTAACATTATATGCGTCTATAGCGTTATATATTCTAACCTAAGGCAACCTAACATCTCGGATGTAACATTTGACAACATTCCAGGCGTGTCAGTCCCTACGTCTCGGTTGTAACATTATATGCCTCTATAACGTTATATATCCTAACCTAAGGCAACCTAACATCTCGGATGTAACATTTGACAACAATCCAGGCGCGTCGGTTCTTACGTCTGGGTGGTAACATTACATGCGTCTATAACGTTATATATCCTAACCTAAGGCAACCTAAAATACTCGGATGTAATATTTGTCAACATTCCTGGCGTGTCGGACCATACTTCTCGGTGGAAACAGTATATATGTCTATAACGTTATATATCCTAACCTAAGGCAACCTAACATCTCGGATGTAACATTTGACAACATTCCAGGCGTGTCGGTCCCTACGTCTCGGTGGTAACATTATATACGTGTATAGCGTTATATATCCTAACCTAAGGCAACATAACATCTCGGATGTAATATTTGGCAACTTTCCTGTCGTGTCGGACCCTACTTCTCGTTGGGAACATTACATACGTCTATAACGTTATATATCCTAACCTAAGGCCACCTAACATCTCGGATGTAATATTTTGCAACATTCCTGGCGTGTCGGTGCATTCTTTTCGGTGGGAACATTACATACGTCTATAACGTTATATATCCTAACCTAAGGCCACCTAACATCTCGGATGTAATATTCTACAACATTCCTGGCGTGTCGGACCCTACTTCTCGGTGGGAACAGTATATACGTCTATAACGTTATATATCCTAACCTAAGGCCACCTAACATCTCGGATGTAACATTTGACAACATTCCAGGCGTGTCGGTCCCTACGTCTCGGTGGTAACATTATATGAGTCTATAGCGTTATATATCCTAACCTAAGGCAACCTAACATCTCGGATGTAATATTTGACAACATTCCTGTCGTGTCGAACCCTACTTCTCCGTGGGTACGTTATGTACGTCTATAACGTTATACATCCTAACCTAAGGCCACCTAACATCTCGGATGTAATATTTGACAACATTCCTGGCGTGTCGGACCCTACTTCTCGGTGGGAACATTATATGCATGTATAACGTTGTATATCCTAGTCTAAGGCAACCTATCATCTCAGGCGTAATATTTTACAACATTCCTGGCGTGTCGGTGCATTCTTTTCGGTGGGAATATTATATACGTCTATAACGGTATATATCCTAATCTAAGGCAACCTAACACCTCGGATGCAATATTTGAAAACATTCCTGTCGTGTCGGACCCTACTTCTCGGTGGTAACATTATATGCGTCTATAACGTTATATATCCTAACCTAAGGCCACCTAACATCTCGGATGTAACATTTGACAACATTCCAGGCACGTCGGTCCCTACGTCTCGGTGGTAACATTATATGCGTCTGTAACGTTATATATCCTAACCTAAGGCAACCTAACATCTCGGATGTAACATTTGACAACATTCCTGTCGTGTCGGAACCTACTTCTGGGTGGTAACATTATATGCGTCTATAACGGTATATATCCTAACGTAAGGCAACCTAACATCTCGGATATAACATTTGACAACATTCCAGGCGTAGCGGTCCCTAAGTCTCGGTGGTAACATTATATGCGTCTATAGCGTTATATATCCTAACCTAAGGCAACCTAACATCTCGGATGTAATATTTGGCAACATTCCTGTCGTGTCGAAACCTACTTCTCGATGGGAACATTATGTACGTCTATAATGTTATATAACCTAACCTAAGGCCACCTAACATCTCGGATGTAATATTCTACAACATTCAAGGCGTGTCGGCGCATTCTTTTCGGTGGGAATATTATATACGTCTATAACGGTATATATCCTAACCTAAGGCAACCTGACATCTCGGATGTAATATTTGACAACATTCCAATCGTGTCGAACCCTACTTCTCCGTGGGTACATTATGTACATCTATAACGTTATACATCCTAACCTAAGGCCACCTAACATCTCGGATGTAACATTTGACAACATTCCAGGCGTGTCGGTCCCTACGTCTCGGTGGTAACATTATATGCGTCTATAGCGTTATATATTCTAACCTAAGGCAACCTAACATCTCGGATGTAACATTTGACAACATTCCAGGCGTGTCAGTCCCTACGTCTCGGTTGTAACATTATATGCCTCTATAACGTTATATATCCTAACCTAAGGCAACCTAACATCTCGGATGTAACATTTGACAACAATCCAGGCGCGTCGGTTCTTACGTCTGGGTGGTAACATTACATGCGTCTATAACGTTATATATCCTAACCTAAGGCAACCTAAAATACTCGGATGTAATATTTGTCAACATTCCTGGCGTGTCGGACCATACTTCTCGGTGGAAACAGTATATATGTCTATAACGTTATATATCCTAACCTAAGGCAACCTAACATCTCGGATGTAACATTTGACAACATTCCAGGCGTGTCGGTCCCTACGTCTCGGTGGTAACATTATATACGTGTATAGCGTTATATATCCTAACCTAAGGCAACATAACATCTCGGATGTAATATTTGGCAACTTTCCTGTCGTGTCGGACCCTACTTCTCGTTGGGAACATTACATACGTCTATAACGTTATATATCCTAACCTAAGGCCACCTAACATCTCGGATGTAATATTTTGCAACATTCCTGGCGTGTCGGTGCATTCTTTTCGGTGGGAATATTATATACGTCTATAACGGTATATATCCTAATCTAAGGCAACCTAACATCTCGGATGCAATATTCTACAACATTCCTGGCGTGTCGGACCCTACTTCTCGGTGGGAACAGTATATACGTCTATAACGTTATATATCCTAACCTAAGGCAACCTAACATCTCGGATGTAACATTTGACAACATTCCAGGCGTGTCAGTCCCTACGTCTCGGTTGTAACATTATATGCCTCTATAACGTTATATATCCTAACCTAAGGCAACCTAACATCTCGGATGTAACATTTGACAACATTCCTGTCGTGTCGGAACCTACTTCTCGGTGGGAACATTATGTACGTCTATAACGTTATATATCCTAACCTAAGGCAACCTAACATCTCGGATGTAACATTTGACAACATTCCAGGCGTGTCGGTCCCTACGTCTCGGTGGTAACATTATATGCGTCTATAGCGTTATATATCCTAACCTAATGCAACCTGACATCTCGGATGTAATATTTGACAACATTCCTGCCGTGTCGAACCCCACTGCTCGGTGGGAACATTATGTACGTCAATAATGTTATATATACTAACCTAAGTCCACCTAACATCACGGATATAATATTCTACAACATTCCAGCTGTGTCGGACCCTACTTCTCGGTAGGAAGAGTATATACGTCTATAACATTGTATATCCTATCCTAAGGCAACCTGACATCTCGGATGTAATATTCTACAATATTCCTGGCGTGTCGGACCATACTTCTCGGTGGAAACAGTATATACGTTTATAACGTTATATATTCTACCCTAAGGCAACCTAACATCTCGGATGTAACATTTGACAACATTCCAGGCGTGTCAGTCCCTACGTCTCGGTTGTAACATTATATGCCTCTATAACGTTATATATCCTAACCTAAGGCAACCTGACATCTCGGATGTAACATTTGACAACAATCCAGGCGCGTCGGTTCTTACGTCTGGGTGGTAACATTACATGCGTCTATAACGTTATATATCCTAACCTAAGGCAACCTAAAATACTCGGATGTAATATTTGTCAACATTCCTGGCGTGTCGGACCCTACTTCTCGTTGGGAACATTACATACGTCTATAACGTTATATATCCTAACCTAAGGCCACCTAACATCTCGGATGTAATATTTTACAACATACCTGGCGTGTCGGTGCATTCTTTTCGGTGGGAATATTATATACGTCTATAACGGTATATATCCTAATCTAAGGTAACCTAACATCTCGGATGCAATATTCTACAACATTCCTGGCGTGTCGGACCCTACTTCTCGGTGGGAACAGTATATACGTCTATAACGTTATATATCCTAACCTAAGGCCACCTAACATCTCGGATGTAACATTTGACAACATTCCAGGCGTGTCGGTCCCTACGTCTCGGTGGTAACATTATATGAGTCTATAGCGTTATATATTCTAACCTAAGGCAACCTAACATCTCGGATGTAATATTTGGCAACATTCCTGTCGTGTCGGTCCCTACTTCTCGTTGGGAACATTACATACGTCTATAACGTTATATATCCTAACCTAAGGCCACCTAACATCTCGGATGTAATATTTTACAACATTCCTGGCGTGTCGGTGCATTCTTTTCGGTGGGAATATTATATATGTCTATAACGGTATATATCCTAATCTAAGGCAACCTAACATCTCGGATGTAACATTTGACAACATTCCTGTCGTGTCGGAACCTACTTCTCGGTGGGAACATTATGTACGTCTATAACGTTATATATCCTAACGTAAGGCAACCTAACATCTCGGATGTAACATTTGACAACATTCCAGGCGTATCGGTCCCTACGTCTCGGTGGTAACATTATATGCGACTATAGCGTTATATATCCTAACCTAAGGCAACCTAACATCTCGGATGTAATATTTGGCAACATTCCTGTCGTGTCGGACCCTACATCTCGTTGGGAACATTACATACGTCTATAACGTTATATATCCTAACCTAAGGCCACCTAACATCTCGGATGTAATATTTTACAACATTCCTGGCGTGTCGGTGCATTCTTTTCGGTGGGAATATTATATACGTCTATAACGGTATATATCCTAATCTAAGGCAACCTAACATCTCGGATGCAATATTTGAAAACATTCCTGTCGTGTCGGACCCTACTTCTCGGTGGTAACATTATATGCGTCTATAACGTTATATATCCTAACCTAAGGCCACCTAACATCTCGGATGTAACATTTGACAACATTCCAGGCGCGTCGGTCCCTACGTCTCGGTGGTAACATTATATGCGTCTATAGCGTTATATATCCTAACCTAAGGCAACATAACATCTCGGATGTAATATTTGGCAACATTCCTGTCGTGTCGGACCCTACATCTCGTTGGGAACATTACATACGTCTATAACGTTATATATCCTAACCTAAGGCCACCTAACATCTCGGATGTAATATTTTACAACATTCCTGGCGTGTCGGTGCATTCTTTTCGGTGGGAATATTATATACGTCTATAACGGTATATATCCTAATCTAAGCCAACCTAACATTTCGCATGAAATATTTTACAACATTCCAGGCGTGTCGGACCCGACGTCTCGGTGGTAACATTATATGCGTCTATAGCGTTATATATCCTAACCTAAGGCAACCTAACATCTCGGATGTAATATTTGGCAACATTCCTGCCGTGTCGGACCCTACTTCTCGTTGGGAACATTACATACGTCTACAATGTTATATATCCTAACCTAAGGCCACCTAACATCTCGGATGTAATATTTTACAACATTCCTGGCGTGTCGGTGCATTCTTTTCGGTGGGAATATTATATACGTCTATAACGGTATATATCCTAATCTAAGGCAACCTAACATTTCGCATGAAATATTTGACAACATTCCAGGCGTGTCGGACCCGACGTCTCGGTGGTAAAATTATATGCGTCCTTAACGTTATATATCCTAACCTAAGGCAACCTAACATCTCGGATGTAACATTTGACAACATTCCAGGCGTGTCGGACCCTACTTCTCGGTGGAAGCAGTATATACGTCTATAACGTTATATATCCTAACCTAAGGCCACCTAACATCTCGGATGTAACATTTGACAACATTCCAGGCGTGTCGGTCCCTACGTCTCGGTGGTAACATTATATGAGTCTATAGCGTTATATATCCTAACCTAAGGCAACCTAACATCTCGGATGTAATATTTGACAACATTCCTGTCGTGTCGAACCCTACTTCTCCGTGGGTACGTTATGTACGTCTATAACGTTATACATCCTAACCTAAGGCCACCTAACATCTCGGATGTAATATTTGACAACATTCCTGGCGTGTCGGACCCTACTTCTCGGTGGGAACATTATATGCATGTATAACGTTGTATATCCTAGTCTAAGGCAACCTATCATCTCAGGCGTAATATTTTACAACATTCCTGGCGTGTCGGTGCATTCTTTTCGGTGGGAATATTATATACGTCTATAACGGTATATATCCTAATCTAAGGCAACCTAACACCTCGGATGCAATATTTGAAAACATTCCTGTCGTGTCGGACCCTACTTCTCGGTGGTAACATTATATGCGTCTATAACGTTATATATCCTAACCTAAGGCCACCTAACATCTCGGATGTAACATTTGACAACATTCCAGGCACGTCGGTCCCTACGTCTCGGTGGTAACATTATATGCGTCTGTAACGTTATATATCCTAACCTAAGGCAACCTAACATCTCGGATGTAACATTTGACAACATTCCTGTCGTGTCGGAACCTACTTCTGGGTGGTAACATTATATGCGTCTATAACGGTATATATCCTAACGTAAGGCAACCTAACATCTCGGATATAACATTTGACAACATTCCAGGCGTAGCGGTCCCTAAGTCTCGGTGGTAACATTATATGCGTCTATAGCGTTATATATCCTAACCTAAGGCAACCTAACATCTCGGATGTAATATTTGGCAACATTCCTGTCGTGTCGAAACCTACTTCTCGATGGGAACATTATGTACGTCTATAATGTTATATAACCTAACCTAAGGCCACCTAACATCTCGGATGTAATATTCTACAACATTCAAGGCGTGTCGGCGCATTCTTTTCGGTGGGAATATTATATACGTCTATAACGGTATATATCCTAACCTAAGGCAACCTGACATCTCGGATGTAATATTTGACAACATTCCAGGCGTGTCGGACCCGACGTCTCGGTGGTAAAATTATATGCGTCCTTAACGTTATATATCCTAACCTAAGGCCACCTAACATCTCGGATGTAACATTTGACAACATTCCAGGCGTGTCGGACCCTACTTCTCGGTGGAAGCAGTATATACGTCTATAACGTTATATACCCTAACCTAAGGCAACCTAACATCTCGGATGTAACATTTGACAACATTCCAGGCGTGTCGGACCCGACGTCTCGGTGGTAAAATTATATGCGTCCTTAACGTTATATATCCTAACCTAAGGCAACCTAACATCTCGGATGTAACATTTGACAACATTCCAGGCGTGTCGGACCCTACTTCTCGGTGGAAGCAGTATATACGTCTATAACGTTATATACCCTAACCTAAGGCAACCTAACATCTCGGATGTAACATTTGACAACATTCCAGGCGTGTCGGTCCCTACGTCTCGGTGGTAACATTATATGCGTCTATAGCGTTATATATCCTAACCTAAGGCAACCTAACATCTCGGATGTAATATTTGGCAACATTCCTGTCGTGTCGGACCCTACTTCTCTTTGGGAACATTACATACGTCTATAACGTTATATATCCTAACCTAAGGCCACCTAACATCTCGGATGTAATATTCTACAACATTCCTGGCGTGTCGGACCCTACTTCTCGGTGGGAACAGTATATACGTCTATAACGTTATATATCCTAACCTAAGGCCACCTAACATCTCGGATGTAACATTTGACAACATTCCAGGCGTGTCGGTCCCTACGTCTCGGTGGTAACATTATATGAGTCTATAGCGTTATATATCCTAACCTAAGGCAACCTAATATCTCGGATGTAATATTTGACAACATTCCTGTCGTGTCGAACCCTACTTCTCCGTGGGTACGTTATGTACGTCTATAACGTTATACATCCTAACCTAAGGCCACCTAACATCTCGGATGTAATATTTGACAACATTCCTGGCGTGTCGGACCTACTTCTCGGTGGGAACATTATATGCGTCTATAACGTTATATATCCTAACCTAAGGCCACCTAACATCTCGGATGTAACATTTGACAACATTCCAGGCACGTCGGTCCCTACGTCTCGGTGGTAACATTATATGCGTCTGTAACGTTATATATCCTAACCTAAGGCAACCTAACATCTCGGATGTAACATTTGACAACATTCCTGTCGTGTCGGAACCTACTTCTGGGTGGTAACATTATATGCGTCTATAACGGTATATATCCTAACGTAAGGCAACCTAACATCTCGGATATAACATTTGACAACATTCCAGGCGTAGCGGTCCCTAAGTCTCGGTGGTAACATTATATGCGTCTATAGCGTTATATATCCTAACCTAAGGCAACCTAACATCTCGGATGTAATATTTGGCAACATTCCTGTCGTGTCGAAACCTACTTCTCGATGGGAACATTATGTACGTCTATAATGTTATATAACCTAACCTAAGGCCACCTAACATCTCGGATGTAATATTCTACAACATTCAAGGCGTGTCGGCGCATTCTTTTCGGTGGGAATATTATATACGTCTATAACGGTATATATCCTAACCTAAGGCAACCTGACATCTCGGATGTAATATTTGACAACATTCCAGGCGTGTCGGACCCGACGTCTCGGTGGTAAAATTATATGCGTCCTTAGCGTTATATATCCTAACCTAAGGCCACCTAACATCTCGGATGTAACATTTGACAACATTCCAGGCGTGTCGGACCCTACTTCTCGGTGGAAGCAGTATATACGTCTATAACGTTATATACCCTAACCTAAGGCAACCTAACATCTCGGATGTAACATTTGACAACATTCCAGGCGTGTCGGACCCGACGTCTCGGTGGTAAAATTATATGCGTCCTTAACGTTATATATCCTAACCTAAGGCAACCTAACATCTCGGATGTAACATTTGACAACATTCCAGGCGTGTCGGACCCTACTTCTCGGTGGAAGCAGTATATACGTCTATAACGTTATATACCCTAACCTAAGGCAACCTAACATCTCGGATGTAACATTTGACAACATTCCAGGCGTGTCGGTCCCTACGTCTCGGTGGTAACATTATATGCGTCTATAGCGTTATATATCCTAACCTAAGTCAACCTAACATCTCGGATGTAATATTTGGCAACATTCCTGTCGTGTCGGACCCTACTTCTCGTTGGGAACATTACATACGTCTATAACGTTATATATCCTAACCTAAGGCCACCTAACATCTCGGATGTAATATTCTACAACATTCCTGGCGTGTCGGACCCTACTTCTCGGTGGGAACAGTATATACGTCTATAACGTTATATATCCTAACCTAAGGCCACCTAACATCTCGGATGTAACATTTGACAACATTCCAGGCGTGTCGGTCCCTACGTCTCGGTGGTAACATTATATGAGTCTATAGCGTTATATATCCTAACCTAAGGCAACCTAACATCTCGGATGTAATATTTGACAACATTCCTGTCGTGTCGAACCCTACTTCTCCGTGGGTACGTTATGTACGTCTATAACGTTATACATCCTAACCTAAGGCCACCTAACATCTCGGATGTAATATTTGACAACATTCCTGGCGTGTCGGACCCTACTTCTCGGTGGGAACATTATATGCATGTATAACGTTGTATATCCTAGTCTAAGGCAACCTATCATCTCAGGCGTAATATTTTACAACATTCCTGGCGTGTCGGTGCATTCTTTTCGGTGGGAATATTATATACGTCTATAACGGTATATATCCTAATCTAAGGCAACCTAACACCTCGGATGCAATATTTGAAAACATTCCTGTCGTGTCGGACCCTACTTCTCGGTGGTAACATTATATGCGTCTATAACGTTATATATCCTAACCTAAGGCCACCTAACATCTCGGATGTAACATTTGACAACATTCCAGGCACGTCGGTTCCTACGTCTCGGTGGTAACATTATATGCGTCTGTAACGTTATATATCCTAACCTAAGGCAACCTAACATCTCGGATGTAACATTTGACAACATTCCTGTCGTGTCGGAACCTACTTCTGGGTGGTAACATTATATGCGTCTATAACGGTATATATCCTAACGTAAGGCAACCTAACATCTCGGATATAACATTTGACAACATTCCAGGCGTAGCGGTCCCTAAGTCTCGGTGGTAACATTATATGCGTCTATAGCGTTATATATCCTAACCTAAGGCAACCTAACATCTCGGATGTAATATTTGGCAACATTCCTGTCGTGTCGAAACCTACTTCTCGATGGGAACATTATGTACGTCTATAATGTTATATAACCTAACCTAAGGCCACCTAACATCTCGGATGTAATATTCTACAACATTCAAGGCGTGTCGGCGCATTCTTTTCGGTGGGAATATTATATACGTCTATAACGGTATATATCCTAACCTAAGGCAACCTGACATCTCGGATGTAATATTTGACAACATTCCAGGCGTGTCGGACCCGACGTCTCGGTGGTAAAATTATATGCGTCCTTAACGTTATATATCCTAACCTAAGGCCACCTAACATCTCGGATGTAACATTTGACAACATTCCAGGCGTGTCGGTCCCTACGTCTCGTTGGTAACATTATATGCGTCTATAGCGTTATATATCCTAACCTAAGGCAACCTAACATCTCGGATGTAATATTTGGCAACATTCCTGTCGTGTCGGTCCCTACTTCTCGTTGGGAACATTACATACGTCTATAACGTTATATATCCTAACCTAAGGCCACCTAACATCTCGGATGTAATATTTTACAACATTCCTGGCGTGTCGGTGCATTCTTTTCGGTGGGAATATTATATATGTCTATAACGGTATATATCCTAATCTAAGGCAACCTAACATCTCGGATGCAATATTCTACAACATTCCTGGCGTGTCGGACCCTACTTCTCGGTGGGAACAGTATATACGTCTATAACGTTATATATCCTAACCTAAGGCAACCTAACATCTCGGATGTAACATTTGACAACATTCCAGGCGTGTCAGTCCCTACGTCTCGGTTGTATAATTATATGCGTCTATAGCGTTATATATCCTAACCTAATGCAACCTGACATCTCGGATGTAATATTTGACAATATTCCTGTCGTGTCGAACCCCACTGCTCGGTGGGAACATTATGTACGTCAATAATGTTATATATACTAACCTAAGTCCACCTAACATCACGGATATAATATTCTACAACATTCCAGCTGTGTCGGACCCTACTTCTCGGTAGGAAGAGTATATACGTCTATAACATTGTATATCCTATCCTAAGGCAACCTGACATCTCGGATGTAATATTCTACAATATTCCTGGCGTGTCGGACCATACTTCTCGGTGGAAACAGTATATACGTTTATAACGTTATATATTCTAACCTAAGGCAACCTAACATCTCGGATGTAACATTTGACAACATTCCAGGCGTGTCAGTCCCTACGTCTCGGTTGTAACATTATATGCCTCTATAACGTTATATATCCTAACCTAAGGCAACCTAACATCTCGGATGTAACATTTGACAACAATCCAGGCGCGTCGGTTCTTACGTCTGGGTGGTAACATTACATGCGTCTATAACGTTATATATCCTAACCTAAGGCAACCTAAAATACTCGGATGTAATATTTGTCAACATTCCTGGCGTGTCGGACCATACTTCTCGGTGGAAACAGTATATATGTCTATAACGTTATATATCCTAACCTAAGGCAACCTAACATCTCGGATGTAACATTTGACAACATTCCAGGCGTGTCGGTCCCTACGTCTCGGTGGTAACATTATATACGTGTATAGCGTTATATATCCTAACCTAAGGCAACATAACATCTCGGATGTAATATTTGGCAACTTTCCTGTCGTGTCGGACCCTACTTCTCGTTGGGAACATTACATACGTCTATAACGTTATATATCCTAACCTAAGGCCACCTAACATCTCGGATGTAATATTTTGCAACATTCCTGGCGTGTCGGTGCATTCTTTTCGGTGGGAATATTATATACGTCTATAACGGTATATATCCTAATCTAAGGCAACCTAACATCTCGGATGCAATATTCTACAACATTCCTGGCGTGTCGGACCCTACTTCTCGGTGGGAACAGTATATACGTCTATAACGTTATATATCCTAACCTAAGGCAACCTAACATCTCGGATGTAACATTTGACAACATTCCAGGCGTGTCAGTCCCTACGTCTCGGTTGTAACATTATATGCCTCTATAACGTTATATATCCTAACCTAAGGCAACCTAACATCTCGGATGTAATATTTGGCAACATTCCTGTCGTGTCGGACCCTACTTCTCGTTGGGAACATTACATACGTCTATAACGTTATATATCCTAACCTAAGGCCACCTAACATCTCGGATGTAATATTCTACAACATTCCTGGCGTGTCGGACCCTACTTCTCGGTGGGAACAGTATATACGTCTATAACGTTATATATCCTAACCTAAGGCCACCTAACATCTCGGATGTAACATTTGACAACATTCCAGGCGTGTCGGTCCCTACGTCTCGGTGGTAACATTATATGAGTCTATAGCGTTATATATCCTAACCTAAGGCAACCTAACATCTCGGATGTAATATTTGACAACATTCCTGTCGTGTCGAACCCTACTTCTCCGTGGGTACGTTATGTACGTCTATAACGTTATACATCCTAACCTAAGGCCACCTAACATCTCGGATGTAATATTTGACAACATTCCTGGCGTGTCGGACCCTACTTCTCGGTGGGAACATTATATGCATGTATAACGTTGTATATCCTAGTCTAAGGCAACCTATCATCTCAGGCGTAATATTTTACAACATTCCTGGCGTGTCGGTGCATTCTTTTCGGTGGGAATATTATATACGTCTATAACGGTATATATCCTAATCTAAGGCAACCTAACACCTCGGATGCAATATTTGAAAACATTCCTGTCGTGTCGGACCCTACTTCTCGGTGGTAACATTATATGCGTCTATAACGTTATATATCCTAACCTAAGGCCACCTAACATCTCGGATGTAACATTTGACAACATTCCAGGCACGTCGGTCCCTACGTCTCGGTGGTAACATTATATGCGTCTGTAACGTTATATATCCTAACCTAAGGCAACCTAACATCTCGGATGTAACATTTGACAACATTCCTGTCGTGTCGGAACCTACTTCTGGGTGGTAACATTATATGCGTCTATAACGGTATATATCCTAACGTAAGGCAACCTAACATCTCGGATATAACATTTGACAACATTCCAGGCGTAGCGGTCCCTAAGTCTCGGTGGTAACATTATATGCGTCTATAGCGTTATATATCCTAACCTAAGGCAACCTAACATCTCGGATGTAATATTTGGCAACATTCCTGTCGTGTCGAAACCTACTTCTCGATGGGAACATTATGTACGTCTATAATGTTATATAACCTAACCTAAGGCCACCTAACATCTCGGATGTAATATTCTACAACATTCAAGGCGTGTCGGCGCATTCTTTTCGGTGGGAATATTATATACGTCTATAACGGTATATATCCTAACCTAAGGCAACCTGACATCTCGGATGTAATATTTGACAACATTCCAGGCGTGTCGGACCCGACGTCTCGGTGGTAAAATTATATGCGTCCTTAACGTTATATATCCTAACCTAAGGCCACCTAACATCTCGGATGTAACATTTGACAACATTCCAGGCGTGTCGGTCCCTACGTCTCGTTGGTAACATTATATGCGTCTATAGCGTTATATATCCTAACCTAAGGCAACCTAACATCTCGGATGTAATATTTGGCAACATTCCTGTCGTGTCGGTCCCTACTTCTCGTTGGGAACATTACATACGTCTATAACGTTATATATCCTAACCTAAGGCCACCTAACATCTCGGATGTAATATTTTACAACATTCCTGGCGTGTCGGTGCATTCTTTTCGGTGGGAATATTATATATGTCTATAACGGTATATATCCTAATCTAAGGCAACCTAACATCTCGGATGCAATATTCTACAACATTCCTGGCGTGTCGGACCCTACTTCTCGGTGGGAACAGTATATACGTCTATAACGTTATATATCCTAACCTAAGGCAACCTAACATCTCGGATGTAACATTTGACAACATTCCAGGCGTGTCAGTCCCTACGTCTCGGTTGTATAATTATATGCGTCTATAGCGTTATATATCCTAACCTAATGCAACCTGACATCTCGGATGTAATATTTGACAATATTCCTGTCGTGTCGAACCCCACTGCTCGGTGGGAACATTATGTACGTCAATAATGTTATATATACTAACCTAAGTCCACCTAACATCACGGATATAATATTCTACAACATTCCAGCTGTGTCGGACCCTACTTCTCGGTAGGAAGAGTATATACGTCTATAACATTGTATATCCTATCCTAAGGCAACCTGACATCTCGGATGTAATATTCTACAATATTCCTGGCGTGTCGGACCATACTTCTCGGTGGAAACAGTATATACGTTTATAACGTTATATATTCTAACCTAAGGCAACCTAACATCTCGGATGTAACATTTGACAACATTCCAGGCGTGTCAGTCCCTACGTCTCGGTTGTAACATTATATGCCTCTATAACGTTATATATCCTAACCTAAGGCAACCTAACATCTCGGATGTAACATTTGACAACAATCCAGGCGCGTCGGTTCTTACGTCTGGGTGGTAACATTACATGCGTCTATAACGTTATATATCCTAACCTAAGGCAACCTAAAATACTCGGATGTAATATTTGTCAACATTCCTGGCGTGTCGGACCATACTTCTCGGTGGAAACAGTATATATGTCTATAACGTTATATATCCTAACCTAAGGCAACCTAACATCTCGGATGTAACATTTGACAACATTCCAGGCGTGTCGGTCCCTACGTCTCGGTGGTAACATTATATACGTGTATAGCGTTATATATCCTAACCTAAGGCAACATAACATCTCGGATGTAATATTTGGCAACTTTCCTGTCGTGTCGGACCCTACTTCTCGTTGGGAACATTACATACGTCTATAACGTTATATATCCTAACCTAAGGCCACCTAACATCTCGGATGTAATATTTTGCAACATTCCTGGCGTGTCGGTGCATTCTTTTCGGTGGGAATATTATATACGTCTATAACGGTATATATCCTAATCTAAGGCAACCTAACATCTCGGATGCAATATTCTACAACATTCCTGGCGTGTCGGACCCTACTTCTCGGTGGGAACAGTATATACGTCTATAACGTTATATATCCTAACCTAAGGCAACCTAACATCTCGGATGTAACATTTGACAACATTCCAGGCGTGTCAGTCCCTACGTCTCGGTTGTAACATTATATGCCTCTATAACGTTATATATCCTAACCTAAGGCAACCTAACATCTCGGATGTAATATTTGGCAACATTCCTGTCGTGTCGGACCCTACTTCTCGTTGGGAACATTACATACGTCTATAACGTTATATATCCTAACCTAAGGCCACCTAACATCTCGGATGTAATATTCTACAACATTCCTGGCGTGTCGGACCCTACTTCTCGGTGGGAACAGTATATACGTCTATAACGTTATATATCCTAACCTAAGGCCACCTAACATCTCGGATGTAACATTTGACAACATTCCAGGCGTGTCGGTCCCTACGTCTCGGTGGTAACATTATATGAGTCTATAGCGTTATATATCCTAACCTAAGGCAACCTAACATCTCGGATGTAATATTTGACAACATTCCTGTCGTGTCGAACCCTACTTCTCCGTGGGTACGTTATGTACGTCTATAACGTTATACATCCTAACCTAAGGCCACCTAACATCTCGGATGTAATATTTGACAACATTCCTGGCGTGTCGGACCCTACTTCTCGGTGGGAACATTATATGCATGTATAACGTTGTATATCCTAGTCTAAGGCAACCTATCATCTCAGGCGTAATATTTTACAACATTCCTGGCGTGTCGGTGCATTCTTTTCGGTGGGAATATTATATACGTCTATAACGGTATATATCCTAATCTAAGGCAACCTAACACCTCGGATGCAATATTTGAAAACATTCCTGTCGTGTCGGACCCTACTTCTCGGTGGTAACATTATATGCGTCTATAACGTTATATATCCTAACCTAAGGCCACCTAACATCTCGGATGTAACATTTGACAACATTCCAGGCACGTCGGTCCCTACGTCTCGGTGGTAACATTATATGCGTCTGTAACGTTATATATCCTAACCTAAGGCAACCTAACATCTCGGATGTAACATTTGACAACATTCCTGTCGTGTCGGAACCTACTTCTGGGTGGTAACATTATATGCGTCTATAACGGTATATATCCTAACGTAAGGCAACCTAACATCTCGGATATAACATTTGACAACATTCCAGGCGTAGCGGTCCCTAAGTCTCGGTGGTAACATTATATGCGTCTATAGCGTTATATATCCTAACCTAAGGCAACCTAACATCTCGGATGTAATATTTGGCAACATTCCTGTCGTGTCGAAACCTACTTCTCGATGGGAACATTATGTACGTCTATAATGTTATATAACCTAACCTAAGGCCACCTAACATCTCGGATGTAATATTCTACAACATTCAAGGCGTGTCGGCGCATTCTTTTCGGTGGGAATATTATATACGTCTATAACGGTATATATCCTAACCTAAGGCAACCTGACATCTCGGATGTAATATTTGACAACATTCCAATCGTGTCGAACCCTACTTCTCCGTGGGTACATTATGTACATCTATAACGTTATACATCCTAACCTAAGGCCACCTAACATCTCGGATGTAACATTTGACAACATTCCAGGCGTGTCGGTCCCTACGTCTCGGTGGTAACATTATATGCGTCTATAGCGTTATATATTCTAACCTAAGGCAACCTAACATCTCGGATGTAACATTTGACAACATTCCAGGCGTGTCAGTCCCTACGTCTCGGTTGTAACATTATATGCCTCTATAACGTTATATATCCTAACCTAAGGCAACCTAACATCTCGGATGTAACATTTGACAGCAATCCAGGCGCGTCGGTTCTTACGTCTGGGTGGTAACATTACATGCGTCTATAACGTTATATATCCTAACCTAAGGCAACCTAAAATACTCGGATGTAATATTTGTCAACATTCCTGGCGTGTCGGACCATACTTCTCGGTGGAAACAGTATATATGTCTATAACGTTATATATCCTAACCTAAGGCAACCTAACATCTCGGATGTAACATTTGACAACATTCCAGGCGTGTCGGTCCCTACGTCTCGGTGGTAACATTATATACGTGTATAGCGTTATATATCCTAACCTAAGGCAACATAACATCTCGGATGTAATATTTGGCAACTTTCCTGTCGTGTCGGACCCTACTTCTCGTTGGGAACATTACATACGTCTATAACGTTATATATCCTAACCTAAGGCCACCTAACATCTCGGATGTAATATTTTGCAACATTCCTGGCGTGTCGGTGCATTCTTTTCGGTGGGAATATTATATACGTCTATAACGGTATATATCCTAATCTAAGGCAACCTAACATCTCGGATGCAATATTCTACAACATTCCTGGCGTGTCGGACCCTACTTCTCGGTGGGAACAGTATATACGTCTATAACGTTATATATCCTAACCTAAGGCAACCTAACATCTCGGATGTAACATTTGACAACATTCCAGGCGTGTCAGTCCCTACGTCTCGGTTGTAACATTATATGCCTCTATAACGTTATATATCCTAACCTAAGGCAACCTAACATCTCGGATGTAACATTTGACAACATTCCTGTCGTGTCGGAACCTACTTCTCGGTGGGAACATTATGTACGTCTATAACGTTATATATCCTAACCTAAGGCAACCTAACATCTCGGATGTAACATTTGACAACATTCCAGGCGTGTCGGTCCCTACGTCTCGGTGGTAACATTATATGCGTCTATAGCGTTATATATCCTAACCTAATGCAACCTGACATCTCGGATGTAATATTTGACAACATTCCTGCCGTGTCGAACCCCACTGCTCGGTGGGAACATTATGTACGTCAATAATGTTATATATACTAACCTAAGTCCACCTAACATCACGGATATAATATTCTACAACATTCCAGCTGTGTCGGACCCTACTTCTCGGTAGGAAGAGTATATACGTCTATAACATTGTATATCCTATCCTAAGGCAACCTGACATCTCGGATGTAATATTCTACAATATTCCTGGCGTGTCGGACCATACTTCTCGGTGGAAACAGTATATACGTTTATAACGTTATATATTCTACCCTAAGGCAACCTAACATCTCGGATGTAACATTTGACAACATTCCAGGCGTGTCAGTCCCTACGTCTCGGTTGTAACATTATATGCCTCTATAACGTTATATATCCTAACCTAAGGCAACCTGACATCTCGGATGTAACATTTGACAACAATCCAGGCGCGTCGGTTCTTACGTCTGGGTGGTAACATTACATGCGTCTATAACGTTATATATCCTAACCTAAGGCAACCTAAAATACTCGGATGTAATATTTGTCAACATTCCTGGCGTGTCGGACCCTACTTCTCGTTGGGAACATTACATACGTCTATAACGTTATATATCCTAACCTAAGGCCACCTAACATCTCGGATGTAATATTTTACAACATACCTGGCGTGTCGGTGCATTCTTTTCGGTGGGAATATTATATACGTCTATAACGGTATATATCCTAATCTAAGGTAACCTAACATCTCGGATGCAATATTCTACAACATTCCTGGCGTGTCGGACCCTACTTCTCGGTGGGAACAGTATATACGTCTATAACGTTATATATCCTAACCTAAGGCCACCTAACATCTCGGATGTAACATTTGACAACATTCCAGGCGTGTCGGTCTCTACGTCTCGGTGGTAACATTATATGAGTCTATAGCGTTATATATTCTAACCTAAGGCAACCTAACATCTCGGATGTAATATTTGGCAACATTCCTGTCGTGTCGGTCCCTACTTCTCGTTGGGAACATTACATACGTCTATAACGTTATATATCCTAACCTAAGGCCACCTAACATCTCGGATGTAATATTTTACAACATTCCTGGCGTGTCGGTGCATTCTTTTCGGTGGGAATATTATATATGTCTATAACGGTATATATCCTAATCTAAGGCAACCTAACATCTCGGATGTAACATTTGACAACATTCCTGTCGTGTCGGAACCTACTTCTCGGTGGGAACATTATGTACGTCTATAACGTTATATATCCTAACGTAAGGCAACCTAACATCTCGGATGTAACATTTGACAACATTCCAGGCGTATCGGTCCCTACGTCTCGGTGGTAACATTATATGCGACTATAGCGTTATATATCCTAACCTAAGGCAACCTAACATCTCGGATGTAATATTTGGCAACATTCCTGTCGTGTCGGACCCTACATCTCGTTGGGAACATTACATACGTCTATAACGTTATATATCCTAACCTAAGGCCACCTAACATCTCGGATGTAATATTTTACAACATTCCTGGCGTGTCGGTGCATTCTTTTCGGTGGGAATATTATATACGTCTATAACGGTATATATCCTAATCTAAGGCAACCTAACATCTCGGATGCAATATTTGAAAACATTCCTGTCGTGTCGGACCCTACTTCTCGGTGGTAACATTATATGCGTCTATAACGTTATATATCCTAACCTAAGGCCACCTAACATCTCGGATGTAACATTTGACAACATTCCAGGCGCGTCGGTCCCTACGTCTCGGTGGTAACATTATATGCGTCTATAGCGTTATATATCCTAACCTAAGGCAACATAACATCTCGGATGTAATATTTGGCAACATTCCTGTCGTGTCGGACCCTACATCTCGTTGGGAACATTACATACGTCTATAACGTTATATATCCTAACCTAAGGCCACCTAACATCTCGGATGTAATATTTTACAACATTCCTGGCGTGTCGGTGCATTCTTTTCGGTGGGAATATTATATACGTCTATAACGGTATATATCCTAATCTAAGCCAACCTAACATTTCGCATGAAATATTTTACAACATTCCAGGCGTGTCGGACCCGACGTCTCGGTGGTAACATTATATGCGTCTATAGCGTTATATATCCTAACCTAAGGCAACCTAACATCTCGGATGTAATATTTGGCAACATTCCTGCCGTGTCGGACCCTACTTCTCGTTGGGAACATTACATACGTCTACAATGTTATATATCCTAACCTAAGGCCACCTAACATCTCGGATGTAATATTTTACAACATTCCTGGCGTGTCGGTGCATTCTTTTCGGTGGGAATATTATATACGTCTATAACGGTATATATCCTAATCTAAGGCAACCTAACATTTCGCATGAAATATTTGACAACATTCCAGGCGTGTCGGACCCGACGTCTCGGTGGTAAAATTATATGCGTCCTTAACGTTATATATCCTAACCTAAGGCAACCTAACATCTCGGATGTAACATTTGACAACATTCCAGGCGTGTCGGACCCTACTTCTCGGTGGAAGCAGTATATACGTCTATAACGTTATATATCCTAACCTAAGGCCACCTAACATCTCGGATGTAACATTTGACAACATTCCAGGCGTGTCGGTCCCTACGTCTCGGTGGTAACATTATATGAGTCTATAGCGTTATATATCCTAACCTAAGGCAACCTAACATCTCGGATGTAATATTTGACAACATTCCTGTCGTGTCGAACCCTACTTCTCCGTGGGTACGTTATGTACGTCTATAACGTTATACATCCTAACCTAAGGCCACCTAACATCTCGGATGTAATATTTGACAACATTCCTGGCGTGTCGGACCCTACTTCTCGGTGGGAACATTATATGCATGTATAACGTTGTATATCCTAGTCTAAGGCAACCTATCATCTCAGGCGTAATATTTTACAACATTCCTGGCGTGTCGGTGCATTCTTTTCGGTGGGAATATTATATACGTCTATAACGGTATATATCCTAATCTAAGGCAACCTAACACCTCGGATGCAATATTTGAAAACATTCCTGTCGTGTCGGACCCTACTTCTCGGTGGTAACATTATATGCGTCTATAACGTTATATATCCTAACCTAAGGCCACCTAACATCTCGGATGTAACATTTGACAACATTCCAGGCACGTCGGTCCCTACGTCTCGGTGGTAACATTATATGCGTCTGTAACGTTATATATCCTAACCTAAGGCAACCTAACATCTCGGATGTAACATTTGACAACATTCCTGTCGTGTCGGAACCTACTTCTGGGTGGTAACATTATATGCGTCTATAACGGTATATATCCTAACGTAAGGCAACCTAACATCTCGGATATAACATTTGACAACATTCCAGGCGTAGCGGTCCCTAAGTCTCGGTGGTAACATTATATGCGTCTATAGCGTTATATATCCTAACCTAAGGCAACCTAACATCTCGGATGTAATATTTGGCAACATTCCTGTCGTGTCGAAACCTACTTCTCGATGGGAACATTATGTACGTCTATAATGTTATATAACCTAACCTAAGGCCACCTAACATCTCGGATGTAATATTCTACAACATTCAAGGCGTGTCGGCGCATTCTTTTCGGTGGGAATATTATATACGTCTATAACGGTATATATCCTAACCTAAGGCAACCTGACATCTCGGATGTAATATTTGACAACATTCCAGGCGTGTCGGACCCGACGTCTCGGTGGTAAAATTATATGCGTCCTTAACGTTATATATCCTAACCTAAGGCCACCTAACATCTCGGATGTAACATTTGACAACATTCCAGGCGTGTCGGACCCTACTTCTCGGTGGAAGCAGTATATACGTCTATAACGTTATATACCCTAACCTAAGGCAACCTAACATCTCGGATGTAACATTTGACAACATTCCAGGCGTGTCGGACCCGACGTCTCGGTGGTAAAATTATATGCGTCCTTAACGTTATATATCCTAACCTAAGGCAACCTAACATCTCGGATGTAACATTTGACAACATTCCAGGCGTGTCGGACCCTACTTCTCGGTGGAAGCAGTATATACGTCTATAACGTTATATACCCTAACCTAAGGCAACCTAACATCTCGGATGTAACATTTGACAACATTCCAGGCGTGTCGGTCCCTACGTCTCGGTGGTAACATTATATGCGTCTATAGCGTTATATATCCTAACCTAAGGCAACCTAACATCTCGGATGTAATATTTGGCAACATTCCTGTCGTGTCGGACCCTACTTCTCGTTGGGAACATTACATACGTCTATAACGTTATATATCCTAACCTAAGGCCACCTAACATCTCGGATGTAATATTCTACAACATTCCTGGCGTGTCGGACCCTACTTCTCGGTGGGAACAGTATATACGTCTATAACGTTATATATCCTAACCTAAGGCCACCTAACATCTCGGATGTAACATTTGACAACATTCCAGGCGTGTCGGTCCCTACGTCTCGGTGGTAACATTATATGAGTCTATAGCGTTATATATCCTAACCTAAGGCAACCTAATATCTCGGATGTAATATTTGACAACATTCCTGTCGTGTCGAACCCTACTTCTCCGTGGGTACGTTATGTACGTCTATAACGTTATACATCCTAACCTAAGGCCACCTAACATCTCGGATGTAATATTTGACAACATTCCTGGCGTGTCGGACCCTACTTCTCGGTGGGAACATTATATGCGTCTATAACGTTATATATCCTAACCTAAGGCCACCTAACATCTCGGATGTAACATTTGACAACATTCCAGGCACGTCGGTCCCTACGTCTCGGTGGTAACATTATATGCGTCTGTAACGTTATATATCCTAACCTAAGGCAACCTAACATCTCGGATGTAACATTTGACAACATTCCTGTCGTGTCGGAACCTACTTCTGGGTGGTAACATTATATGCGTCTATAACGGTATATATCCTAACGTAAGGCAACCTAACATCTCGGATATAACATTTGACAACATTCCAGGCGTAGCGGTCCCTAAGTCTCGGTGGTAACATTATATGCGTCTATAGCGTTATATATCCTAACCTAAGGCAACCTAACATCTCGGATGTAATATTTGGCAACATTCCTGTCGTGTCGAAACCTACTTCTCGATGGGAACATTATGTACGTCTATAATGTTATATAACCTAACCTAAGGCCACCTAACATCTCGGATGTAATATTCTACAACATTCAAGGCGTGTCGGCGCATTCTTTTCGGTGGGAATATTATATACGTCTATAACGGTATATATCCTAACCTAAGGCAACCTGACATCTCGGATGTAATATTTGACAACATTCCAGGCGTGTCGGACCCGACGTCTCGGTGGTAAAATTATATGCGTCCTTAACGTTATATATCCTAACCTAAGGCCACCTAACATCTCGGATGTAACATTTGACAACATTCCAGGCGTGTCGGACCCTACTTCTCGGTGGAAGCAGTATATACGTCTATAACGTTATATACCCTAACCTAAGGCAACCTAACATCTCGGATGTAACATTTGACAACATTCCAGGCGTGTCGGACCCGACGTCTCGGTGGTAAAATTATATGCGTCCTTAACGTTATATATCCTAACCTAAGGCAACCTAACATCTCGGATGTAACATTTGACAACATTCCAGGCGTGTCGGACCCTACTTCTCGGTGGAAGCAGTATATACGTCTATAACGTTATATACCCTAACCTAAGGCAACCTAACATCTCGGATGTAACATTTGACAACATTCCAGGCGTGTCGGTCCCTACGTCTCGGTGGTAACATTATATGCGTCTATAGCGTTATATATCCTAACCTAAGGCAACCTAACATCTCGGATGTAATATTTGGCAACATTCCTGTCGTGTCGGACCCTACTTCTCGTTGGGAACATTACATACGTCTATAACGTTATATATCCTAACCTAAGGCCACCTAACATCTCGGATGTAATATTCTACAACATTCCTGGCGTGTCGGACCCTACTTCTCGGTGGGAACAGTATATACGTCTATAACGTTATATATCCTAACCTAAGGCCACCTAACATCTCGGATGTAACATTTGACAACATTCCAGGCGTGTCGGTCCCTACGTCTCGGTGGTAACATTATATGAGTCTATAGCGTTATATATCCTAACCTAAGGCAACCTAACATCTCGGATGTAATATTTGACAACATTCCTGTCGTGTCGAACCCTACTTCTCCGTGGGTACGTTATGTACGTCTATAACGTTATACATCCTAACCTAAGGCCACCTAACATCTCGGATGTAATATTTGACAACATTCCTGGCGTGTCGGACCCTACTTCTCGGTGGGAACATTATATGCATGTATAACGTTGTATATCCTAGTCTAAGGCAACCTATCATCTCAGGCGTAATATTTTACAACATTCCTGGCGTGTCGGTGCATTCTTTTCGGTGGGAATATTATATACGTCTATAACGGTATATATCCTAATCTAAGGCAACCTAACACCTCGGATGCAATATTTGAAAACATTCCTGTCGTGTCGGACCCTACTTCTCGGTGGTAACATTATATGCGTCTATAACGTTATATATCCTAACCTAAGGCCACCTAACATCTCGGATGTAACATTTGACAACATTCCAGGCACGTCGGTTCCTACGTCTCGGTGGTAACATTATATGCGTCTGTAACGTTATATATCCTAACCTAAGGCAACCTAACATCTCGGATGTAACATTTGACAACATTCCTGTCGTGTCGGAACCTACTTCTGGGTGGTAACATTATATGCGTCTATAACGGTATATATCCTAACGTAAGGCAACCTAACATCTCGGATATAACATTTGACAACATTCCAGGCGTAGCGGTCCCTAAGTCTCGGTGGTAACATTATATGCGTCTATAGCGTTATATATCCTAACCTAAGGCAACCTAACATCTCGGATGTAATATTTGGCAACATTCCTGTCGTGTCGAAACCTACTTCTCGATGGGAACATTATGTACGTCTATAATGTTATATAACCTAACCTAAGGCCACCTAACATCTCGGATGTAATATTCTACAACATTCAAGGCGTGTCGGCGCATTCTTTTCGGTGGGAATATTATATACGTCTATAACGGTATATATCCTAACCTAAGGCAACCTGACATCTCGGATGTAATATTTGACAACATTCCAGGCGTGTCGGACCCGACGTCTCGGTGGTAAAATTATATGCGTCCTTAACGTTATATATCCTAACCTAAGGCCACCTAACATCTCGGATGTAACATTTGACAACATTCCAGGCGTGTCGGTCCCTACGTCTCGTTGGTAACATTATATGCGTCTATAGCGTTATATATCCTAACCTAAGGCAACCTAACATCTCGGATGTAATATTTGGCAACATTCCTGTCGTGTCGGTCCCTACTTCTCGTTGGGAACATTACATACGTCTATAACGTTATATATCCTAACCTAAGGCCACCTAACATCTCGGATGTAATATTTTACAACATTCCTGGCGTGTCGGTGCATTCTTTTCGGTGGGAATATTATATATGTCTATAACGGTATATATCCTAATCTAAGGCAACCTAACATCTCGGATGCAATATTCTACAACATTCCTGGCGTGTCGGACCCTACTTCTCGGTGGGAACAGTATATACGTCTATAACGTTATATATCCTAACCTAAGGCAACCTAACATCTCGGATGTAACATTTGACAACATTCCAGGCGTGTCAGTCCCTACGTCTCGGTTGTATAATTATATGCGTCTATAGCGTTATATATCCTAACCTAATGCAACCTGACATCTCGGATGTAATATTTGACAATATTCCTGTCGTGTCGAACCCCACTGCTCGGTGGGAACATTATGTACGTCAATAATGTTATATATACTAACCTAAGTCCACCTAACATCACGGATATAATATTCTACAACATTCCAGCTGTGTCGGACCCTACTTCTCGGTAGGAAGAGTATATACGTCTATAACATTGTATATCCTATCCTAAGGCAACCTGACATCTCGGATGTAATATTCTACAATATTCCTGGCGTGTCGGACCATACTTCTCGGTGGAAACAGTATATACGTTTATAACGTTATATATTCTAACCTAAGGCAACCTAACATCTCGGATGTAACATTTGACAACATTCCAGGCGTGTCAGTCCCTACGTCTCGGTTGTAACATTATATGCCTCTATAACGTTATATATCCTAACCTAAGGCAACCTAACATCTCGGATGTAACATTTGACAACAATCCAGGCGCGTCGGTTCTTACGTCTGGGTGGTAACATTACATGCGTCTATAACGTTATATATCCTAACCTAAGGCAACCTAAAATACTCGGATGTAATATTTGTCAACATTCCTGGCGTGTCGGACCATACTTCTCGGTGGAAACAGTATATATGTCTATAACGTTATATATCCTAACCTAAGGCAACCTAACATCTCGGATGTAACATTTGACAACATTCCAGGCGTGTCGGTCCCTACGTCTCGGTGGTAACATTATATACGTGTATAGCGTTATATATCCTAACCTAAGGCAACATAACATCTCGGATGTAATATTTGGCAACTTTCCTGTCGTGTCGGACCCTACTTCTCGTTGGGAACATTACATACGTCTATAACGTTATATATCCTAACCTAAGGCCACCTAACATCTCGGATGTAATATTTTGCAACATTCCTGGCGTGTCGGTGCATTCTTTTCGGTGGGATTATTATATACGTCTATAACGGTATATATCCTAATCTAAGCCAACCTAACATTTCGCATGAAATATTTGACAACTTTCCAGGCGTGTCGGACCCGACGTCTCGGTGGTAAAATTATATGCGTCCTTAACGTTATGTATCCTAACCTAAGGCAACCTAACATCTCGGATGTAACATTTGACAACATTCCAGGCGTGTCGGTCCCTACGTCTCGGTGGTAACATTATATGCGTCTATAGCGTTATATATCCTAACCTAAGGCAACCTAACATCTCGGATGTAATATTTGGCAACATTCCTGTCGTGTCGGACCCTACTTCTCGTTGGGAACATTACATACGTCTATAACGTTATATATCCTAACCTAAGGCAACCTAACATCTCGGATGTAATATTTGACAACATTCCAGTCGTGTCGAACCCTACTTCTCCGTGGGTACATTATGTACATCTATAACGTTATACATCCTAACCTAAGGCCACCTAACATCTCGGATGTAATATTTGACAACATTCCTGGCGTGTCGGACCCTACTTCTCGGTGGGAACATTATATGCATGTATAACGTTGTATATCCTAGTCTAAGGCAACCTATCATCTCAGACGTAATGTTTTACAACATTCCTGGCGTGTCGGAACCTACTTCTCGGTGGTAACATTATATGCGTCTATAACGTTATATATCCTAACGTAAGGCAACCTAACATCTCGGATGTAACATTTGACAACATTCCAGGCGTATCGGTCCCTACGTCTCGGTGGTAACGTTATATGCGTCTATAGCGTTATATATCCTAACCTAAGGCAACCTAACATCTCGGATGTAATATTTGTCAACATTCCTGTCGTGTCGAAACCTACTTCTCGATGGGAACATTATGTACGTCTATAATGTTATATAACCTAACCTAAGGCCACCTAACATCTCGGATGTAATATTCTACAACATTCAAGGCGTGTCGGCGCATTCTTTTCGGTGGGAATATTATATACGTCTATAACGGTATATATTCTAACCTAAGGCAACCTGACATCTCGGACGTAATATTTGACAACATTCCAGGCGTGTCGGACCCGACGTCTCGGTGGTAAAATTATATGCGTCCTTAACGTTATATATCCTAACCTAAGGCAACCTAACATCTCGGATGTAACATTTGACAACATTGCAGGCGTGTCGGTCCCTACGTCTCGGTGGTAACATTACATGCGTCTATAACGTTATATATCCTAACCTAAGGCAACCTAAAAAACTCGTATGTAATATTTGACAACATTCCTGGCGTGTCGGACCCTACTTCTCGTTGGGAACATTACATACGTCTATAACGTTATATATCCTAACCTGAGGCCACCTAACATCTCGGATGTAATATTTTACCACATTCCTGGCGTGTCGGTGCATTCTTTTCGGAGGGAATATTATATACGTCTATAACGGTATATATCCTAATCTAAGGCAACCTAACATCTCGGATGCAATATTTGAAAACATTCCTGGCGTGTCGGACCCTACTTCTCGTTGGGAAAATTACATACGTCTATAACGTTATATATCCTAACCTAAGGCCACCTAACATCTCGGATGTAATATTTTACCACATTCCTGGCGTGTCGGTGCATTCTTTTCGGTGGGAATATTATATACGTCTATAACGGTATATATCCTAATCTAAGGCAACCTAACATTTCGCATGAAATATTTGACAACATTCCAGGCGTGCCAGACCCGACGTCTCGGTGGTAACATTATATGCGTCTATAACGCTATATATCCTAACCTATGGCAACCTAACAACTCGGATGTAATATTTGACAACATTCCTGTCGTGTCGAACCCTACTTCTCCGTGGGTACATTATGTATGTCTATAACGTTATACATCCTAACCTAAGGCCACCTAACATCTCGGATGTAATATTTGACAACATTCCTGTCGTGTCGAACCCTACTTCTCGATGGGAACATTATGTACGTCTATAATGTTATATAACCTAACCTAAGGCCACCTAACATCTCGGATGTAATATTTGGCAACATTCCTGTCGTGTCGGAACCTACTTCTCGGTGGGAACATTATGTACGTCTATAACGTTATATATCCTAACCTAAGTCCACCTAACATCACGGATATAATATTCTACAACATTCCAGCTGTGTCGGACCCTACTTCTCGGTAGGAAGAGTATATAAGTCTATAACCTTGTATATCCTATCCTAAGGCAACCTGACATCTCGGATGTAATATTCTACAACATTCCTGGCGTGTCGGACCATACTTCTCGGTGGAAACAGTATATACGTCTATAACGTTATATATTCTAACCTAAGGCAACCTAACATCTCGGATGTAACATTTGACAACATTCCAGGCGTGTCAGTCCCTACGTCTCGGTTGTAACATTATATGCGTCTATAACGTTATATATGCTAACCTAAGGCAACCTAACATCTCGGATGTAACATTTGACAACATTCCAGGCGCGTCGGTTCTTACGTCTCGGTGGTAACATTACATGCGTCTATAACGTTATATATCCTAACCTAAGGCAACCTAAATTACTCGGATGTAATATTTGTCAACATTCCTGGCGTGTCGGACCATACTCTTCGTTGGGAACATTACATACGTCTATAACGTTATATATCCTAACCTAAGGCCACCTAACATCTCGGATGTGATATTTTACAACATTCCTGGCGTGTCGGTGCATTCTTTTCGGTGGGAATATTATATACGTCTATAACGGTATATATCCTAATCTAAGGCAACCTAACATTTCGCATGAAATATTTTACAACATTCCAGGCGTGTCGGACCCGACGTCTCGGTGGTAAAATTATATGCCTCTATAGCGTTATATATCCTAACCTAAGGCAACCTAACATCTCGGATGTAACATTTGACAACATTCCACGCGTGTCGGTCCCTACGTCTCGGTGGTAACATTATATGCGTCTATAGCGTTATATATCCTAACCTAAGGCAACCTAACATCTCGGATGTAATATTTGACAACATTCCAGGCGCGTCGGTTCTTACGTCTCGGTGGTAACATTACATGCGTCTATAACGTTATATATCGTAACCTAATGCAACCTAAAATACTCGGATGTAATATTTGTCAACATTCCTGGCGTGTCGGACCATACTTCTCGGTGGAAACAGTATATACGTCTATAACGTTATATATTCTAACCTAAGGCAACCTAACATCTCGGATGTAACATTTGACAACATTCCAGGCGTGTCAGTCCCTACGTCTCGGTTGTAACATTATATGCGTCTATAACGTTATATATGCTAACCTAAGGCAACCTAACATCTCGGATGTAACATTTGACAACATTCCAGGCGCGTCGGTTCTTACGTCTCGGTGGTAACATTACATGCGTCTATAACGTTATATATCCTAACCTAAGGCAACCTAAATTACTCGGATGTAATATTTGTCAACATTCCTGGCGTGTCGGACCATACTCTTCGTTGGGAACATTACATACGTCTATAACGTTATATATCCTAACCTAAGGCCACCTAACATCTCGGATGTGATATTTTACAACATTCCTGGCGTGTCGGTGCATTCTTTTCGGTGGGAATATTATATACGTCTATAACGGTATATATCCTAATCTAAGGCAACCTAACATTTCGCATGAAATATTTTACAACATTCCAGGCGTGTCGGACCCGACGTCTCGGTGGTAAAATTATATGCCTCTATAGCGTTATATATCCTAACCTAAGGCAACCTAACATCTCGGATGTAACATTTGACAACATTCCACGCGTGTCGGTCCCTACGTCTCGGTGGTAACATTATATGCGTCTATAGCGTTATATATCCTAACCTAAGGCAACCTAACATCTCGGATGTAATATTTGACAACATTCCAGGCGCGTCGGTTCTTACGTCTCGGTGGTAACATTACATGCGTCTATAACGTTATATATCGTAACCTAATGCAACCTAAAATACTCGGATGTAATATTTGTCAACATTCCTGGCGTGTCGGACCATACTTCTCGGTGGAAACAGTATATATGTCTATAACGTTATATATCCTAACCTAAGGCAACCTAACATCTCGGATGTAACATTTGACAACATTCCAGTCGTGTCGGTCCCTACGTCTCGGTGGTAACATTATATGCGTCTATAGCGTTATATACCCTAACCTAAGGCAACCTGACATCTCGGATGTAATATTTGACAACATTCCTGTCGTATCGAACCCCACTGCTCGGTGGGAACATTATGTACGTCAATAATGTTATATATCCTAACCTAAGTCCACCTAACATCACGGATATAATATTCTACAACATTCCAGCTGTGTCGGACCCTACTTCTCGGTAGGAAGAGTATATACGTCTATAACGTTGTATATCCTATCCTAAGGCAACCTGACATCTCGGATGTAATGTTCTACAACATTCCTGGCGTGTCGGACCATACCTCTCGGTGGAAACAGTATATACGTCTATAACGTTATATATTCTAACCTAAGGCAACCTAACATCTCGGATGTAACATTTGACAACATTCCAGGCGTGTCAGTCCCTACGTCTCGGTTGTAACATTATATGCCTCTATAACGTTATATATCCTAACCTATGGCAACCTAACATCTCGGATGTAACATTTGACAACATTCCAGGCGCGTCGGTTCTTACGTCTCGGTGGTAACATTACATGCGTCTATAACGTTATATATCGTAACCTAATGCAACCTAAAATACTCGGATGTAATATTTGTCAACATTCCTGGCGTGTCGGACCATACTTCTCGGTGGAAACAGTATATATGTCTATAACGTTATATATCCTAACCTAAGGCAACCTAACGTCTCGGATGTAACATTTGACAACATTCCAGTCGTGTCGGTCCCTACGTCTCGGTGGTAACATTATATGCGTCTATAGCGTTATATACCCTAACCTAAGGCAACCTGACATCTCGGATGTAATATTTGACAACATTCCTGTCGTATCGAACCCCACTGCTCGGTGGGAACATTATGTACGTCAATAATGTTATATATCCTAACCTAAGTCCACCTAACATCACGGATATAATATTCTACAACATTCCAGCTGTGTCGGAACCTACTTCTCGGTAGGAAGAGTATATACGTCTATAACGTTGTATATCCTATCCTAAGGCAACCTGACATCTCGGATGTAATGTACTACAACATTCCTGGCGTGTCGGACCATACCTCTCGGTGGAAACAGTATATACGTCTATAACGTTATATATTCTAACCTAAGGCAACCTAACATCTCGGATGTAACATTTGACAACATTCCAGGCGTGTCAGTCCCTACGTCTCGGTTGTAACATTATATACCTCTATAACGTTATATATCCTAACCTAAGGCAACCTAACATCTCGGATGTAACATTTGACAACATTCCAGGCGCGTCGGTTCTTACGTCTCGGTGGTAACATTACATGCGTCTATAACGTTATATATCCTAACCTAAGGCAACCTAAAATACTCGGATGTAATATTTGTCAACATTCCTGGCGTGTCGGACCATACTTCTCGGTGGAAACAGTATATATGTCTATAACGTTATATATCCTAACCTAAGGCAACCTAACATCTCGGATGTAACATTTGACAACATTCCAGGCGTGTCGGTCCCTACGTCTCGGTGGTAACATTATATGCGTCTATATCGTTATATACCCTAACCTAAGGCAACATAACATCTCGGATGTAATATTTGGCAACATTCCTGTCGTGTCGGACCCTACTTCTCGTTGGGAACATTACATACGTCTATAACGTTATATAACCTAACCTAAGGCCACCTAACATCTCGGATGTAATATTCTACAACATTCAAGGCGTGTCGGCGCATTCTTTTCGGTGGGAATATTATATACGTCTATAACGGTATATATTCTAACCTAAGGCAACCTGACATCTCGGACGTAATATTTGACAACATTCCAGGCGTGTCGGACCCGACGTCTCGGTGGTAAAATTATATGCGTCCTTAACGTTATATATCCTAACCTAAGGCAACCTAACATCTCGGATGTAACATTTGACAACATTCCAGGCGTGTCGGTCCCTACGTCTCGGTGGTAACATTACATGCGACTATAACGTTATATATCCTAACCTAAGGCAACCTAAAAAACTCGTATGTAATATTTGACAACATTCCTGGCGTGTCGGACCCTACTTCTCCTTGGGAACATTACATACGTCTATAACGTTATATATCCTAACCTAAGGCCACCTAACATCTCGGATGTAATATTTTACCACATTCCTGGCGTGTCGGTGCATTCTTTTCGGAGGGAATATTATATACGTCTATAACGGTATATATCCTAATCTAAGGCAACCTAACATCTCGGATGCAATATTTGAAAACATTCCTGGCGTGTCGGACCCTACTTCTCGTTGGGAAAATTACATACGTCTATAACGTTATATATCCTAACCTAAGGCCACCTAACATCTCGGATGTAATATTTTACCACATTCCTGGCGTGTCGGTGCATTCTTCTCGGTGGGAATATTATATACGTCTATAACGGTATATATCCTAATCTAAGGCAACCTAACATTTCGCATGAAATATTTGACAACATTCCAGGCGTGCCAGACCCGACGTCTCGGTGGTAACATTATATGCGTCTATAACGCTATATATCCTAACCTATGGCAACCTAACAACTCGGATGTAATATTTGACAACATTCCTGTCGTGTCGAACCCTACTTCTCCGTGGGTACATTATGTATGTCTATAACGTTATACATCCTAACCTAAGGCCACCTAACATCTCGGATGTAATATTTGACAACATTCCTGTCGTGTCGAACCCTACTTCTCGATGGGAACATTATGTACGTCTATAATGTTATTTAACCTAACCTAAGGCCACCTAACATCTCGGATGTAATATTTGGCAACATTCCTGTCGTGTCGGAACCTACTTCTCGGTGGGAACATTATGTACGTCTATAACGTTATATATCCTAACCTAAGTCCACCTAACATCACGGATATAATATTCTACAACATTCCAGCTGTGTCGGACCCTACTTCTCGGTAGGAAGAGTATATAAGTCTATAACCTTGTATATCCTATCCTAAGGCAACCTGACATCTCGGATGTAATATTCTACAACATTCCTGGCGTGTCGGACCATACTTCTCGGTGGAAACAGTATATACGTCTATAACGTTATATATTCTAACCTAAGGCAACCTAACATCTCGGATGTAACATTTGACAACATTCCAGGCGTGTCAGTCCCTACGTCTCGGTTGTAACATTATATGCGTCTATAACGTTATATATGCTAACCTAAGGCAACCTAACATCTCGGATGTAACATTTGACAACATTCCAGGCGCGTCGGTTCTTACGTCTCGGTGGTAACATTACATGCGTCTATAACGTTATATATCCTAACCTAAGGCAACCTAAAATACTCGGATGTAATATTTGTCAACATTCCTGGCGTGTCGGACCATACTCTTCGTTGGGAACATTACATACGTCTATAACGTTATATATCCTAACCTAAGGCCACCTAACATCTCGGATGTGATATTTTACAACATTCCTGGCGTGTCGGTGCATTCTTTTCGGTGGGAATATTATATACGTCTATAACGGTATATATCCTAATCTAAGGCAACCTAACATTTCGCATGAAATATTTTACAACATTCCAGGCGTGTCGGACCCGACGTCTCGGTGGTAAAATTATATGTCTCTATAGCGTTATATATCCTAACCTAAGGCAACCTAACATCTCGGAAGTAACATTTGACAACATTCCAGGCGTGTCGGTCCCTACGTCTCGGTGGTAACATTATATGCGTCTATAGCGTTATATATCCTAACCTAAGGCAACCTAACATCTCGGATGTAATATTTGACAACATTCCAGGCGTGTCGGTCCCTACGTCTCGGTGGTAACATTATATGAGTCTATAGCGTTATATATCCTAACCTAAGGCAACCTAACATCTCGGATGTAACATTTGACAACATTCCTGTCGTGTCGGAACCTACTTCTCGGTGGGAACATTATGTACGTCTATAACGTTATATATCCTAACCTAAGGCAACCTAACATCTCGGATGTAACATTTGACAACATTCCAGGCGTGTCGGTCCCTACGTCTCTGTGGTAACATTATATGCGTCTATAGCGTTATATATCCTAACCTAATGCAACCTGACATCTCGGATGTAATATTTGACAACATTCCTGTCGTGTCGAACCCCACTGCTCGGTGGGAACATTATGTACGTCAATAATGTTATATATCCTAACCTAAGTCCACCTAACATCACGGATATAATATTCTACAACATTCCAGCTGTGTCGGACCCTACTTCTCGGTAGGAAGAGTATATACGTCTATAACGTTGTATATCCTATCCTAAGGCAACCTGACATCTCGGATGTAATGTTCTACAACATTCCTGGCGTGTCGGACCATACCTCTCGGTGGAAACAGTATATACGTCTATAACGTTATATATTCTAACCTAAGGCAACCTAACATCTCGGATGTAACATTTGACAACATTCCAGGCGTGTCAGTCCCTACGTCTCGGTTGTAACATTATATACCTCTATAACGTTATATATCCTAACCTAAGGCAACCTAACATCTCGGATGTAACATTTGACAACATTCCAGGCGCGTCGGTTCTTACGTCTCGGTGGTAACATTACATGCGTCTATAACGTTATATATCCTAACCTAAGGCAACCTAAAATACTCGGATGTAATATTTGTCAACATTCCTGGCGTGTCGGACCATACTTCTCGGTGGAAACAGTATATATGTCTATAACGTTATATATCCTAACCTAAGGCAACCTAACATCTCGGATGTAACATTTGACAACATTCCAGGCGTGTCGGTCCCTACGTCTCGGTGGTAACATTATATGCGTCTATATCGTTATATACCCTAACCTAAGGCAACATAACATCTCGGATGTAATATTTGGCAACATTCCTGTCGTGTCGGACCCTACTTCTCGTTGGGAACATTACATACGTCTATAACGTTATATATCCTAACCTAAGGCCACCTAACATCTCGGATGTAATATTTGACAACATTCCAGGCGTGTCGGACCCGACGTCTCGGTGGTAAAATTATATGCGTCCTTAACGTTATATATCCTATCCTAAGGCAACCTGACATCTCGGATGTAATATTCTACAACATTCCTGGCGTGTCGGACCATACTTCTCGGTGGAAACAGTATATACGTCTATAACGTTATATATTCTAACCTAAGGCAACCTAACATCTCGGATGTAACATTTGACAACATTCCAGGCGTGTCAGTCCCTACGTCTCGGTTGTAACATTATATGCCTCTATAACGTTATATATCCTAACCTAAGTCCACCTAACATCACGGATATAATATTCTACAACATTCCAGCTGTGTCGGACCCTACTTCTCGGTAGGGAGAGTATATACGTCTATAACGTTGTATATCCTATCCTAAGGCAACCTGACATCTCGGATGTAATATTCTACAACATTCCTGGCGTGTCGGACCATACTTCTCGGTGGAAACAGTATATACGTCTATAACGTTATATATTCTAACCTAAGGCAACCTAACATCTCGGATGTAACATTTGACAACATTCCAGGCGTGTCAGTCCCTACGTCTCGGTTGTAACATTATATGCGTCTATAACGTTATATATCCTAACCTAAGGCAACCTAACATCTCGGATGTAACATTTGACAACATTCCAGGCGCGTCGGTTCTTACGTCTCGGTGGAAACATTACATGCGTCTATAACGTTATATATCCTAACCTAAGGCAACCTAAAATACTCGGATGTAATATTTGTCAACATTCCTGGCGTGTCGGACCATACTTCTCGGTGGAAACAGTATATATGTCTATAACGTTATATATCCTAACCTAAGACAACCTAACATCTCGGATGTAACATTTGACAACATTCCAAGCGTGTCGGTCCCTACGTCTCGGTGGTAACATTATATGCGTCTACAGCGTTATATATCCTAACCTAAGGCAACCTAACATCTCGGATGTAATATTTGGCAACATTCCTGTCGTGTCGAACCCTACTTCTCGATGGGAACATTATGTACGTCTATAATGTTATATAACCTAACCTAAGGCCACCTAACATCTCGGATGTAATATTCTACAACATTCCAGGCGTGTCGGCGCATTCTTTTCGGTGGGAATATTATATACGTCTATAACGGTATATATCCTAACCTAAGGCAACCTGACATCTCGGATGTAATATTTGACAACATTCCAGGCGTGTCGGACCCGACGTCTCGGTGGTAAAATTATATGCGTCCTTAACGTTATATATCCTAACCTAAGGCCACCTAACATCTCGGATGTAACATTTGACAACATTCCAGGCGCGTCGGTCCCTACGTCTCGGTGGTAACATTATATGCGTCTATAACGTTATATATCCTAACCTAAGGCAACCTAACATCTCGGATGTAACATTTGACAACATTCCTGTCGTGTGGGAACCTACTTCTCGGTGGTAACATTATATGCGTCTATAACGTTATATATCCTAACGTAAGGCAACCTAACATCTCGGATGTAACATTTAACAACATTCCAGGCGTATCGGTCCCTACGTCTCGGTGGTAACATTATATGCGTCTATAGCGTTATATATCCTAACCTAAGGCAACCTAACATCTCGGATGTAACATTTGACAACATTCCAGGCGTGTCGGTCCCTACGTCTCGGTGGTAACATTACATGCGTCTATAACGTTATATATCCTAACCTAAGGCAACCTAAAAAACTCGTATGTAATATTTGACAACATTCCTGGCGTGTCGGACCCTACTTCTCGGTGGAAGCAGTATATACGTCTATAACGTTATATATCCTAACCTAAGGCAACCTAACATCTCGTATGTAACATTTGACAACATTCCTGGCGTGTCTGTCCCTACGTCTCGGTGGTAACATTATATGCGTCTATAGCGTTATATATCCTAACCTAATGCAACCTAACATCTCGGATGTAATATTTGGCAACATTCCTGTCGTGTCGGACCCTACTTCTCGTTGGGAACATTACATACGTCTATAACGTTATATATCCTAACCTAAGGCAACCTAACATCTCGGATGTAATATTTTACAACATTCCTGGCGTGTCGGTCCCTACATCTCGGTGGTAACATTATATGCGTCTATGGCGTTATATATCCTAACCTAAGGCAACCTAACATCTCGGATGTAATATTTGGCAACATTCCTGTCGTGTCGGACCCTACTCTTCGTTGGGAACATTACATACGTCTATAACGTTATATATCCTAACCTAAGGCCACCTAACATCTCGGATGTGATATTTTACAACATTCCTGGCGTGTCGGTGCATTCTTTTCGGTGGGAATATTATATACGTCTATAACGGTATATATCCTAATCTAAGGCAACCTAACATTTCGCATGAAATATTTTACAACATTCCAGGCGTGTCGGACCCGACGTCTCGGTGGTAACATTATATGCGTCTATAACGTTATATATCCTAACCTAAGGCAACCTAACATCTCGGATGTAATATTTGACAACATTCCTGTCGTGTCGAACCCTACTTCTCCGTGGGTACATTATGTACGTCTATAACGTTATACATCCTAACCTAAGGCCACCTAACATCTCGGATGTAATATTTGACAACATTCCTGGCGTGTCGGACCCTACTTCTCGGTGGGAACATTATATGCATGTATAACGTTGTATATCCTAGTCTAAGGCAACCTATCATCTCAGACGTAATATTTTACAACATTCCTGGCGTGTCGGTGCATTCTTTTCGGTGGGAATATTATATACGTCTATAACGGTATATATCCTAATCTAAGGCAACCTAACATCTCGGATGCAATATTTGAAAACATTCCTGTCGTGTCGGACCCTACTTCTCGGTGGTAACATTATATGCGTCTGTAACGTTATATATCCTAACCTAAGGCCACCTAACATCTCGGATGTAACATTTGACAACATTCCAGGCGCGTCGGTCCCTACGTCTCGGTGGTAACATTATATGCGTCTGTAACGTTATATATCCTAACCTAAGGCAACCTAACATCTCGGATGTAACATTTGACAACATTCCAGGCGCGTCGGTTCTTACGTCTCGGTGGTAACATTACATGCGTCTATAACGTTATATATCCTAACCTAAGGCAACCTAAAATACTCGGATGTAATATTTGTCAACATTCCTGGCGTGTCGGACCATACTTCTCGGTGGAAACAGTATATACCTCTATAACGTTATATATCCTAACCTAACGCAACCTAACATCTCGTATGTAACATTTGACAACATTCCTGGCGTGTCTGTCCCTACGTCTCGGTGGTAACATTATATGCGTCTATGGCGTTATATATCCTAACCTAAGGCAACCTAACATCTCGGATGTAATATTTGGCAACATTCCTGTCGTGTCGGACCCTACTCTTCGTTGGGAACATTACATACGTCTATAACGTTATATATCCTAACCTAAGGCCACCTAACATCTCGGATGTGATATTTTACAACATTCCTGGCGTGTCGGTGCATTCTTTTCGGTGGGAATATTATATACGTCTATAACGGTATATATCCTAATCTAAGGCAACCTAACATTTCGCATGAAATATTTTACAACATTCCAGGCGTGTCGGACCCGACGTCTCGGTGGTAACATTATATGCGTCTGTAACGTTATATATCCTAACCTAAGGCAACCTAACATCTCGGATGTAATATTTGACAACATTCCTGTCGTGTCGAACCCTACTTCTCCGTGGGTACATTATGTACGTCTATAACGTTATACATCCTAACCTAAGGCCACCTAACATCTCGGATGGAATATTTGACAACATTCCTGGCGTGTCGGACCCTACTTCTCGGTGGGAACATTATATGCATGTATAACGTTGTATATCCTAGTCTAAGGCAACCTATCATCTCAGACGTAATATTTTACAACATTCCTGGCGTGTCGGTGCATTCTTTTCGGTGGGAATATTATATACGTCTATAACGGTATATATCCTAATCTAAGGCAACCTAACATCTCGGATGCAATATTTGAAAACATTCCTGTCGTGTCGGACCCTACTTCTCGGTGGTAACATTATATGCGTCTGTAACGTTATATATCCTAATCTAAGGCAATCTAACATCTCGGATGCAATATTTGAAAACATTCCTGTCGTGTCGGACCCGACGTCTCGGTGGTAAAATTATATGTGTCCTTAACGTTATATATCCTAACCTAAGGCCACCTAACATCTCGGATGTAACATTTGACAACATTCCAGGCGTGTCGGTCCCTACGTCTCGGTGGTAACATTATATGCGTCTATAACGTTATATATCCTAACCTAAGGCAACCTAACATCTCGGATGTAACATTTGACAACATTCCTGTCGTGTCGGAACCTACTTCTCGGTGGTAACATTATATGCGTCTATAACGTTATATATCCTAACGTAAGGCAACCTAACATCTCGGATGTAACATTTAACAACATTCCAGGCGTATCGGTCCCTACGTCTCGGTGGTAACATTATATGCGTCTATAGCGTTATACATCCTAACCTAAGGCAACCTAACATCTCGGATGTAATATTTGGCAACATTCCTGTCGTGTCGAACCCTACTTCTCGATGGGAACATTATGTACGTCTATAATGTTATATAACCCAACCTAAGGCGACCTAAAATCTCGGATGTAATATTCTACAACATTCAAGGCGTGTCGGCGCATTGTTTTCGGTGGGAATATTATATACGTCTATAACGGTATATATCCTAACCTAAGGCAACCTGACATCTCGGATGTAATATTTGACAACATTCCAGGCGTGTCGGACCCGACGTCTCGGTGGTAAAATTATATGCGTCCTTAACGTTATATATCCTAACCTAAGGCAACCTAACATCTAGGATGTAACATTTGACAACATTCCAGGCGTGTCGGTCCCTACGTCTCGGTGGTAGCATTACATGCGTCTATAACGTTATATATCCTAACCTAAGGCAACCTAAAAAACTCGTATGTAATATTTGACAAGATTCCTGGCGTGTCGGACCCTACTTCTCGGTGGAAGCAGTATATACGTCTATAACGTTATATATCCTAACCTAAGGCAACCTAACATCTCGTATGTAACATTTGACAACATTCCTGGCGTGTCTGTCCCTACGTCTCGGTGGTAACATTATATGCGTCTATAGCGTTATATATCCTAACCTAATGCAACCTAACATCTCGGATGTAATATTTGGCAACATTCCTGTCGTGTCGGACCCTACTTCTCGTTGGGAACATTACATACGTCTATAACGTTATATATCCTAACCTAAGGCAACCTAACATCTCGGTTGTAATATTTTACAACATTCCTGGCGTGTCGGTCCCTACATCTCGGTGGTAACATTATATGCGTCTATGGCGTTATATATCCTAACCTAAGGCAACCTAACATCTCGGATGTAATATTTGGCAACATTCCTGTCGTGTCGGACCCTACTCTTCGTTGGGAACATTACATACGTCTATAACGTTATATATCCTAACCTAAGGCCACCTAACATCTCGGATGTGATATTTTACAACATTCCTGGCGTGTCGGTGCATTCTTTTCGGTGGGAATATTATATACGTCTATAACGGTATATATCCTAATCTAAGGCAACCTAACATTTCGCATGAAATATTTTACAACATTCCAGGCGTGTCGGACCCGACGTCTCGGTGGTAACATTATATGCGTCTATAACGTTATATATCCTAACCGAAGGCAACCTAACATCTCGGATGTAATATTTGACAACATTCCTGTCGTGTCGAACCCTACTTCTCCGTGGGTACATTATGTACGTCTATAACGTTATACATCCTAACCTAAGGCCACCTAACATCTCGGATGTAATATTTGACAACATTCCTGGCGTGTCGGACCCTACTTCTCGGTGGGAACATTATATGCATGTATAACGTTGTATATCCTAGTCTAAGGCAACCTATCATCTCAGACGTAATATTTTACAACATTCCTGGCGTGTCGGTGCATTCTTTTCGGTGGGAATATTATATACGTCTATAACGGTATATATCCTAATCTAAGGCAACCTAACATCTCGGATGCAATATTTGAAAACATTCCTGTCGTGTCGGACCCTACTTCTCGGTGGTAACATTATATGCGTCTGTAACGTTATATATCCTAACCTAAGGCCACCTAACATCTCGGATGTAACATTTGACAACATTCCAGGCGCGTCGGTCCCTACGTCTCGGTGGTAACATTATATGCGTCTGTAACGTTATATATCCTAACCTAAGGCAACCTAACATCTCGGATGTAACATTTGACAACATTCCAGGCGCGTCGGTTCTTACGTCTCGGTGGTAACATTACATGCGTCTATAACGTTATATATCCTAACCTAAGGCAACCTAAAATACTCGGATGTAATATTTGTCAACATTCCTGGCGTGTCGGACCATACTTCTCGGTGGAAACAGTATATACCTCTATAACGTTATATATCCTAACCTAAGGCCACCTAACATCTCGGATGTGATATTTTACAACATTCCTGGCGTGTCGGTGCATTCGTTTCGGTGGGAATATTATATACGTCTATAACGGTATATATCCTAATCTAAGGCAACCTAACATCTCGGATGCAATATTTGAAAACATTCCTGTCGTGTCGGACCCTACTTCTCGGTGGTAATATTATATGCGCCTATAACGTTATATATCCTAACCTAAGGCCACCTAACATCTCGGATGTAACATTTGGCAACATTCCAGGCGCGTCGGTCCCTACGTCTCGGTGGTAACATTATATGCGTCTGTAACGTTATATATCCTAACCTAAGGCAACCTAACATCTCGGATGTAACATTTGACAACATTCCAGGCGTATCGGTCCCTACGTCTCGGTGGTAACATTATATGCGTCTATAGCGTTATATATCCTAACCTAAGGCAACCTAAGATCTCGGATGTAATATTTGGCAACATTCCTGTCGTGTCGAACCCTACTTCTCGATGGGAACATTATGTACGTCTATAATGTTATATAACCTAACCTAAGACCACCTAACATCTCGGATGTAATATTCTACAACATTCAAGGCGTGTCGGCGCATTCTTTTCGGTGGGAATATTATATACGTCTATAACGGTATATATCCTAATCTAAGGCAACCTAACATTTCGCATGAAATATTTGACAACATTCCAGGCGTGTCGGACCCGACGTCTCGGTGGTAACATTATATGCGTCTATAACGCTATATATCCTGACCTAAGGCAACCTAACAACTCGGATGTAATATTTGACAACATTCCTGTCGTGTCGAACCCTACTTCTCCGTGGGTACATTATGCACGTCTATAACGTTATACATCCTAACCTAAGGCCACCTAACATCTCGGATGTAATATTTGACAACATTCCTGTCGTGTCGAACCCTACTTCTCGATGGGAACATTATGTACGTCTATAATGTTATATAACCTAACCTAAGGCCACCTAACATCTCGGATGTAATATTTGGCAACATTCTTGCCGTGTCGGAACCTACTTCTCGGTGGGAACGTTATGTACGTCTATAACGTTATATATCCTAACCTAAGGCCACCTAATATCTCGGATGTAATATTTGACAACATTCCTGGCGTGTCGGACCCTACTTCTCGGTGGGAACGTTATATACGTCTATAACGTTATATATTCTAACCTAAGGCCACCTAACATTTCGGATGTAACATTTGACAACATTCCAGGCGTGTCAGTCTCTACGTCTCGGTGGTAACGTTATATGCGTCTATAACGTTATATATCCTAACCTAAGGCAACCTAACATCTCGGATGTAATATTTGGCAACATTCCTGTCGTGTCGGACCCTACTTCTCGGTGGGAACATTATATGCGTCTATAACGTTGTATATCATAACCTAAGGCAACCTAACATCTCGGATGTAACATTTGGCAACATTCCAGGCGTGTCGGTCCCTACGTCTCGGTGGTAACATTATATGCGTCTATAGCGTTATATATCCTAACCTAATGCAACCTAACATCTCGGATGTAATATTTGGCAACATTCCTGTCGTGTCGGACCCTACTTCTCGGTGGTAATATTATATGCGCCTATAACGTTATATATCCTAACCTAAGGCCACCTAACATCTCGGATGTAACATTTGGCAACATTCCAGGCGCGTCGGTCCCTACGTCTCGGTGGTAACATTATATGCGTCTGTAACGTTATATATCCTAACCTAAGGCAACCTAACATCTCGGATGTAACATTTGACAACATTCCTGTCGTGTCAGAACCTACTTCTCGGTGGTAACATTATATGCGTCTATAACGTTATATATCCTAACGTAAGGCAACCTAACATCTCGGATGTAACATTTGACAACATTCCAGGCGTATCGGTCCCTACGTCTCGGTGGTAACATTATATGCGTCTATAGCGTTATATATCCTAACCTAAGGCAACCTAACATCTCGGATGTAATATTTGGCAACATTCCTGTCGTGTCGAACCCTACTTCTCGATGGGAACATTATGTACGTCTATAATGTTATATAACCCAACCTAAGGCGACCTAACATCTCGGATGTAATATTCTACAACATTCAAGGCGTGTCGGCGCATTGTTTTCGGTGGGAATATTATATACGTCTATAACGGTATATATCCTAACCTAAGGCAACCTGACATCTCGGATGTAATATTTGACAACATTCCAGGCGTGTCGGACCCGACGTCTCGGTGGTAAAATTATGTGCGTCCTTAACGTTATATATCCTAACCTAAGGCAACCTAACATCTCGGATGTAACATTTGACAACATTCCAGGCGTGTCGGTCCCTACGTCTCGGTGGTAACATTACATGCGTCTATAACGTTATATATCCTAACCTAAGGCAACCTAAAAAACTCGTATGTAATATTTGACAACATTCCTGGCGTGTCGGACCCTACTTCTCGGTGGAAGCAGTATATACGTCTATAACGTTATATATCCTAACCTAAGGCAACCTAACATCTCGTATGTAACATTTGACAACATTCCTGGCGTGTCTGTCCCTACGTCTCGGTGGTAACATTATATGCGTCTGTAGCGTTATATATCCTAACCTATGGCAACCTAACATCTCGGATGTAATATTTGGCAACATTCCTGTCGTGTCGGACCCTACTTCTCGTTGGGAACATTACATACGTCTATAACGTTATATATCCTAACCTAAGGCCACCTAACATCTCGGATGTAATATTTTACAACATTCCTGGCGTGTCGGTGCAATCTTTTCGGTGGGAATATTATATACGTCTATAACGGTATATATCCTAATCTAAGGCAACCTAACATTTCGCATGAAATATTTGACAACATTCCAGGCGTGTCGGACCCGACGTCTCGGTGGTAACATTATATGCGTCTATAACGCTATATATCCTAACCTAAGGCAACCTAACAACTCGGATGTAATATTTGACAACATTCCTGTCGTGTCGAACCCTACTTCTCCGTGGGTACATTATGTACGTCTATAACGTTATACATCCTAACCTAAGGCCACCTAACATCTCGGATGTAATATTTGACAACATTCCTGTCGTGTCGAACCCTACTTCTCGATGGGAACATTATGTACGTCTATAATGTTATATAACCTAACCTAAGGCCACCTAACATCTCGGATGTAATATTTGGCAACATTCCTGTCGTGTCGGAACCTACTTCTCGGTGGGAACATTATGTACGTCTATAACGTTATATATCCTAACCTAAGGCCACCTAATATCTCGGATGTAATATTTGACAACATTCCTGGCGTGGCGGACCCTACTTCTCGGTGGGAACATTATATACGTCTATAACGTTATATATTCTAACCTAAGGCCACCTAACATTTCGGATGTAACATTTGACAACATTCCAGGCGTGTCAGTCTCTGCGTCTCGGTGGTAAAATTATATGCGTCTATAACGTTATATATCCTAACCTAAGGCAACCTAACATCTCGGATGTAATATTTGGCAACATTCCTGTCGTGTCGGACCCTACTTCTCGGTGGGAACATTATATGCGTCTATAACGTTGTATATCATAACCTAAGGCAACCTAACATCTCGGATGTAACATTTGGCAACATTCCAGGCGTGTCAGTCCCTACGTCTCGGTGGTTACAATATATGCGTCTATAACGTTATATACCCTAACCTAAGGCAACCTGACATCTCGGATGTAATATTTGACAACATTCCTGTCGTGTCGAAACCCACTGCTCGGTGGGAACATTATGTACGTCAATAATGTTATATATCCTAACCTAAGTCCACCTAACATCACGGATATAATATTCTAAGCCCGGCCCCGGGAGGGGGCTCGGACATGCTTCATCGCCATATATGGCATACGCGTAAGAGATACGCCCATTACCCCACTCCCCCGGCGAGCCAATACCGAGGGAGCGGGCGCGGAGAAACCAGCACCGCCATGCACCACTCATATTTTTCGTCATTTAAGTCCTTTGACTTATCCGTACATTTTGTACATTGTGTTATTCATTCAACACCTCTTGCGTAGGGAGAAGACCCAGTCCTGACTCATCGTCGGCTGTAAGGATATTTGATCTACTAACGCACCAATAGGTCAGGATTAACTTTGTTTTTAATTCCCAACCCGACAAATTACGTTCGATTATTTTTGTTCGAATTCGCAGTGGCAGCCCTTTGCTTCACCCACACAGATCTAGCTGTGGGACTACTGACGGCGGGAACCACGAGGAGGTGGCTGCTTGCTAACTATGGCCCGTAGGAGGTCACAGGTATTTTTATCCTTCCCACCTGCTATCCTAGAGATTTGCACATGGAGGCAACGACTAGGGGGGGTGCTCCCCTACACCATCTTAAATCCCAATGGGGCCATAGCTTCTCCCGCCATCACGGATATAATATTCTACAACATTCCAGCTGTGTCGGACCCTACATCTCGGTAGGAAGAGTATATACGTCTATAACGTTGTATATCCTATCCTAAGGCAACCTGACATCTCGGATGCAATATTTGAAAACATTCCTGTCGTGTCGGACCCTACTTCTCGGTGGTAACATTATATGCGTCTGTAACGTTATATATCCTAACCTAAGGCCACCTAACATCTCGGATGTAACATTTGACAACATTCCAGGCGCGTCGGTCCCTACGTCTCGGTGGTAACATTATATGCGTCTGTAACGTTATATATCCTAACCTAAGGCAACCTAACATCTCGGATGTAACATTTGACAACATTCCAGGCGCGTCGGTTCTTACGTCTCGGTGGTAAAATTACATGCGTCTATAACGTTATATATCCTAACCTAAGGCAACCTAAAATACTCGGATGTAATATTTGTCAACATTCCTGGCGTGTCGGACCATACTTCTCGGTGGAAACAGTATATACCTCTATAACGTTATATATGCTAACCTAAGGCAACCTAACATCTCGGATGTAACATTTGACAACATTCCAGGCGTGTCGGTCCCTACGTCTCGGTGGTAACATTATATGCGTCTATAGCGTTATATATCCTAACCTAAGGCAACCTAACATCTCGGATGTAATATTTGGCAACATTCCTGTCGTGTCGGACCCTACTTCTCGTTGGGAACATTACATACGTCTATAACGTTATATATCCTAACCTAAGGCCACCTAACATCTCGGATGTAATATTCTACAACATTCCTGGCGTGTCGGACCCTACTTCTCGGTGGGAACAGTATATACGTCTATAACGTTATATATCCTAACCTAAGGCCACCTAACATCTCGGATGTAACATTTGACAACATTCCAGGCGTGTCGGTCCCTACGTCTCGGTGGTAACATTATATGAGTCTATAACGTTATATATCCTAACCTAAGGCAACCTAACGTCTCGGATGTAACATTTGACAACATTCCTGTCGTGTCGGAACCTACTTCTCGGTGGGAACATTATGTACGTCAATAACGTTATATATCCTAACCTAAGGCAACCTAACATCTCGGATGTAACATTTGACAACATTCCTGTCGTGTCGGAACCTACTTCTCGGTGGGAACATTATGTACGTCAATAACGTTATATATCCTAACCTAAGGCAACCTAACATCTCGGATGTAACATTTGACAACATTCCAGGCGTGTCGGTCCCTACGTCTCGGTGGTAACATTATATACGTCTATAGCGTTATATATCCTAACCTAATGCAACCTAACATCTCGGATGTAATATTTGGCAACATTCCTGTCGTGTCGGACCCTACTTCTCGTTGGGAACATTACATACGTCTATAACGTTATATATCCTAACCTAAGGCAACCTAACATCTCGGATGTAATATTTTACAACATTCCTGGCGTGTCGGTGCATTCTTTTCGGTGGGAATATTATGTACGTCTGTAACGCTATATATCATAATCTAAGGCAACCTAACATTTCGCATGAAATATTTGACAACATTCCAGGCGTGTCGGACCCGACGTCTCGGTGGTAACATTATATGCGTCTATAACGCTATATATCCTAACCTAAGGCAACCTAACAACTCGGATGTAATATTTGACAACATTCCTGTCGTGTCGAACCCTACTTCTCCGTGGGTACATTATGTACGTCTATAACGTTATACATCCTAACCTAAGGCCACCTAACATCTCGGATGTAATATTTGACAACATTCCTGGCTTGTCGGACCCTACTTCTCGGTGGAACATTATATGCATATATAACGTTGTATATCCTAGTCTAAGGCAACCTAACATCTCAGGCGTAATATTTTACAACATTCCTGGCGTGTCGGTGCATTCTTTTCGGTGGGAATATTATATACGTCTATAACGGTATATATCCTAATCTAAGGCAACCTAACATCTCGGATGCAATATTTGAAAACATTCCTGTCGTGTCGGACCCTACTTCTCGGTGGTAACATTATATGCGTCTATAACGTTATATATCCTAACCTAAGGCAACCTAACATCTCGGATGTAATATTTGGCAACATTCCTGTCGTGTCGGACCATACTTCTCGGTGGGAACATTATATGCGTCTATAACGTTGTATATCATAACCTAAGGCAACCTAACATCTCGGATGTAACATTTGGCAACATTCCAGGCGTGTCAGTCCCTACGTCTCGGTGGTTACAATATATGCGTCTATAACGTTATATATCCTAACCTAAGGCCACCTAACATCTCGGATGTAATATTTTACAACATTCCTGGCGTGTCGGTGCATTCTTTTCGGTGGGAATATTATATACGTCTATAACGGTATATATCCTAATCTAAGCCAACCTAACATTTCGCATGAAATATTTTACAACATTCCAGGCGTGTCGGACCCGACGTCTCGGTGGTAACATTATATGCGTCTATAGCGTTATATATCCTAACCTAAGGCAACCTAACATCTCGGATGTAATATTTGGCAACATTCCTGTCGTGTCGGACCCTACTTCTCGTTGGGAACATTACATACGTCTACAACGTTATATATCCTAACCTAAGGCCACCTAACATTTCGGATATAATATTTTACAACATTCCTGGCGTGTCGGTGCATTCTTTTCGGTGGGAATATTATATACGTCTATAACGGTATATATCCTAATCTAAGGCAACCTAACATTTCGCATGAAATATTTGACAACATTCCAGGCGTGTCGGACCCGACGTCTCGGTGGTAAAATTATATGCGTCCTTAACGTTATATATCCTAACCTAAGGCAACCTAACATCTCGGATGTAACACTTGACAACATTCCAGGCGTGTCGGACCCTACTTCTCGGTGGAAGCAGTATATACGTCTATAACGTTATATATCCTAACCTAAGGCAACCTAACATCTCGGATGTAACATTTGACAACATTCCAGGCGTGTCGGTCCCTACGTCTCGGTGCTAACATTATATGCGTCTATAGCGTTATATATCCTAACCTAAGGCAACCTAACATCTCGGATGTAATATTTGGCAACATTCCTGTCGTGTCGGACCCTACTTCTCGTTGGGAACATTACATACGTCTATAACGTTATATATCCTAACCTAAGGCAACCTAACATCTCGGATGTAATATTTGGCAACATTCCTGTCGTGTCGGACCCTACTTCTCGTTGGGAACATTACATACGTCTATAACGTTATATATCCTAACCTAAGGCCACCTAACATCTCGGATGTAATATTCTACAACATTCCTGGCGTGTCGGACCCTACTTCTCGGTGGGAACAGTATATACGTCTATAACGTTATATATCCTAACCTAAGGCCACCTAACATCTCGGATGTAACATTTGACAACATTCCAGGCGTGTCGGTCCCTACGTCTCGGTGGTAACATTATATGAGTCTATAACGTTATATATCCTAACCTAAGGCAACCTAACATCTCGGATGTAACATTTGACAACATTCCTGTCGTGTCGGAACCTACTTCTCGGTGGGAACATTATGTACGTCAATAACGTTATATATCCTAACCTAAGGCAACCTAACATCTCGGATGTAACATTTGACAACATTCCAGGCGTGTCGGTCCCTACGTCTCGGTGGTAACATTATATACGTCTATAGCGTTATATATCCTAACCTAATGCAACCTAACATCTCGGATGTAATATTTGGCAACATTCCTGTCGTGTCGGACCCTACTTCTCGTTGGGAACATTACATACGTCTATAACGTTATATATCCTAACCTAAGGCAACCTAACATCTCGGATGTAATATTTTACAACATTCCAGGCGTGTCGGTGCATTCTTTTCGGTGGGAATATTATGTACGTCTATAACGCTATATATCCTAATCTAAGGCAACCTAACATTTCGCATGAAATATTTGACAACATTCCAGGCGTGTCGGACCCTACTTCTGGGTGGTAACATTATATGCGTCTATAACGTTATATATCCTAACCTAAGGCCACCTAACATCTCGGATGTAACATTTGACAACATTCCAGGCGTGTCGGTCCCTACGTCTCGGTGGTAACATTATATGAGTCTATAGCTTTATATATCCCAGCCTAAGGCAACCTAACATCTCGGATGTAATATTTGGGAACATTCCTGTCGTGTCGGAACCTACTTCACGGTGGGAACATTATGTACGTCTATAACGTTATATATCCTAACCTAAGGCCACCTAATATCTCGGATGTAATATTTGACAACATTCCTGGCGTGTCGGACCCTACTTCTCGGTGGGAACATTATATACGTCTATAACGTTATCTATTCTAACCTAAGGCCACCTAACATTTCGGATGTAACATTTGACAACATTCCAGGCGTGTCAGTCTCTACGTCTCGGTGGTAACATTATATGCGTCTATAACGTTATATATCCTAACCTAAGGCAACCTAACATCTCGGATGTAATATTTGGCAACATTCCTGTCGTGTCGGACCCTACTTCTCGGTGGGAACATTATATGCGTCTATAACGTTGTATATCATAACCTAAGGCAACCTAACATCTCGGATGTAACATTTGGCAACATTCCAGGCGTGTCAGTCCCTACGTCTCGGTGGTTACAATATATGCGTCTATAACGTTATATATCCTAACCTAAGGCCACCTAACATCTCGGATGTAATATTTTACAACATTCCTGGCGTGTCGGTGCATTCTTTTCGGTGGGAATATTATATACGTCTATAACGGTATATATCCTAATCTAAGCCAACCTAACATTTCGCATGAAATATTTTACAACATTCCAGGCGTGTCGGACCCGACGTCTCGGTGGTAACATTATATGCGTCTATAGCGTTATATATCCTAACCTAAGGCAACCTAACATCTCGGATGTAATATTTGGCAACATTCCTGTCGTGTCGGACCCTACTTCTCGTTGGGAACATTACATACGTCTACAACGTTATATATCCTAACCTAAGGCCACCTAACATTTCGGATATAATATTTTACAACATTCCTGGCGTGTCGGTGCATTCTTTTCGGTGGGAATATTATATACGTCTATAACGGTATATATCCTAATCTAAGGCAACCTAACATTTCGCATGAAATATTTGACAACATTCCAGGCGTGTCGGACCCGACGTCTCGGTGGTAAAATTATATGCGTCCTTAACGTTATATATCCTAACCTAAGGCAACCTAACATCTCGGATGTAACACTTGACAACATTCCAGGCGTGTCGGACCCTACTTCTCGGTGGAAGCAGTATATACGTCTATAACGTTATATATCCTAACCTAAGGCAACCTAACATCTCGGATGTAACATTTGACAACATTCCAGGCGTGTCGGTCCCTACGTCTCGGTGGTAACATTATATGCGTCTATAGCGTTATATATCCTAACCTAAGGCAACCTAACATCTCGGATGTAATATTTGGCAACATTCCTGTCGTGTCGGACCCTACTTCTCGTTGGGAACATTACATACGTCTATAACGTTATATATCCTAACCTAAGGCAACCTAACATCTCGGATGTAATATTTGGCAACATTCCTGTCGTGTCGGACCCTACTTCTCGTTGGGAACATTACATACGTCTATAACGTTATATATCCTAACCTAAGGCCACCTAACATCTCGGATGTAATATTCTACAACATTCCTGGCGTGTCGGACCCTACTTCTCGGTGGGAACAGTATATACGTCTATAACGTTATATATCCTAACCTAAGGCCACCTAACATCTCGGATGTAACATTTGACAACATTCCAGGCGTGTCGGTCCCTACGTCTCGCTGGTAACATTATATGAGTCTATAACGTTATATATCCTAACCTAAGGCAACCTAACATCTCGGATGTAACATTTGACAACATTCCTGTCGTGTCGGAACCTACTTCTCGGTGGGAACATTATGTACGTCAATAACGTTATATATCCTAACCTAAGGCAACCTAACATCTCGGATGTAACATTTGACAACATTCCAGGCGTGTCGGTCCCTACGTCTCGGTGGTAACATTATATACGTCTATAGCGTTATATATCCTAACCTAATGCAACCTAACATCTCGGATGTAATATTTGGCAACATTCCTGTCGTGTCGGACCCTACTTCTCGTTGGGAACATTACATACGTCTATAACGTTATATATCCTAACCTAAGGCAACCTAACATCTCGGATGTAATATTTTACAACATTCCTGGCGTGTCGGTGCATTCTTTTCGGTGGGAATATTATGTACGTCTATAACGCTATATATCCTAATCTAAGGCAACCTAACATTTCGCATGAAATATTTGACAACATTCCAGGCGTGTCGGACCCTACTTCTGGGTGGTAACATTATATGCGTCTATAACGTTATATATCCTAACCTAAGGCCACCTAACATCTCGGATGTAACATTTGACAACATTCCAGGCGTGTCGGTCCCTACGTCTCGGTGGTAACATTATATGAGTCTATAGCTTTATATATCCCAGCCTAAGGCAACCTAACATCTCGGATGTAATATTTGGCAACATTCCTGTCGTGTCGGAACCTACTTCTCGGTGGGAACATTATGTACGTCTATAACGTTATATATCCTAACCTAAGGCCACCTAATATCTCGGATGTAATATTTGACAACATTCCTGGCGTGTCGGACCCTACTTCTCGGTGGGAACATTATATGCGTCTATAACGTTGTATATCATAACCTAAGGCAACCTAACATCTCGGATGTAACATTTGGCAACATTCCAGGCGTGTCAGTCCCTACGTCTCGGTGGTTACAATATATGCGTCTATAACGTTATATATCCTAACCTAAGGCCACCTAACATCTCGGATGTAATATTTGGCAACATTCCTGTCGTGTCGGACCCTACTTCTCGGTGGGAACATTATATGCGTCTATAACGTTGTATATCATAACCTAAGGCAGCCTAACATCTCGGATGTAATATTTGGCAACATTCCTGTCGTGTCGGACCCTACTTCTCGGTGGGAACATTATATGCGTCTATAACGTTGTATATCATAACCTAAGGCAACCTAACATCTCGGATGTAACATTTGGCAACATTCCAGGCGTGTCAGTCCCTACGTCTCGGTGGTCACAATATATGCGTCTATAACGTTATATATCCTAACCTAAGGCCACCTAACATCTCGGATGTAATATTTTACAACATTCCTGGCGTGTCGGTGCATTCTTTTCGGTGGGAATATTATATACGTCTATAACGGTATATATCCTAATCTAAGCCAACCTAACATTTCGCATGAAATATTTTACAACATTCCAGGCGTGTCGGACCCGACGTCTCGGTGGTAACATTATATGCGTCTATAGCGTTATATATCCTAACCTAAGGCAACCTAACATCTCGGATGTAATATTTGGCAACATTCCTGTCGTGTCGGACCCTACTTCTCGTTGGGAACATTACATACGTCTACAACGTTATATATCCTAACCTAAGGCCACCTAACATTTCGGATATAATATTTTACAACATTCCTGGCGTGTCGGTGCATTCTTTTCGGTGGGAATATTATGTACGTCTATAACGCTATATATCCTAATCTAAGGCAACTTAACATTTCGCATGAAATATTTGACAACATTCCAGGCGTGTCGGACCCTACTTCTGGGTGGTAACATTATATGCGTCTATAACGTTATATATCCTAACCTAAGGCCACCTAACATCTCGGATGTAACATTTGACAACATTCCAGGCGTGTCGGTCCCTACGTCTCGGTGGTAACATTATATGAGTCTATAGCTTTATATATCCCAGCCTAAGGCAACCTAACATCTCGGATGTAATATTTGGCAACATTCCTGTCGTGTCGGAACCTACTTCTCGGTGGGAACATTATGTACGTCTATAACGTTATATATCCTAACCTAAGGCCACCTAATATCTCGGATGTAATATTTGACAACATTCCTGGCGTGTCGGACCCTACTTCTCGGTGGGAACATTATATACGTCTATAACGTTATATATTCTAACCTAAGGCCACCTAACATTTCGGATGTAACATTTGACAACATTCCAGGCGTGTCAGTCTCTACGTCTCGGTGGTAACATTATATGCGTCTATAACGTTATATATCCTAACCTAAGGCAACCTAACATCTCGGATGTAATATTTGGCAACATTCCTGTCGTGTCGGACCCTACTTCTCGGTGGGAACATTATATGCGTCTATAACGTTGTATATCATAACCTAAGGCAACCTAACATCTCGGATGTAACATTTGGCAACATTCCAGGCGTGTCAGTCCCTACGTCTCGGTGGTTACAATATATGCGTCTATAACGTTATATATCCTAACCTAAGGCCACCTAACATCTCGGATGTAATATTTTACAACATTCCTGGCGTGTCGGTGCATTCTTTTCGGTGGGAATATTATATACGTCTATAACGGTATATATCCTAATCTAAGCCAACCTAACATTTCGCATGAAATATTTTACAACATTCCAGGCGTGTCGGACCCGACGTCTCGGTGGTAACATTATATGCGTCTATAGCGTTATATATCCTAACCTAAGGCAACCTAACATCTCGGATGTAATATTTGGCAACATTCCTGTCGTGTCGGACCCTACTTCTCGTTGGGAACATTACATACGTCTACAACGTTATATATCCTAACCTAAGGCCACCTAACATTTCGGATATAATATTTTACAACATTCCTGGCGTGTCGGTGCATTCTTTTCGGTGGGAATATTATATACGTCTATAACGGTATATATCCTAATCTAAGGCAACCTAACATTTCGCATGAAATATTTGACAACATTCCAGGCGTGTCGGACCCGACGTCTCGGTGGTAAAATTATATGCGTCCTTAACGTTATATATCCTAACCTAAGGCAACCTAACATCTCGGATGTAACACTTGACAACATTCCAGGCGTGTCGGACCCTACTTCTCGGTGGAAGCAGTATATACGTCTATAACGTTATATATCCTAACCTAAGGCAACCTAACATCTCGGATGTAACATTTGACAACATTCCAGGCGTGTCGGTCCCTACGTCTCGGTGGTAACATTATATGCGTCTATAGCGTTATATATCCTAACCTAAGGCAACCTAACATCTCGGATGCAATATTTGGCAACATTCCTGTCGTGTCGGACCCTACTTCTCGTTGGGAACATTACATACGTCTATAACGTTATATATCCTAACCTAAGGCAACCTAACATCTCGGATGTAATATTTGGCAACATTCCTGTCGTGTCGGACCCTACTTCTCGTTGGGAACATTACATACGTCTATAACGTTATATATCCTAACCTAAGGCCACCTAACATCTCGGATGTAATATTCTACAACATTCCTGGCGTGTCGGACCCTACTTCTCGGTGGGAACAGTATATACGTCTATAACGTTATATATCCTAACCTAAGGCCACCTAACATCTCGGATGTAACATTTGACAACATTCCAGGCGTGTCGGTCCCTACGTCTCGCTGGTAACATTATATGAGTCTATAACGTTATATATCCTAACCTAAGGCAACCTAACATCTCGGATGTAACATTTGACAACATTCCTGTCGTGTCGGAACCTACTTCTCGGTGGGAACATTATGTACGTCAATAACGTTATATATCCTAACCTAAGGCAACCTAACATCTCGGATGTAACATTTGACAACATTCCAGGCGTGTCGGTCCCTACGTCTCGGTGGTAACATTATATACGTCTATAGCGTTATATATCCTAACCTAATGCAACCTAACATCTCGGATGTAATATTTGGCAACATTCCTGTCGTGTCGGACCCTACTTCTCGTTGGGAACATTACATACGTCTATAACATTATATATCCTAACCTAAGGCAACCTAACATCTCGGATGTAATATTTTACAACATTCCTGGCGTGTCGGTGCATTCTTTTCGGTGGGAATATTATGTACGTCTATAACGCTATATATCCTAATCTAAGGCAACCTAACATTTCGCATGAAATATTTGACAACATTCCAGGCGTGTCGGACCCTACTTCTGGGTGGTAACATTATATGCGTCTATAACGTTATATATCCTAACCTAAGGCCACCTAACATCTCGGATGTAACATTTGACAACATTCCAGGCGTGTCGGTCCCTACGTCTCGGTGGTAACATTATATGAGTCTATAGCTTTATATATCCCAGCCTAAGGCAACCTAACATCTCGGATGTAATATTTGGCAACATTCCTGTCGTGTCGGAACCTACTTCTCGGTGGGAACATTATGTACGTCTATAACGTTATATATCCTAACCTAAGGCCACCTAATATCTCGGATGTAATATTTGACAACATTCCTGGCGTGTCGGACCCTACTTCTCGGTGGGAACATTATATACGTCTATAACGTTATATATTCTAAACTAAGGCCACCTAACATTTCGGATGTAACATTTGACAACATTCCAGGCGTGTCAGTCTCTACGTCTCGGTGGTAACATTATATGCGTCTATAACGTTATATATCCTAACCTAAGGCAACCTAACATCTCGGATGTAATATTTGGCAACATTCCTGTCGTGTCGGACCCTACTTCTCGGTGGGAACATTATATGCGTCTATAACGTTGTATATCATAACCTAAGGCAACCTAACATCTCGGATGTAACATTTGGCAACATTCCAGGCGTGTCAGTCCCTACGTCTCGGTGGTTACAATATATGCGTCTATAACGTTATATATCCTAACCTAAGGCCACCTAACATCTCGGACGTAATATTTTACAACATTCCTGGCGTGTCGGTGCATTCTTTTCGGTGGGAATATTATATACGTCTATAACGGTATATATCCTAATCTAAGCCAACCTAACATTTCGCATGAAATATTTTACAACATTCCAGGCGTGTCGGACCCGACGTCTCGGTGGTAACATTATATGCGTCTATAGCGTTATATATCCTAACCTAAGGCAACCTAACATCTCGGATGTAATATTTGGCAACATTCCTGTCGTGTCGGACCCTACTTCTCGTTGGGAACATTACATACGTCTACAACGTTATATATCCTAACCTAAGGCCACCTAACATTTCGGATATAATATTTTACAACATTCCTGGCGTGTCGGTGCATTCTTTTCGGTGGGAATATTATATACGTCTATAACGGTATATATCCTAATCTAAGGCAACCTAACATTTCGCATGAAATATTTGACAACATTCCAGGCGTGTCGGACCCGACGTCTCGGTGGTAAAATTATATGCGTCCTTAACGTTATATATCCTAACCTAAGGCAACCTAACATCTCGGATGTAACACTTGACAACATTCCAGGCGTGTCGGACCCTACTTCTCGGTGGAAGCAGTATATACGTCTATAACGTTATATATCCTAACCTAAGGCAACCTAACATCTCGGATGTAACATTTGACAACATTCCAGGCGTGTCGGTCCCTACGTCTCGGTGGTAACATTATATGCGTCTATAGCGTTATATATCCTAAGCTAATGCAACCTAACATCTCGGATGTAATATTTGGCAACATTCCTGTCGTGTCGGACCCTACTTCTCGTTGGGAACATTACATACGTCTATAACGTTATATATCCTAACCTAAGGCAACCTAACATCTCGGATGTAATATTTTACAACATTCCTGGCGTGTCGGTGCATTCTTTTCGGTGGGAATATTATGTACGTCTATAACGCTATATATCCTAATCTAAGGCAACCTAACATTTCGCATGAAATATTTGACAACATTCCAGGCGTGTCGGACCCGACGTCTCGGTGGTAACATTATATGCGTCTATAACGCTATATATCCTAACCTAAGGCAACCTAACAACTCGGATGTAATATTTGACAACATTCCTGTCGTGTCGAACCCTACTTCTCCGTGGGTACATTATGTACGTCTATAACGTTATACATCCTAACCTAAGGCCACCTAACATCTCGGATGTAATATTTGACAACATTCCTGGCTTGTCGGACCCTACTTCTCGGTGGAACATTATATGCATATATAACGTTGTATATCCTAGTCTAAGGCAACCTAACATCTCAGGCGTAATATTTTACAACATTCCTGGCGTGTCGGTGCATTCTTTTCGGTGGGAATATTATATACGTCTATAACGGTATATATCCTAATCTAAGGCAACCTAACATCTCGGATGCAATATTTGAAAACATTCCTGTCGTGTCGGACCCTACTTCTCGGTGGTAACATTATATGCGTCTATAACGTTATATATCCTAACCTAAGGCAACCTAACATCTCGGATGTAATATTTGGCAACATTCCTGTCGTGTCGGACCCTACTTCTCGGTGGGAACATTATATGCGTCTATAACGTTGTATATCATAACCTAAGGCAACCTAACATCTCGGATGTAACATTTGGCAACATTCCAGGCGTGTCAGTCCCTACGTCTCGGTGGTTACAATATATGCGTCTATAACGTTATATATCCTAACCTAAGGCCACCTAACATCTCGGATGTAATATTTTACAACATTCCTGGCGTGTCGGTGCATTCTTTTCGGTGGGAATATTATATACGTCTATAACGGTATATATCCTAATCTAAGCCAACCTAACATTTCGCATGAAATATTTTACAACATTCCAGGCGTGTCGGACCCGACGTCTCGGTGGTAACATTATATGCGTCTATAACGTTATATATCCTAACCTAAGGCAACCTGACATCTCGGATGTAATATTTGACAACATTCCTGTCGTGTCGGAACCTACTTCTCGGTGGGAACATTATGTACGTCTATAACGTTATATATCCTAACCTAAGGCCACCTAACATCTCGGATGTAATATTTGGCAACATTCCTGTCGTGTCGGACCCTACTTCTCGTTGGGAACATTACATACGTCTATAACGTTGTATATCCTATCCTAAGGCAACCTGACATCTCGGATGCAATATTTGAAAACATTCCTGTCGTGTCGGACCCTACTTCTCGGTGGTAACATTATATGCGTCTATAACGTTATATATCCTAACCTAAGGCCACCTAACATCTCGGATGTAACATTTGACAACATTCCAGGCGCATCGGTCCCTACGTCTCGGTGGTAACATTATATGCGTCTGTAACGTTATATATCCTAACCTAAGGCAACCTAACATCTCGGATGTAACATTTGACAACATTCCAGGCGCGTCGGTTCTTACGTCTCGGTGGTAACATTACATGCGTCTATAACGTTATATATCCTAACCTAAGGCAACCTAAAATACTCGGATGTAATATTTGTCAACATTCCTGGCGTGTCGGACCATACTTCTCGGTGGAAACAGTATATACCTCTATAACGTTATATATCCTAACCTAAGGCAACCTAACATCTCGGATGTAACATTTGACAACATTCCAGGCGTGTCGGTCCCTACGTCTCGGTGGTAACATTATATGCGTCTATAGCGTTATATATCCTAAACTAATGCAACCTAACATCTCGGATGTAATATTTGGCAACATTCCTGTCGTGTCGGACCCTACTTCTCGTTGGGAACATTACATACGTCTATAACGTTATATATCCTAACCTAAGGCAACCTAACATCTCGGATGTAATATTTTACAACATTCCTGGCGTGTCGGTGCATTCTTTTCGGTGGGAATATTATGTACGTCTATAACGCTATATATCCTAATCTAAGGCAACCTAACATTTCGCATGAAATATTTGACAACATTCCAGGCGTGTCGGACCCGACGTCTCGGTGGTAACATTATATGCGTCTATAACGCTATATATCCTAACCTAAGGCAACCTAACAACTCGGATGTAATATTTGACAACATTCCTGTCGTGTCGAACCCTACTTCTCCGTGGGTACATTATGTACGTCTATAACGTTATACATCCTAACCTAAGGCCACCTAACATCTCGGATGTAATATTTGACAACATTCCTGGCTTGTCGGACCCTACTTCTCGGTGGAACATTATATGCATATATAACGTTGTATATCCTAGTCTAAGGCAACCTAACATCTCAGGCGTAATATTTTACAACATTCCTGGCGTGTCGGTGCATTCTTTTCGGTGGGAATATTATATACGTCTATAACGGTATATATCCTAATCTAAGGCAACCTAACATCTCGGATGCAATATTTGAAAACATTCCTGTCGTGTCGGACCCTACTTCTCGGTGGTAACATTATAGGCGTCTATACCGTTATATATCCTAATCTAAGCCAACCTAACATTTCGCATGAAATATTTTACAACATTCCAGGCGTGTCGGACCCGACGTCTCGGTGGTAACATTATATGCGTCTATAGCGTTATATATCCTAACCTAAGGCAACCTAACATCTCGGATGTAATATTTGGCAACATTCCTGTCGTGTCGGACCCTACTTCTCGTTGGGAACATTACATACGTCTACAACGTTATATATCCTAACCTAAGGCCACCTAACATCTCGGATGTAATATTTTACAACATTCCTGGCGTGTCGGTGCATTCTTTTCGGTGGGAATATTATATACGTCTATAACGGTATATATCCTAATCTAAGGCAACCTAACATTTCGCATGAAATATTTGACAACATTCCAGGCGTGTCGGACCCGACGTCTCGGTGGTAATATTATATGCGTCTATAACGCTATATATCCTAACCTAAGGCAACCTAACAACTCGGATGTAATATTTGACAACATTCCTGTCGTGTCGAACCCTACTTCTCCGTGGGTACATTATGTACGTCTATAACGTTATACATCCTAACCTAAGGCCACCTACCATCTCGGATGTAATATTTGACAACATTCCTGGCGTGTCGGACCCTACTTCTCGGTGGGAACATTATATACGTCTATAACGTTATATATTCTAACCTAAGGCCACCTAACATTTCGGATGTAACATTTGACAACATTCCAGGCGTGTCAGTCTCTACGTCTCGGTGGTAACATTATATGCGTCTATAACGTTATATATCCTAACCTAAGGCAACCTAACATCTCGGATGTAATATTTGGCAACATTCCTGTCGTGTCGGACCCTACTTCTCGGTGGGAACATTATATGCGTCTATAACGTTGTATATCATAACCTAAGGCAACCTAACATCTCGGATGTAACATTTGGCAACATTCCAGGCGTGTCAGTCCCTACGTCTCGGTGGTTACAATATATGCGTCTATAAGGTTATATATCATAACCTAAGGCCACCTAACATCTCGGATGTAATATTTTACAACATTCCTGGCGTGTCGGTGCATTCTTTTCGGTGGGAATATTATATACGTCTATAACGGTATATATCCTAATCTAAGCCAACCTAACATTTCGCATGAAATATTTTACAACATTCCAGGCGTGTCGGACCCGACGTCTCGGTGGTAACATTATATGCGTCTATAGCGTTATATATCCTAACCTAAGGCAACCTAACATCTCGGATGTAATATTTTTCAACATTCCTGTCGTGTCGGACCCTACTTCTCGTTGGGAACATTACATACGTCTACAACGTTATATATCCTAACCTAAGGCAACCTAACATTTCGGATATAATATTTTACAACATTCCTGGCGTGTCGGTGCATTCTTTTCGGTGGGAATATTATATACTTCTATAACGGTATATATCCTAATCTAAGGCAACCTAACATTTCGCATGAAATATTTGACAACATTCCAGGCGTGTCGGACCCGACGTCTCGGTGGTAAAATTATATGCGTCCTTAACGTTATATATCCTAACCTAAGGCAACCTAACATCTCGGATGTAACACTTGACAACATTCCAGGCGTGTCGGACCCTACTTCTCGGTGGAAGCAGTATATACGTCTATAACGTTATATATCCTAACCTAAGGCAACCTAACATCTCGGATGTAACATTTGACAACATTCCAGGCGTGTCGGTCCCTACGTCTCGGTGGTAACATTATATGCGTCTATAGCGTTATATATCCTAACCTAAGGCAACCTAACATCTCGGATGTAATATTTGGCAACATTCCTGTCGTGTCGGACCCTACTTCTCGTTGGGAACATTACATACGTCTATAACGTTATATATCCTAACCTAAGGCAACCTAACATCTCGGATGTAATATTTGGCAACATTCCTGTCGTGTCGGACCCTACTTCTCGTTGGGAACATTACATACGTCTATAACGTTATATATCCTAACCTAAGGCCACCTAACATCTCGGATGTAATATTCTACAACATTCCTGGCGTGTCGGACCCTACTTCTCGGTGGGAACAGTATATACGTCTATAACGTTATATATCCTAACCTAAGGCCACCTAACATCTCGGATGTAACATTTGACAACATTCCAGGCGTGTCGGTCCCTACGTCTCGGTGGTAACATTATATGAGTCTATAACGTTATATATCCTAACCTAAGGCAACCTAACATCTCGGATGTAACATTTGACAACATTCCTGTCGTGTCGGAACCTACTTCTCGGTGGGAACATTATGTACGTCAATAACGTTATATATCCTAACCTAAGGCAACCTAACATCTCGGATGTAACATTTGACAACATTCCTGTCGTGTCGGAACCTACTTCTCGGTGGGAACATTATGTACGTCAATAACGTTATATATCCTAACCTAAGGCAACCTAACATCTCGGATGTAACATTTGACAACATTCCAGGCGTGTCGGTCCCTACGTCTCGGTGGTAAAATTATATACGTCTATAGCGTTACATATCCTAACCTAATGCAACCTAACATCTCGGATGTAATATTTGGCAACATTCCTGTCGTGTCGGACCCTACTTCTCGTTGGGAACATTACATACGTCTATAACGTTATATATCCTAACCTAAGGCAACCTAACATCTCGGATGTAATATTTTACAACATTCCTGGCGTGTCGGTGCATTCTTTTCGGTGGGAATATTATGTACGTCTATAACGCTATATATCCTAATCTAAGGCAACCTAACATTTCGCATGAAATATTTGACAACATTCCAGGCGTGTCGGACCCGACGTCTCGGTGGTAACATTATATGCGTCTATAACGCTATATATCCTAACCTAAGGCAACCTAACAACTCGGATGTAATATTTGACAACATTCCTGTCGTGTCGAACCCTACTTCTCCGTGGGTACATTATGTACGTCTATAACGTTATACATCCTAACCTAAGGCCACCTAACATCTCGGATGTAATATTTGACAACATTCCTGGCGTGTCGGACCCTACTTCTCGGTGGGAACATTATATACGTCTATAACGTTATATATTCTAACCTAAGGCCACCTAACATTTCGGATGTAACATTTGACAACATTCCAGGCGTGTCAGTCTCTACGTCTCGGTGGTAACATTATATGCGTCTATAACGTTATATATCCTAACCTAAGGCAACCTAACATCTCGGATGTAATATTTGGCAACATTCCTGTCGTGTCGGACCCTACTTCTCGGTGGGAACATTATATGCGTCTATAACGTTGTATATCATAACATAAGGCAACCTAACATCTCGGATGTAACATTTGGCAACATTCCAGGCGTGTCAGTCCCTACGTCTCGGTGGTTACAATATATGCGTCTATAAGGTTATATATCATAACCTAAGGCCACCTAACATCTCGGATGTAATATTTTACAACATTCCTGGCGTGTCGGTGCATTCTTTTCGGTGGGAATATTATATACGTCTATAACGGTATATATCCTAATCTAAGCCAACCTAACATTTCGCATGAAATATTTTACAACATTCCAGGCGTGTCGGACCCGACGTCTCGGTGGTAACATTATATGCGTCTATAGCGTTATATATCCTAACCTAAGGCAACCTAACATCTCGGATGTAATATTTTTCAACATTCCTGTCGTGTCGGACCCTACTTCTCGTTGGGAACATTACATACGTCTACAACGTTATATATCCTAACCTAAGGCAACCTAACATTTCGGATATAATATTTTACAACATTCCTGGCGTGTCGGTGCATTCTTTTCGGTGGGAATATTATATACTTCTATAACGGTATATATCCTAATCTAAGGCAACCTAACATTTCGCATGAAATATTTGACAACATTCCAGGCGTGTCGGACCCGACGTCTCGGTGGTAAAATTATATGCGTCCTTAACGTTATATATCCTAACCTAAGGCAACCTAACATCTCGGATGTAACACTTGACAACATTCCAGGCGTGTCGGACCCTACTTCTCGGTGGAAGCAGTATATACGTCTATAACGTTATATATCCTAACCTAAGGCAACCTAACATCTCGGATGTAACATTTGACAACATTCCAGGCGTGTCGGTCCCTACGTCTCGGTGGTAACATTATATGCGTCTATAGCGTTATATATCCTAACCTAAGGCAACCTAACATCTCGGATGTAATATTTGGCAACATTCCTGTCGTGTCGGACCCTACTTCTCGTTGGGAACATTACATACGTCTATAACGTTATATATCCTAACCTAAGGCAACCTAACATCTCGGATGTAATATTTGGCAACATTCCTGTCGTGTCGGACCCTACTTCTCGTTGGGAACATTACATACGTCTATAACGTTATATATCCTAACCTAAGGCCACCTAACATCTCGGATGTAATATTCTACAACATTCCTGGCGTGTCGGACCCTACTTCTCGGTGGGAACAGTATATACGTCTATAACGTTATATATCCTAACCTAAGGCCACCTAACATCTCGGATGTAACATTTGACAACATTCCAGGCGTGTCGGTCCCTACGTCTCGGTGGTAACATTATATGAGTCTATAACGTTATATATCCTAACCTAAGGCAACCTAACATCTCGGATGTAACATTTGACAACATTCCTGTCGTGTCGGAACCTACTTCTCGGTGGGAACATTATGTACGTCAATAACGTTATATATCCTAACCTAAGGCAACCTAACATCTCGGATGTAACATTTGACAACATTCCTGTCGTGTCGGAACCTACTTCTCGGTGGGAACATTATGTACGTCAATAACGTTATATATCCTAACCTAAGGCAACCTAACATCTCGGATGTAACATTTGACAACATTCCAGGCGTGTCGGTCCCTACGTCTCGGTGGTAAAATTATATACGTCTATAGCGTTACATATCCTAACCTAATGCAACCTAACATCTCGGATGTAATATTTGGCAACATTCCTGTCGTGTCGGACCCTACTTCTCGTTGGGAACATTACATACGTCTATAACGTTATATATCCTAACCTAAGGCAACCTAACATCTCGGATGTAATATTTTACAACATTCCTGGCGTGTCGGTGCATTCTTTTCGGTGGGAATATTATGTACGTCTATAACGCTATATATCCTAATCTAAGGCAACCTAACATTTCGCATGAAATATTTGACAACATTCCAGGCGTGTCGGACCCGACGTCTCGGTGGTAACATTATATGCGTCTATAACGCTATATATCCTAACCTAAGGCAACCTAACAACTCGGATGTAATATTTGACAACATTCCTGTCGTGTCGAACCCTACTTCTCCGTGGGTACATTATGTACGTCTATAACGTTATACATCCTAACCTAAGGCCACCTAACATCTCGGATGTAATATTTGACAACATTCCTGGCTTGTCGGACCCTACTTCTCGGTGGAACATTATATGCATATATAACGTTGTATATCCTAGTCTAAGGCAACCTAACATCTCAGGCGTAATATTTTACAACATTCCTGGCGTGTCGGTGCATTCTTTTCGGTGGGAATATTATATACGTCTATAACGGTATATATCCTAATCTAAGGCAACCTAACATCTCGGATGCAATATTTGAAAACATTCCTGTCGTGTCGGACCCTACTTCTCGGTGGTAACATTATATGCGTCTATAACGTTATATATCCTAACCAAAGGCAACCTAACATCTCGGATGTAATATTTGGCAACATTCCTGTCGTGTCGGACCCTACTTCTCGGTGGGAACATTATATGCGTCTATAACGTTGTATATCATAACCTAAGGCAACCTAACATCTCGGATGTAACATTTGGCAACATTCCAGGCGTGTCAGTCCCTACGTCTCGGTGGTTACAATATATGCGTCTATAACGTTATATATCCTAACCTAAGGCCACCTAACATCTCGGATGTAATATTTTACAACATTCCTGGCGTGTCGGTGCATTCTTTTCGGTGGGAATATTATATACGTCTATAACGGTATATATCCTAATCTAAGCCAACCTAACATTTCGCATGAAATATTTTACAACATTCCAGGCGTGTCGGACCCGACGTCTCGGTGGTAACATTATATGCGTCTATAGCGTTATATATCCTAACCTAAGGCAACCTAACATCTCGGATGTAATATTTGGCAACATTCCTGTCGTGTCGGACCCTACTTCTCGTTGGGAACATTACATACGTCTACAACGTTATATATCCTAACCTAAGGCCACCTAACATTTCGGATATAATATTTTACAACATTCCTGGCGTGTCGGTGCATTCTTTTCGGTGGGAATATTATATACGTCTATAACGGTATATATCCTAATCTAAGGCAACCTAACATTTCGCATGAAATATTTGACAACATTCCAGGCGTGTCGGACCCGACGTCTCGGTGGTAAAATTATATGCGTCCTTAACGTTATATATCCTAACCTAAGGCAACCTAACATCTCGGATGTAACACTTGACAACATTCCAGGCGTGTCGGACCCTACTTCTCGGTGGAAGCAGTATATACGTCTATAACGTTATATATCCTAACCTAAGGCAACCTAACATCTCGGATGTAACATTTGACAACATTCCAGGCGTGTCGGTCCCTACGTCTCGGTGGTAACATTATATGCGTCTATAGCGTTATATATCCTAACCTAAGGCAACCTAACATCTCGGATGTAATATTTGGCAACATTCCTGTCGTGTCGGACCCTACTTCTCGTTGGGAACATTACATACGTCTATAACGTTATATATCCTAACCTAAGGCAACCTAACATCTCGGATGTAACATTTGACAACATTCCAGGCGTGTCGGTCCCTACGTCTCGGTGGTAACATTATATACGTCTATAGCGTTATATATCCTAACCTAATGCAACCTAACATCTCGGATGTAATATTTGGCAACATTCCTGTCGTGTCGGACCCTACTTCTCGTTGGGAACATTACATACGTCTATAACGTTATATATCCTAACCTAAGGCAACCTAACATCTCGGATGTAATATTTTACAACATTCCTGGCGTGTCGGTGCATTCTTTTCGGTGGGAATATTATGTACGTCTATAACGCTATATATCCTAATCTAAGGCAACCTAACATTTCGCATGAAATATTTGACAACATTCCAGGCGTGTCGGACCCTACTTCTGGGTGGTAACATTATATGCGTCTATAACGTTATATATCCTAACCTAAGGCCACCTAACATCTCGGATGTAACATTTGACAACATTCCAGGCGTGTCGGTCCCTACGTCTCGGTGGTAACATTATATGAGTCTATAGCGTTATATATCCTAACCTAATGCAACCTAACATCTCGGATGTAATATTTGGCAACATTCCTGTCGTGTCGGACCCTACTTCTCGTTGGGAACATTACATACGTCTATAACGTTATATATCCTAACCTAAGGCAACCTAACATCTCGGATGTAATATTTTACAACATTCCTGGCGTGTCGGTGCATTCTTTTTGGTGGGAATATTATATACGTCTATAACGGTATATATCCTAATCTAAGGCAACCTAACATTTCGCATGAAATATTTGACAACATTCCAGGCGTGTCGGACCCGACGTCTCGGTGGTAATATTATATGCGTCTATAACGCTATATATCCTAACCTAAGGCAACCTAACAACTCGGATGTAATATTTGACAACATTCCTGTCGTGTCGAACCCTACTTCTCCGTGGGTACATTATGTACGTCTATAACGTTATACATCCTAACCTACGGCCACCTAACATCTCGGATGTAATATTTGACAACATTCCTGGCGTGTCGGAACCTACTTCTCGGTGGGAACATTATATGCATGTATAACGTTGTATATCCTAGTCTAAGGCAACCTATCATCTCAGGCGTAATATTTTACAACATTCCTGGCGTGTCGGTGCATTCTTTTCGCTGGGAATATTATATACGTCTATAACGGTATATATCCTAATCTAAGGCAACCTAACATCTCGAATGCAATATTTGAAAACATTCCTGTCGTGTCGGACCCTACTTCTCGGTGGTAACATTATATGCGTCTATAACGTTATATATCCTAACCTAAGGCCACCTAACATCTCGGATGTAACATTTGACAACATTCCAGTCGCGTCGGTCCCTACGTCTCGGTGGTAACATTATATGCGTCTGTAACGTTATATATCCTAACCTAAGGCAACCTAACATCTCGGATGTAACATTTGACAACATTCCAGGCGTGTCGGTCCCTACGTCTCGGGTGGTAACATTACATACGTCTATAACGTTATATATCCTAACCTAAGTCCACCTAACATCTCGGATGTAATATTTTACAACATTCCTGGTGTGTCGGTGCATTCTTTTCGGTGGGAATATTATATACGTCTATAACGGTATATATCCTAATCTAAGGCAACCTAACATCTCGGATGCAATATTTGAAAACATTCCTGTCGTGTCGGACCCTACTTCTGGGTGGTAACATTATATGCGTCTATAACGTTATATATCCTAACCTACGGCCACCTAACATCTCGGATGTAACATTTGACAACATTCCAGGCGCGTCGGTCCCTACGTCTCGGTGGTAACATTATATGCGTCTATAGCGTTATATATCCTAACCTAAGGCAACATAACATCTCGGATGTAATATTTGGCAACATTCCTATCGTGTCGGACCCTACTTCTCGTTGGGAACATTACATACGTCTATAACGTCATATATCCTAACCTAAGGCCACCTAACATCTCGGATGTAATATTTTACAACATTCCTGGCGTGTCGGTGCATTCTTTTCGGTGGGAATATTATATACGTCTATAACGGTATATATCCTAATCTAAGCCAACCTAACATTTCGCATGAAATATTTTACAACATTCCAGGCGTGTCGGACCCGACGTCTCGGTGGTAACATTATATGCGTCTATAGCGTTATATATCCTAACCTAAGGCAACCTGACATCTCGGATGTAATATTTGACAACATTCCTGTCGTGTCGAACCCCACTGTTCGGTGGGAACATTATGTACGTCAATAATGTTATATATCCTAACCTAAGTCCACCTAACATCACGGATATAATATTCTACAACATTCCAGCTGTGTCGGAACCTACTTCTCGGTAGGAAGAGTATATACGTCTATAACGTTGTATATCCTATCCTAAGGCAACCTGACATCTCGGATGTAATATTCTACAACATTCCTGGCGTGTCGGACCATACTTCTCGGTGGAAACAGTATATACGTCTATAACGTTATATATTCTAACCTAAGGCAACCTAACATGTCGGATGTAACATTTGACAACATTCCAGGCGTGTCAGTCCCTACGTCGCGGTTGTAACATTATATGCGTCTATAACGTTATATATCCTAACCTAAGGCAACCTAACATCTCGGATGTAACATTTGACAACATTCCTGTCGTGTCGGAACCTACTTCTCGGTGGGAACATTATGTACGTCTGTAACGTTATATATCCTATCCTAAGGCCACCTAACATCTCGGAAGTAACATTTGACAACATTCCAGGCGCGTCGGTTCTTACGTCTCGGTGGTAACATTACATGCGTCTATAACGTTATATATCCTAACCTAAGGCAACATAAAATACTCGGATGTAATATTTGTCACCATTCCTGGCGTGTCGGACCATACTTCTCGGTGGAAACAGTATATATGTCTATAACGTTATATATCCTAACCTAAGGCAACCTAACATCTCGGATGTAACATTTGACAACATTCCAGGCGTGTCGGTCCCTACGTCTCGGTGGTAACATTATATGCGTCTATAGCGTTATATATCCTAACCTAAGGCAACCTAACATCTCGGATGTAATATTTGGCATCATTCCTGTTGTGTCGGACCCTACTTCTCGTTGGGAAAATTACATACGTCTATAACGTTATATATCCTAACCTAAGGCCACCTAACATCTCGGATGTAATATTTTACAACATTCCTGGCGTGTCGGTGCATTCTTTTCGGTGGGAATATTATATACGTCCATGACGTTATATATCCTAACCTAAGGCAACCTAACATCTCGGATGTAATATTTGACAACATTCCTGTCGTGTCGATCCCTACTTCTCCGTGGGTACATTATGTACGTCTATAACGTTATACATCCTAACCTAAGGCCACCTAACATCTCGGATGTAATATTTGACAACATTCCTGGCTTGTCGGACCCTACTTCTCGGTGGGAACATTATATGCATGTATAACTTTGTATATCCTAATCTAAGGCAACCTATCATCTCAGACGTAATATTTTACAACATTCCTGGCGTGTCGGTGCATTCTTTTCGGTGGGAATATTATATACTTCTATAACGGTATATATCCTAATCTAAGGCAACCTAACATCTCGGATGCAATATTCTACAACATTCCTGGCGTGTCGGACCCTACTTCTCGGTGGGAACAGTATATACGTCTATAACGTTGTATATCCTAACCTAAGGCAATCTAACATCTCGGATGTAACATTTGACAACATTCCTGTCGTGTCGAACCCTACTTCTCCGTGGGTACATTATGTACGTCTATAACGTTATACATCCTAACCTAAGGCCACCTAACATCTCGGATGTAATATTTGACAACAGTCCAGGCGTGTCGGACCCTACTTCTCGGTGGGAACATTATATGCATGTATAACGTTGTATATCCTAGTCTAAGGCAACCTATCATCTCAGACGTAATATTTTACAACATTCCTGGCGTGTCGGTGCATTCTTTTCGGTGGGAATATTATATACGTCTATAACGGTATATATCCTAATCTAAGGCAACCTAACATCTCGGATGCAATATTCTACAACATTCCTGGCGTGTCGGACCCTAATTCTCGGTGGGAACAGTAGATACGTCTATAGCGTTATATATCCTAACCTAAGGCAACCTAACATCTCGGATGTAATATTTGGCAACATTCCTGTCGTGTCGGACCCTACTTCTCGGTGGGAATAGTATATACGTCTGTAACGTTATATATCCTAAAGTAAGGCAACCTGACATTTCGAATGTAATATTCTACAACAGTCCAGGCGTGTCGGACCCTACTTCTCGGTGGGAACATTATATGCGTCGATAACGTTGTATATCCTAATCTAGGGCAACCTATCTTCTCAGACGTATTATTTTAAAACATTCCTGGCCTGTCGGACCCTACTTCTCGGTGGGAATAGTATATACGTCTATAACGTTATATATCCTAACCTAAGGAAACCTAACATCTCGGATGTAACATTTGACAACATTCCAGGCGTGTCGGTCCCTACGTCTCGGTGGTAACATTATATGCGTTTATAGCGTTATATATCCTAACCTAAGGGAACCTAACATCTCGGATGTAACATTTGACAACATTCCAGGCGTGTCGGTCCCTACGTCTCGGTGGTAACATTATATGCGTCTATAGCGTTATATATCCTAACCTAAGGCAACCTAACATCTCGGATGAAACATTTGACAACATTCTAGGCGTGTCAGTCCCTACGTCTCGGTGGTAACATTATATGCGTCTATAGCGTTATATATCCTAACCTAAGGCAACCTAACATCTCGGATGAAACATTTGACAACATTCTAGGCGTGTCAGTCCCTACGTCTCGGTGGTAACATTATATGCGTCTATAGCGTTATATATCCTAACCTAAGGCAACCTGACATCTCGGATGTAATATTCTACAACATTCCAGTCGTGTCGGACCCTACATCTCGGTGGGAACATTATGTACGTCTATAACGTTATATATCCTAACCTAAGGCCATCTAACATCTCGGATGTAATATTTGACAACATTCCTGTCGTGTCGGACCCTACTTCTCGGTGGGAACAGTATATACGTCTGTAACGTTATATATCCTTAAGTAAGGCAACCTGACATCTCCAATGTAATATTCTACAACATTCCAGGCGTGTCGGACCCTACTTCTCGGTGGGAACATTATATGCGTCTATAACGTTATATATCCTAACCTAAGGCAACCAAGCATCTCGGATGTAACATTTGACAACATTCCAGGCGTGTCGGTCCCTACGTCTCGGTGGTAACATTATATGCGTTTATAGCGTTATATACCCTAACCTAAGGCAACCTGACGTCTCGGATGTAATATTCTACAACATTCCTGTCGTGTCGGACCCTACATCTCGGTGGGAACATTATATACGTCTATAACGTTATATAACCTAACCTAAGGCAACCTAACATCTCGGATGTAATATTTGACAACATTCCTGTCGTGTCGGACCCTACTTCTCGGTGGTAACATTATATGCGTCTATAGCGTTATATATCCTAACCTAAGGCAACCTGACATCTCGGATGTAATATTTGACAACATTCCTGTCGTGTCGGACCCTACTTCTCGGTGGGAACATTATGTACGTCTATAACGTTATATATCCTAACCTAAGGCCACCTAACATCTCGGATGTAATATTTGACATCCTTCCTGTCGTGTCGGACCCTACTTCTCGGTGGGAACAGTATATACGTCTGTAACGTTATATATCCTAACCTAAGGAAACCTAACATCTCGGATGTAATATTTGACAACATTTCTGTCGTGTCGGACCCTACTTCTCGGTGGGAACAGTATATACGTCTGTAACGTTATATACCCTAAAGTAAGGCAACCTGACATCTCGAATGTAATATTCTACAACATTCCAGGCGTGTCGGACCCTACTTCTCGGTGGTAACATTATATGCGTTTATAGCGTTATATATCCTAACCTAAGGGAACCTGACATCTCGGATGTAATATTTGACAACATTCCTGTCGTGTCGGACCCTACCTCTCGGTGGGAACATTATATACGTCTATAACGTTATATATCCTAACCTAAGGCCATCTAACATCTCGGATGTAATATTTGACAACATTCCTGTCGTGTCGGACCCTACTTCTCGGTGGGAACAGTATATACGTCTGTAACGTTATATATGCTAAAGTAAGGCAACCTGACATCTCGAATGTAATATTCTACAACATTCCAGGCGTGTCGGACCCTACTTCTCGGTGGGAACATTATATGCGTCTATAACGTTGTATATCCTAATCTAAGGCAACCTATCATCTCAGACGTAATATTTGGCAACATTCCTGGGGTGTCGGAGCATTCTTTTCGATGGGAATATTATATACGTCTATAACGGTATATATACTAATCTAATTCAACCTAACATTTCGCATGCAATATTTGACAACATGCCTGTCCTGTCGAACCCTACTTCTCGGTGGGAACAGTATATACGTCTATAACGTTATATATTCTAACCTAAGGCAACCTAACATCTCGGATGTAACATTTGACAACATTCCAGGCGTGTGGGTCCCTACGTCACGGTGGTAACATTATATGCGTCTATAGCGTTATATATCCTAACCTAAAGCAACCTAACATCTCGGATGTAACATTTGACAACATTCCAGGCGTGTCAGTCCCTACGTCTCGATGGTAACATTATATGCGTTTATAGCGTTATATATCCTAACCTAAGGGAACCTAACATCTCGGATGAAACATTTGACAACATTCTAGGAGTGTCAGTCCCTACGTCTCGGTGGTAACATTATATGCGTCTATAGCGTTATATATCCTAACCTAAGGCAACCTGACATCTCGGATGTAATATTCTACAACATTCCAGGCGTGTCGGACCCTACATCTCGGTGGGAACATTATGTACGTCTATAACGTTATATATCCTAACCTAAGGCCATCTAACATCTCGGATGTACCATTTGACAACATTCCTGGCTTGTCGAACCCTACTTCTCGGAGGGAACAGTATATATGTCTATAACGTTATGTATCCTAACCTAAGGCAACCTAACATCTCGGATGTAATATTTGACAACATTCCTGTCGTGTCGGACCCTACTTCTCGGTGGTAACATTATATGCGTCTATAGCGTTATATATCCTAACCTAAGGCAACCTGACATCTCGGATGTAATATTTGACAACATTCCTGTCGTGTCGGACCCTACTTCTCGGTGGGAACATTATGTACGTCTATAACGTTATATATCCTAACCTAAGGCCACCTAACATCTCGGATGTAATATTTGACAACATTCCTGTCGTGTCGGACCCTACTTCTCGGTGGGAACAGTATATACGTCTGTAACGTTATATATGCTAAAGTAAGGCAACCTAACATCTCGAATGTAATATTCTACAACATTCCAGGCGTGTCGGTCCCTACGTCTCGGTGGTAACATTATATGCGTCTATAGCGTTATATATCCTAACCTAAGGCAACCTAACATCTCGGATGAAACATTTGACAACATTCTAGGCGTGTCAGTCCCTACGTCTCGGTGGTAACATTATATGCGTCTATAGCGTTATATATCCTAACCTAAGGCAACCTGACATCTCGGATGTAATATTCTACAACATTCCAGGCGTGTCGGACCCTACATCTCGGTGGGAACATTATGTACGTCTATAACGTTATATATCCTAACCTAAGGCCATCTAACATCTCGGATGTAATATTTGACAACATTCCTGTCGTGTCGGACCCTACTTCTGTGTGGGAACAGTATATACGTCTGTAACGTTATATATCCTTAAGTAAGGCAACCTGACATCTCCAATGTAATATTCTACAACATTCCAGGCGTGTCGGACCCTACTTCTCGGTGGTAACATTATATGCGTTTATAGCGTTATATATCCTAACCTAAGGGAACCTAACATCTCGGATGTAACATTTGACAACATTCCTGGCTTGTCGAACCCTACATCTCGGAGGGAACAGTATATACGTCTATAACGTTATGTATCCTAACCTAAGGCAACCTAACATCTCGGATGTAACATTTGACAACATTCCAGGCGTGTCGGTCCCTACGTCTCGGTGGTAACATTATATGCGTTTATTGCGTTATATATCCTAACCTAAGGGAACCTAACATCTCGGATGTAACATTTGACAACATTCCAGGCGTGTCGGTCCCTACGTCTCGGTGGTAACATTATATGCGTCTATAGCGTTATATATCCTAACCTAAGGCAACCTAACATCTCGGATGAAACATTTGACAACATTGTAGGCGTGTCAGTCCCTACGTCTCGGTGGTAACATTATATGCGTCTATAACGTTATATATCCTATCCTAAGGCCACCTAACATCTCGGATGTAATATTTGACAACATTCCTGTCGTGTCGGACCCTACCTCTCGGTGGGAACATTATATACGTCTATAACGTTATATATCCTAACCTAAGGCCATTTAACATCTCGGATGTAATATTTGACAACATTTCTGTCGTGTCGGACCCTACTTCTCGGTGGGAACAGTATATACGTCTGTAACGTTATATATCCTAAAGTAAGGCAACCTGACATTTCGAATGTAATATTCTACAACATTCCAGGCGTGTCGGACCCTACTTCTCGGTGGGAACATTATATGCGTCTATAACGTTGTATATCCTAATCTAGGGCAACCTATCTTCTCAGACGTATTATTTTAAAACATTCCTGGCGTGTCGGACCCTACTTCTCGGTGGGAATAGTATATACGTCTATAACGTTATATATCCTAACCTAAGGAAACCTAACATCTCGGATGTAACATTTGACAACATTCCAGGCGTGTCGGTCCCTACGTCTCGGTGGTAACATTATATGCGTTTATAGCGTTACATATCCTAACCTAAGGGAACCTAACATCTCGGATGTAATATTTGACAACATTCCTGTCGTGTCGGACCCTACTTCTCGGTGGGAACATTATGTACGTCTATAACGTTATATATCCTAATCTAAGGCCACCTAACATCTCGGATGGAATATTTGACAACATTGCTGGCACGTCGGACCCTACTTCTCGGTGGGAACAGTATATAAGTCTATAAGGTTATATATCCAAACCTAAGGCAACCTGACATCTCGGATGTAATATTCTACAACATTCCAGGCGTGTCGCAACCTACATCTCGGTGGGAACAGTATATACGTCTGTAACGTTATATGTCCTAACCTAAGGCCATCTAACATCTCGGATGTAATATTTGACAACATTCCTGTCGTGTCGGACCCTACTTCTCGGTGGGAATAGTATATACGTCTATAACGTTATATATCCTAACCTAAGACAACCTAACATCTCGGATGTAACATTTGACAGCATTCCAGGCGTGTCGGTCCCTACGTCTCGGTGGTAACATTATATGCGTTTATAGCGTTATATATCCTAACCTAAGGGAACCTAACATCTCGGATGTAACATTTGACAACATTCCTGTCGTGTCGGACCCTACCTCTCGGTGGGAACAGTATATACGTCTATAACGTTATGTATCCTAACCTAAGGCAACCTAACATCTCGGATGTAACATTTGACAACATTCCAGGCGTGTCGGTCCCTACGTCTCGGTGGTAACATTATATGCGTTTATAGCGTTATATATCCTAACCTAAGGGAACCTAACATCTCGGATGTAACATTTGACAACATTGCAGGCGTGTGGGTCCGTACGTCACGGTGGTAACATTATATGCGTCTATAGCGTTATATATCCTAACCTAAAGCAACCTAACATCTCGGATGTAACATTTGACAACATTCCAGGCGTGTCAGTCCTTACGTCTCGGTTGTAACATTATATGCGTCTATAACGTTATATATCCTAACCTAAGGCAACCTAACATCTCGGATGTAACATTTGACAACATTCCTGTCGTGTCGGAACCTGCTTCTCGGTGGGAACATTATGTACGTCTATAACGTTATATATCCTAACCTAAGGCCACCTAACATCTCGGATGTAATATCTGACAACATTCCTGTCGTGTCGGACCCTACTTCTCGGTGGGAACAGTATATACGTCTGTAACGTCATATATGCTAAAGTAAGGCAACCTGACATCTCGAATGTAATATTCTACAACATTCCAGGCGTGTCGGTCCCTACGTCTCGGTGGTAACATTATATGCGTCTATAGCGTTATATATCCTAACCTAAGGCAACCTAACATCTCGGATGAAACATTTGACAACATTTCTGTCGTGTCGGTCCCTACGTCTCGGTGGTAACATTATATGCGTTTATAGCGTTATATATCCTAACCTAAGGGAACCTAACATCTCGGATGTAACATTTGACAACATTCCAGGCGTGTCGGTCCCTACGTCTCGGTGGTAACATTATATGCGTCTATAGCATTATATATCCTAACCTAAGGCAACCTAACATCTCGGATGAAACATTTGACAACATTCTAGGCGTGTCAGTCCCTACGTCTCGGTGGTAACATTATATGCGTCTATAGCGTTATATATCCTAACCTAAGGCAATCTAACATCTAGGATGTAATATTGGCTAAATTCCTGGCCTGTCGAACCTTACTTCTCGGAGGGAACAGTATATACGTCTATAACGTTATGTATCCTAACCTAAGGCAACCTAACATCTCGGATGTAATATTTGACAACATTCCTGTCGTGTCGGACCCTACTTCTCGGTGGGAACATTATGTACGTCTATAACGTTATATATCCTAATCTAAGGCCACCTAACATCTCGGATGGAATATTTGACAACATTCCTGGCACGTCGGACCCTACTTCTCGGTGGGAACAGTACATAAGTCTATAAGGTTATATATCCAAACCTAAGGCAACCTGACATCTCGGATGTAATATTCTACAACATTCCAGGCGTGTCGCAACCTACATCTCGGTGGGAACAGTATATACGTCTGTAACGTTATATATCCTAACCTAAGGCCATCTAACATCTCGGATGTAATATTTGACAACATTCCTGTCGTGTCGGACCCTACTTCTCGGTGGGAATAGTATATACGTCTATAACGTTATATATCCTAACCTAAGACAACCTAACATCTCGGATGTAACATTTGACAACATTCCAGGCGTGTCGATCCCTACGTCTCGGTGGTAACATTATATGCGTTTATAGCGTTATATATCCTAACCTAAGGGAACCTAACATTTCGGATGTAATATTTGACAACATTCCTGTCGTGTCGGACCCTACCTCTCGGTGGGAACATTATATACGTCTATAACGTTATATATCCTAACCTAAGGCCATCTAACATCTCGGATGTAATATTTGACAACATTCCTGTCGTGTCGGACCCTACTTCTCGGTGGGAACGGTATATACGTCTGTAACGTTGTGTATGCTAAAGTAAGGCAACCTGACATCTCGAATGTAATATTCTACAACATTCCAGGCGTGTCGGACCCTACTTCTCGGTGGGAACAATATATGCGTCTATAACGTTGTATATCCTAATCTAAGGCAACCTATCATCTCAGACGTAATATTTGGCAACATTCCTGGCGTGTCGGAGCATTCTTTTCGATGGGAATATTATATACGTCTATAACGGTATATATTCTAATCTAATTCAACCTAACATTTCGCATGCAATATTTGACAACATGCCTGTCCTGTCGAACCCTACTTCTCGGTGGGAAGAGTATATACGTCTATCACGTTATATATTCTAACCTAAGGCAACCTAACATCTCGGATGTAACATTTGACAACATTCCAGGCGTGTGGGTCCCTACGTCACGGTGGTAACATTATATGCGTCTATAGCGTTATATATCCTAACCTAAGGGAACCTAACATCTCGGATTTAACATTTGACAACATTCTAGGAGTGTCAGTCCCTACGTCTCGGTGGTAACAGTATATGCGTCTATAGCGTTATATATCCTAACCTAAGGCAACCTGACATCTCGGATGTAATATTTGACAACATTCCTGTCGTGTCGGACCCTACTTCTCGGTGGGAACATTATGTACGTCTATAACGTTATATATCCTAACCTAAGGCCACCTAACATCTCGGATGTAATATTTGACAACATTTCTGTCGTGTCGGAACCTACTTCTCGGTGGGAACAGTATATACGTCTGTAACGTTATATATGCTAAAGTAAGGCAACCTGACATCTCGAATGTAATATTCTACAACATTCCAGGCGTGTCGGTCCCTACGTCTCGGTGGTAACATTATATGCGTCTATAGCGTTATATATCCTAACCTAAGGCAACCTAACATCTCGGATGAAACATTTGACAACATTCTAGGCGTGTCAGTCCCTACGTCTCGGTGGTAACATTATATGCGTCTATAGCGTTATATATCCTAACCTAAGGCAACCTGACATCTCGGATGTAATATTCTACAACATTCCAGGCGTGTCGGACCCTACATCTCGGTGGGAACATTATGTACGTCTATAACGTTATATATCCTAACCTAAGGCCATCTAACATCTCGGATGTAATATTTGACAACATTCCTGTCGTGTCGGACCCTACTTCTCGGTGGGAACAGTATATACGTCTGTAACGTTATATATCCTTAAGTAAGGCAACCTGACATCTCCAATGTAATATTCTACAACATTCCAGGCGTGTCGGACCCTACTTCTCGGTGGGAACATTATATGCGTCTATAACGTTGTATATCCTAATCTAGGGCAACCTATCATCTCAGACGTATTATTTTACAACATTCCTGGCGTGTCGGACCCTACTTCTCGGTGGGAATAGTATATACGTCTATAACGTTATATATCCTAACCTAAGGCAACCTAACATCTCGGATGTAACATTTGACAACATTCCAGGCGTGTCGGACCCTACATCTCGGTGGGAACATTATGTACGTCTATAACGTTATATATCCTAACCTAAGGCCATCTAACATCTCGGATGTAATATTTGACAACATTCCTGGCGTGTCGGACCCTACTTCTCGGTGGGAATAGTATATACGTCTATAACGTTATATATCCTAACCTAAGGCAACCTAACATCTCGGATGTAACATTTGACAACATTCCAGGCGTGTCGGTCCCTACGTCTCGGTGGTAACATTATATGCGTTTATAGCGTTATATATCCTAACCTAAGGGAACCTAACATCTCGGATGTAACATTTGACAACATTCCTGGCTTGTCGAACCCTACATCTCGGAGGGAACAGTATATACGTCTATAACGTTATGTATCCTAACCTAAGGCAACCTAACATCTCGGATGTAACATTTGACAACATTCCAGGCGTGTCGGTCCCTACGTCTCGGTGGTAACATTATATGCGTTTATTGCGTTATATATCCTAACCTAAGGGAACCTAACATCTCGGATGTAACATTTGACAACATTCCAGGCGTGTCGGTCCCTACGTCTCGGTGGTAACATTATATGCGTCTATAGCGTTATATATCCTAACCTAAGGCAACCTAACATCTCGGATGAAACATTTGACAACATTCTAGGCGTGTCAGTCCCTACGTCTCGGTGGTAACATTATATGCGTCTATAGCGTTATATATCCTAACCTAAGGCAACCTGACATCTCGGATGTAATATTCTACAACATTCCAGGCGTGTCGGACCCTACATCTCGGTGGGAACATTATGTACGTCTATAACGTTATATATCCTAACCTAAGGCCATCTAACATCTCGGATGTAATATTTGACAACATTCCTGTCGTGTCGGACCCTACTTCTCGGTGGGAACAGTATATACGTCTGTAACGTTATATATCCTTAAGTAAGGCAACCTGACATCTCCAATGTAATATTCTACAACATTCCAGGCGTGTCGGACCCTACTTCTCGGTGGGAACATTATATGCGTCTATAACGTTGTATATCCTAATCTAGGGCAACCTATCATCTCAGACGTATTATTTTACAACATTCCTGGCGTGTCGGACCCTACTTCTCGGTGGGAATAGTATATACGTCTATAACGTTATATATCCTAACCTAAGGCAACCTAACATCTCGGATGTAACATTTGACAACATTCCAGGCGTGTCGGACCCTACATCTCGGTGGGAACATTATGTACGTCTATAACGTTATATATCCTAACCTAAGGCCATCTAACATCTCGGATGTAATATTTGACAACATTCCTGGCGTGTCGGACCCTACTTCTCGGTGGGAATAGTATATACGTCTATAACGTTATATATCCTAACCTAAGGCAACCTAACATCTCGGATGTAACATTTGACAACATTCCAGGCGTGTCGGTCCCTACGTCTCGGTGGTAACATTATATGCGTTTATAGCGTTATATATCCTAACCTAAGGGAACCTAACATCTCGGATGTAACATTTGACAACATTCCTGGCTTGTCGAACCCTACATCTCGGAGGGAACAGTATATACGTCTATAACGTTATGTATCCTAACCTAAGGCAACCTAACATCTCGGATGTAACATTTGACAACATTCCAGGCGTGTCGGTCCCTACGTCTCGGTGGTAACATTATATGCGTTTATTGCGTTATATATCCTAACCTAAGGGAACCTAACATCTCGGATGTAACATTTGACAACATTCCAGGCGTGTCGGTCCCTACGTCTCGGTGGTAACATTATATGCGTCTATAGCGTTATATATCCTAACCTAAGGCAACCTAACATCTCGGATGAAACATTTGACAACATTGTAGGCGTGTCAGTCCCTACGTCTCGGTGGTAACATTATATGCGTCTATAACGTTATATATCCTATCCTAAGGCCACCTAACATCTCGGATGTAATATTTGACAACATTCCTGTCGTGTCGGACCCTACCTCTCGGTGGGAACATTATATACGTCTATAACGTTATATATCCTAACCTAAGGCCATTTAACATCTCGGATGTAATATTTGACAACATTTCTGTCGTGTCGGACCCTACTTCTCGGTGGGAACAGTATATACGTCTGTAACGTTATATATCCTAAAGTAAGGCAACCTGACATTTCGAATGTAATATTCTACAACATTCCAGGCGTGTCGGACCCTACTTCTCGGTGGGAACATTATATGCGTCTATAACGTTGTATATCCTAATCTAGGGCAACCTATCTTCTCAGACGTATTATTTTAAAACATTCCTGGCGTGTCGGACCCTACTTCTCGGTGGGAATAGTATATACGTCTATAACGTTATATATCCTAACCTAAGGAAACCTAACATCTCGGATGTAACATTTGACAACATTCCAGGCGTGTCGGTCCCTACGTCTCGGTGGTAACATTATATGCGTTTATAGCGTTATATATCCTAACCTAAGGGAACCTAACATCTCGGATGTAATATTTGACAACATTCCTGTCGTGTCGGACCCTACTTCTCGGTGGGAACATTATGTACGTCTATAACGTTATATATCCTAATCTAAGGCCACCTAACATCTCGGATGGAATATTTGACAACATTGCTGGCACGTCGGACCCTACTTCTCGGTGGGAACAGTATATAAGTCTATAAGGTTATATATCCAAACCTAAGGCAACCTGACATCTCGGATGTAATATTCTACAACATTCCAGGCGTGTCGCAACCTACATCTCGGTGGGAACAGTATATACGTCTGTAACGTTATATGTCCTAACCTAAGGCCATCTAACATCTCGGATGTAATATTTGACAACATTCCTGTCGTGTCGGACCCTACTTCTCGGTGGGAATAGTATATACGTCTATAACGTTATATATCCTAACCTAAGACAACCTAACATCTCGGATGTAACATTTGACAGCATTCCAGGCGTGTCGGTCCCTACGTCTCGGTGGTAACATTATATGCGTTTATAGCGTTATATATCCTAACCTAAGGGAACCTAACATCTCGGATGTAACATTTGACAACATTCCTGTCGTGTCGGACCCTACCTCTCGGTGGGAACAGTATATACGTCTATAACGTTATGTATCCTAACCTAAGGCAACCTAACATCTCGGATGTAACATTTGACAACATTCCAGGCGTGTCGGTCCCTACGTCTCGGTGGTAACATTATATGCGTTTATAGCGTTATATATCCTAACCTAAGGGAACCTAACATCTCGGATGTAACATTTGACAACATTGCAGGCGTGTGGGTCCGTACGTCACGGTGGTAACATTATATGCGTCTATAGCGTTATATATCCTAACCTAAAGCAACCTAACATCTCGGATGTAACATTTGACAACATTCCAGGCGTGTCAGTCCTTACGTCTCGGTTGTAACATTATATGCGTCTATAACGTTATATATCCTAACCTAAGGCAACCTAACATCTCGGATGTAACATTTGACAACATTCCTGTCGTGTCGGAACCTGCTTCTCGGTGGGAACATTATGTACGTCTATAACGTTATATATCCTAACCTAAGGCCACCTAACATCTCGGATGTAATATCTGACAACATTCCTGTCGTGTCGGACCCTACTTCTCGGTGGGAACAGTATATACGTCTGTAACGTCATATATGCTAAAGTAAGGCAACCTGACATCTCGAATGTAATATTCTACAACATTCCAGGCGTGTCGGTCCCTACGTCTCGGTGGTAACATTATATGCGTCTATAGCGTTATATATCCTAACCTAAGGCAACCTAACATCTCGGATGAAACATTTGACAACATTTCTGTCGTGTCGGTCCCTACGTCTCGGTGGTAACATTATATGCGTTTATAGCGTTATATATCCTAACCTAAGGGAACCTAACATCTCGGATGTAACATTTGACAACATTCCAGGCGTGTCGGTCCCTACGTCTCGGTGGTAACATTATATGCGTCTATAGCATTATATATCCTAACCTAAGGCAACCTAACATCTCGGATGAAACATTTGACAACATTCTAGGCGTGTCAGTCCCTACGTCTCGGTGGTAACATTATATGCGTCTATAGCGTTATATATCCTAACCTAAGGCAATCTAACATCTAGGATGTAATATTGGCTAAATTCCTGGCCTGTCGAACCTTACTTCTCGGAGGGAACAGTATATACGTCTATAACGTTATGTATCCTAACCTAAGGCAACCTAACATCTCGGATGTAATATTTGACAACATTCCTGTCGTGTCGGACCCTACTTCTCGGTGGGAACATTATGTACGTCTATAACGTTATATATCCTAATCTAAGGCCACCTAACATCTCGGATGGAATATTTGACAACATTCCTGGCACGTCGGACCCTACTTCTCGGTGGGAACAGTACATAAGTCTATAAGGTTATATATCCAAACCTAAGGCAACCTGACATCTCGGATGTAATATTCTACAACATTCCAGGCGTGTCGCAACCTACATCTCGGTGGGAACAGTATATACGTCTGTAACGTTATATATCCTAACCTAAGGCCATCTAACATCTCGGATGTAATATTTGACAACATTCCTGTCGTGTCGGACCCTACTTCTCGGTGGGAATAGTATATACGTCTATAACGTTATATATCCTAACCTAAGACAACCTAACATCTCGGATGTAACATTTGACAACATTCCAGGCGTGTCGATCCCTACGTCTCGGTGGTAACATTATATGCGTTTATAGCGTTATATATCCTAACCTAAGGGAACCTAACATTTCGGATGTAATATTTGACAACATTCCTGTCGTGTCGGACCCTACCTCTCGGTGGGAACATTATATACGTCTATAACGTTATATATCCTAACCTAAGGCCATCTAACATCTCGGATGTAATATTTGACAACATTCCTGTCGTGTCGGACCCTACTTCTCGGTGGGAACGGTATATACGTCTGTAACGTTGTGTATGCTAAAGTAAGGCAACCTGACATCTCGAATGTAATATTCTACAACATTCCAGGCGTGTCGGACCCTACTTCTCGGTGGGAACAATATATGCGTCTATAACGTTGTATATCCTAATCTAAGGCAACCTATCATCTCAGACGTAATATTTGGCAACATTCCTGGCGTGTCGGAGCATTCTTTTCGATGGGAATATTATATACGTCTGTAACGGTATATATTCTAATCTAATTCAACCTAACATTTCGCATGCAATATTTGACAACATGCCTGTCCTGTCGAACCCTACTTCTCGGTGGGAAGAGTATATACGTCTATCACGTTATATATTCTAACCTAAGGCAACCTAACATCTCGGATGTAACATTTGACAACATTCCAGGCGTGTGGGTCCCTACGTCACGGTGGTAACATTATATGCGTCTATAGCGTTATATATCCTAACCTAAGGGAACCTAACATCTCGGATTTAACATTTGACAACATTCTAGGAGTGTCAGTCCCTACGTCTCGGTGGTAACAGTATATGCGTCTATAGCGTTATATATCCTAACCTAAGGCAACCTGACATCTCGGATGTAATATTTGACAACATTCCTGTCGTGTCGGACCCTACTTCTCGGTGGGAACATTATGTACGTCTATAACGTTATATATCCTAACCTAAGGCCACCTAACATCTCGGATGTAATATTTGACAACATTTCTGTCGTGTCGGAACCTACTTCTCGGTGGGAACAGTATATACGTCTGTAACGTTATATATGCTAAAGTAAGGCAACCTGACATCTCGAATGTAATATTCTACAACATTCCAGGCGTGTCGGTCCCTACGTCTCGGTGGTAACATTATATGCGTCTATAGCGTTATATATCCTAACCTAAGGCAACCTAACATCTCGGATGAAACATTTGACAACATTCTAGGCGTGTCAGTCCCTACGTCTCGGTGGTAACATTATATGCGTCTATAGCGTTATATATCCTAACCTAAGGCAACCTGACATCTCGGATGTAATATTCTACAACATTCCAGGCGTGTCGGACCCTACATCTCGGTGGGAACATTATGTACGTCTATAACGTTATATATCCTAACCTAAGGCCATCTAACATCTCGGATGTAATATTTGACAACATTCCTGTCGTGTCGGACCCTACTTCTCGGTGGGAACAGTATATACGTCTGTAACGTTATATATCCTTAAGTAAGGCAACCTGACATCTCCAATGTAATATTCTACAACATTCCAGGCGTGTCGGACCCTACTTCTCGGTGGGAACATTATATGCGTCTATAACGTTGTATATCCTAATCTAGGGCAACCTATCATCTCAGACGTATTATTTTACAACATTCCTGGCGTGTCGGACCCTACTTCTCGGTGGGAATAGTATATACGTCTATAACGTTATATATCCTAACCTAAGGCAACCTAACATCTCGGATGTAACATTTGACAACATTCCAGGCGTGTCGGTCCCTACGTCTCGGTGGTAACATTATATGCGTTTATAGCGTTATATATCCTAACCTAAGGGAACCTAACATCTCGGATGTAACATTTGACAACATTCCTGGCTTGTCGAACCCTACATCTCGGAGGGAACAGTATATACGTCTATAACGTTATGTATCCTAACCTAAGGCAACCTAACATCTCGGATGTAACATTTGACAACATTCCAGGCGTGTCGGTCCCTACGTCTCGGTGGTAACATTATATGCGTTTATAGCGTTATATATCCTAACCTAAGGGAACCTAACATCTCGGATGAAACATTTGACAACATTCCTGTCGTGTCGGACCCTACCTCTCGGTGGGAACATTATATACGTCTATAACGTTATATATCCTAACCTAAGGCCATCTAACATCTCGGATGCAATATTTGACAACATTCCTGTCGTGTCGGACCCTACTTCTCGGTGGGAACAGTATATACGTCTGTAACGTTGTATATGCTAAAGTAAGGCAACCTGACATCTCGAATGTAATATTCTACAACATTCCAGGCGTGTCGGACCCTACTTCTCGGTGGGAACATTATATGCGTCTATAACGTTGTATATCCTAATCTAAGGCAACCTATCATCTCATACGTAACATTTGGCAACATTCCTGGCGTGTCGGAGCATTCTTTTCGATGGGAATATTATATACGTCTATAACGGTATATATACTAATCTAATTCAACCTAACATTTCGCATGCAATATTTGACAACATGCCTGTCCTGTCGAACCCTACTTCTCGGTGGGAACAGTATATACGTCTATAACGTTATATATTCTAAGCTAAGGCAACCTAACATCTCGGATGTAACATTTGACAACATTCCAGGCGTGTGGGTCCCTACGTCACGGTGGTAACATTATATGCGTCTATAGCGTTATATATCCTAACCTAAAGCAACCTAACATCTCGGATGTAACATTTGACAACATTCCAGGCGTGTCAGTCCCTACGTCTCGGTTGTAACATTATATGCGTCTATAACGTTATATATCCTAACCTAAGGCAACCTAACATCTCGGATGTAACATTTGACAACATTCCTGTCGTGTCGGAACCTGCTTCTCGGTGGGAACATTATGTACGTCTATAACGTTATATATCCTAACCTAAGGCCACCTAACATCTCGGATGTAATATCTGACAACATTCCTGTCGTGTCGGACCCTACTTCTCGGTGGGAACAGTATATACGTCTGTAACGCCATATATGCTAAAGTAAGGCAACCTGACATCTCGAATGTAATATTCTACAACATTCCAGGCGTGTCGGTCCCTACGACTCGGTGGTAACATTATATGCGTCTATAGCGTTATATATCCTAACCTAAGGCAACCTAACATCTCGGATGAAACATTTGACAACATTCTAGGCGTGTCAGTCCCTACGTCTCGGTGGTAACATTATATGCGTCTATAGCGTTATATATCCTAACCTAAGGCAACCTGACATCCCGGATGTAATATTTGACAACATTCCTTTCGTGTCGGACCCTACTTCTCGGAGGGAACAGTATATACGTCTATAACGTTATGTATCCTAACCTAAGGCAACCTAACATCTCGGATGTAATATTTGACAACATTTCTGTCGTGTCGGACCCTACTTCTCGGTGGGAACAGTATATACGTCTGTAACGTTATATATCCTAAAGTAAGGCAACCTGACATCTCGAATGTAATATTCTACAATATTCCAGGCGTGTCGGTCCCTACGTCTCGGTGGTAACATTATATGCGTCTATAGCGTTATATATCCTAACCTAAGGCAACCTAACATCTCGGATGTAACATTTGACAACATTTCTGTCGTGTCGGTCCCTACGTCTCGGTGGTAACATTATATGCGTTTATAGCGTTATATATCCTAACCTAAGGGAACCTAACATCTCGGATGTAACATTTGACAACATTCCAGGCGTGTCGGTCCCTACGTCTCGGTGGTAACATTATATGCGTCTATAGCGTTATATATCCTAACCTAAGGCAACCTAACATCTCGGATGTAACATTTGACAATATTCCAGGCGTGTCGGTCCCTACGTCTCGGTGGTAACATTATATGCGTTTATAAAGTTATATATCCTAACCTAAGGGAACCTAACATCTCGGATGTAACATTTGACAACATTCCTGGCTTGTCGAACCCTACTTCTCCGAGGGAACAGTATATACGTCTATAACGTTATGTATCCTAACCTAAGACAACCTAACATCTCGGATGTAATATTTGACAACATTCCTGTCGTGTCGGACCCTACTTCTCGGTGGTAACATTATATGCGTCTATAACGTTGTATATCCTAATCTAGGGCAACCTATCATCTCAGACGTATTATTTTACAATATTCCTGGCGTGTCGGACCCTACTTCTCGGTGGGAATAGTATATACGTCTATAACGTTATATATCCTAACCTAAGGCAACCTAACATCTCGGATGAAACATTTGACAACATTCTAGGCGTGTCATTCCCTACGTCTCGGTGGTAACATTATATGCGTCTATAGCGTTATATATCCTAACCTAAGGCAACCTGACATCTCAGATGTAATATTCTACAACATTCCAGGCGTGTCGGACCCTACATCTCGGTGGGAACATTATGTACGTCTATAACGTTATATATCCTAACCTAAGGCCATCTAACATCTCGGATGTAATATTTGACAACATTCCTGTCGTGTCGGACCCTACTTCTGTGTGGGAACAGTATATACGTCTGTAACGTTATATATCCTTAAGTAAGGCAACCTGACATCTCCAATGTAATATTCTACAACATTCCAGGCGTGTCGGACCCTACTTCTCGGAGGGAACAGTATATACGTCTATAACGTTATGTATCCTAACCTAAGACAACCTAACATCTCGGATGTAATATTTGACAACATTCCTGTCGTGTCGGACCCTACTTCTCGGAGGGAACAGTATATACGTCTATAACGTTATGTATCCTAACCTAAGGCAACCTAACATCTCGGATGTAATATTTGACAACATTTCTGTCGTGTCGGACCCTACTTCTCGGTGGGAACAGTATATACGTCTGTAACGTTATATATCCTAAAGTAAGGCAACCTGACATCTCGAATGTAATATTCTACAACATTCCAGGCGTGTCGGACCCTACTTCTCGGTGGTAACATTATATGCGTCTATAACGTTGTATATCCTAATCTAGGGCAACCTATCATCTCAGACGTATTATTTTACAATATTCCTGGCGTGTCGGACCCTACTTCTCGGTGGGAATAGTATATACGTCTATAACGTTATATATCCTAACCTAAGGCAACCTAACATCTCGGATGAAACATTTGACAACATTCTAGGCGTGTCATTCCCTACGTCTCGGTGGTAACATTATATGCGTCTATAGCGTTATATATCCTAACCTAAGGCAACCTGACATCTCAGATGTAATATTCTACAACATTCCAGGCGTGTCGGACCCTACATCTCGGTGGGAACATTATGTACGTCTATAACGTTATATATCCTAACCTAAGGCCATCTAACATCTCGGATGTAATATTTGACAACATTCCTGTCGTGTCGGACCCTACTTCTGTGTGGGAACAGTATATACGTCTGTAACGTTATATATCCTTAAGTAAGGCAACCTGACATCTCCAATGTAATATTCTACAACATTCCAGGCGTGTCGGACCCTACTTCTCGGAGGGAACAGTATATACGTCTATAACGTTATGTATCCTAACCTAAGACAACCTAACATCTCGGATGTAATATTTGACAACATTCCTGTCGTGTCGGACCCTACTGCTCGGAGGGAACAGTATATACGTCTATAACGTTATGTATCCTAACCTAAGGCAACCTAACATCTCGGATGTAATATTTGACAACATTTCTGTCGTGTCGGACCCTACTTCTCGGTGGGAACAGTATATACGTCTGTAACCTTATATATCCTAAAGTAAGGCAACCTGACATCTCGAATGTAATATTCTACAACATTCCAGGCGTGTCGGACCCTACTTCTCGGTGGGAACATTATATGCGTCTATAACGTTGTATATCCTAATCTAGGGCAACCTATCTTCTCAGACGTATTATTTTAAAACATTCCTGGCGTGTCGGACCCTACTTCTCGGTGGGAACAGTATATACGTCTGTAACGTCATATATGCTAATGTAAGGCAACCTGACATCTCGAATGTAATATTCTACAACATTCCAGGCGTGTCGGTCCCTACGTCTCGGTGGTAACATTATATGCGTCTATAGCGTTATATATCCTAACCTAAGGCAATCTAACATCTAGGATGTAATATTGGCTAAATTCCTGGCCTGTCGAACCCTACTTCTCGGAGGGAACAGTATATACGTCTATAACGTTATGTATCCTAACCTAAGGCAACCTAACATCTCGGATGTAATATTTGACAACATTCCTGTCGTGTCGGACCCTACTTCTCGGTGGGAACATTATGTACGTCTATAACGTTATATATCCTATCCTAAGGCCACCTAACATCTCGGATGTAATATTTGACAACATTCCTGTCGTGTCGGACCCTACCTCTCGTTGGGAACATTATATACGTCTATAACGTTGTATATCCTAATCTAGGGCAACCTATCTTCTCAGACGTATTATTTTAATACATTCCTGGCGTGTCGGACCCTACTTCTCGGTGGGAATAGTATATACGTCTATAACGTTATATATCCTAACCTAAGGAAACCTAACATCTCGGATGTAACATTTGACAACATTCCAGGCGTGTCGGTCCCTACGTCTCGGTGGTAACATTATATTCGTTTATAGCGTTATATATCCTAACCTAAGGGAACCTAACATCTCGGATGTAATATTTGACAACATTCCTGTCGTGTCGGACCCTACTTCTCGGTGGGAACATTATGTACGTCTATAACGTTATATATCCTAATCTAAGGCCACCTAACATCTCGGATGAAATATGTGACAACATTCCTGGCACGTCGGACACTACTTCTCGGTGGGAACAGTACATAAGTCTATAAGGTTATATATCCAAACCTAAGGCAACCTGACATCTCGGATGTAATATTCTACAACATTCCAGGCGTGTCGCAACCTACATCTCGGTGGGAACAGTATATACGTCTGTAACGTTATATATCCTAACCTAAGGCCATCTAACATCTCGGATGTAATATTTGACAACATTCCTGTCGTGTCGGAACCTACTTCTCGGTGGGAATAGTATATACGTCTATAACGTTATATATCCTAACCTAAGACAACCTAACATCTCGGATGTAACATTTGACAACATTCCAGGCGTGTCGGTCCCTACGTCTCGGTGGTAACATTATATGCGTTTATAGCGTTATATATCCTAACCTAAAGGAACCTAACATCTCGGATGTAATATTTGACAACATTCCTGTCGTGTCGGACCCTACCTCTCGGTGGGAACATTATATACGTCTATAACGTTATATATCCTAACCTAAGGCCATCTAACATCTCGGATGTAATATTTGACAACATTCCTGTCGTGTCGGACCCTACTTCTCGGTGGGAACGGTATATACGTCTGTAACGTTGTATATGCTAAAGTAAGGCAACCTGACATCTCGAATGTAATATTCTACAACATTCCAGGCGTGTCGGACCCTACTTCTCGGTGGGAACATTATATGCGTCTATAATGTTGTATATCCTAATCTAAGGCAACCTATCATCTCAGACGTAATATTTGGCAACATTCCTGGCGTGTCGGAGCATTCTTTTCGATGGGAATATTATATACGTCTATAACGGTATATATACTAATCTAATTCAACCTAACATTTCGCATGCAATATTTGACAACATGCCTGTCCTGTCGAACCCTACTTCTCGGTGGGAACAGTATATACGTCTATAACGTTATATATTCTAACCTAAGGCAACCTAACATCTCGGATGTAACATTTGACAACATTCCAGGCGTGTGGGTCCCTACGTCACGGTGGTAACATTATATGCGTCTATAGCGTTATATATCCTAACCTAAAGCAACCTAACATCTCGGATGTAACATTTGACAACATTCCAGGCGTGTCAGTCCCTACGTCTCGGTTGTAACATTATATGCGTCTATAACGTTATATATCCTAACCTAAGGCAACCTGACATCTCGGATGTAATATTTGACAACATTCCTGTCGTGTCGGACCCTACTTCTCGGTGGGAACATTATGTACGTCTATAGCGTTATATATCCTAACCTAAGGCCACCTAACATCTCGGATGTAATATTTGACAACATTCCTGTCGTGTCGGACCCTACTTCTCGGTGGGAACAGTATATGCGCCTGTAACGTTATATATGCTAAAGTAAGGCAACCTGACATCTCGAATGTAATATTCTACAACATTCCAGGCGTGTCGTACCCTACTTCTCGGAGGGAACAGTATATACGTCTATAACGTTATGTATCCTAACCTAAGACAACCTAACATCTCGGATGTAATATTTGACAACATTCCTGTCGTGTCGGACCCTACTTCTCGGAGGGAACAGTATATACGTCTATAACGTTATGTATCCTAACCTAAGGCAACCTAACATCTCGGATGTAATATTTGACAACATTCCTGTCGTGTCGGACCCTACTTCTCGGTGGGAACAGTATATACGTCTGTAACGTTATATATCCTTAAGTAAGGCAACCTGACATCTCCAATGTAATATTCTACAACATTCCAGGCGTGTCGGACCCTACTTCTCGGTGGGAACATTATATGCGTCTATAACGTTGTATATCCTAATCTAGGGCAACCTATCATCTCAGACGTATTATTTTACAACATTCCTGGCGTGTCGGACCCTACTTCTCGGTGGGAATAGTATATACGTCTATAACGTTATATATCCTAACCTAAGGCAACCTAACATCTCGGATGTAACATTTGACAATATTCCAGGCGTGTCGGTCCCTACGTCTCGGTGGTAACATTATATGCGTTTATAGCGTTATATATCCTAACCTAAGGGAACCTCACATCTCGGATGTAACATTTGACAACATTCCTGGCTTGTCGAACCCTACTTCTCCGAGGGAACAGTATATACGTCTATAACGTTATGTATCCTAACCTAAGACAACCTAACATCTCGGATGTAATATTTGACAACATTCCTGTCGTGTCGGACCCTACTTCTCGGTGGTAACATTATATGCGTCTATAACGTTGTATATCCTAATCTAGGGCAAGCTATCATCTCAGACGTATTATTTTACAATATTCCTGGCGTGTCGGACCCTACTTCTCGGTGGGAATAGTATATACGTCTATAACGTTATATATCCTAACCTAAGGCAACCTAACATCTCGGATGAAACATTTGACAACATTCTAGGCGTGTCATTCCCTACGTCTCGGTGGTAACATTATATGCGTCTATAGCGTTATATATCCTAACCTAAGGCAACCTGACATCTCAGATGTAATATTCTACAACATTCCAGGCGTGTCGGACCCTACATCTCGGTGGGAACATTATGTACGTCTATAACGTTATATATCCTAACCTAAGGCCATCTAACATCTCGGATGTAATATTTGACAACATTCCTGTCGTGTCGGACCCTACTTCTGTGTGGGAAAAGTATATACGTCTGTAACGTTATGTATCCTAACCTAAGGCAACCTAACATCTCGGATGTAATATTTGACAACATTTCTGTCGTGTCGGACCCTACTTCTCGGTGGGAACAGTATATACGTCTGTAACGTTATATATCCTAAAGTAAGGCAACCTGACATCTCGAATGTAATATTCTACAACATTCCAGGCGTGTCGGACCCTACTTCTCGGTGGTAACATTATATGCGTCTATAACGTTGTATATCCTAATCTAGGGCAACCTATCATCGCAGACGTATTATTTTACAATATTCCTGGCGTGTCGGACCCTACTTCTCGGTGGGAATAGTATATACGTCTATAACGTTATATATCCTAACCTAAGGCAACCTAACATCTCGGATGAAACATTTGACAACATTCTAGGCGTGTCATTCCCTACGTCTCGGTGGTAACATTATATGCGTCTATAGCGTTATATATCCTAACCTAAGGCAACCTGACATCTCAGATGTAATATTCTACAACATTCCAGGCGTGTCGGACCCTACATCTCGGTGGGAACATTATGTACGTCTATAACGTTATATATCCTAACCTAAGGCCATCTAACATCTCGGATGTAATATTTGACGACATTCCTGTCGTGTCGGACCCTACTTCTGTGTGGGAACAGTATATACGTCTGTAACGTTATATATCCTTAAGTAAGGCAACCTGACATCTCGAATGTAATATTCTACAACATTCCAGGCGTGTCGGACCCTACTTCTCGGTGGTAACATTATATGCGTCTATAACGTTGTATATCCTAATCTAGGGCAACCTATCATCGCAGACGTATTATTTTACAATATTCCTGGCGTGTCGGACCCTACTTCTCGGAGGGAACAGTATATACGTCTATAACGTTATGTATCCTAACCTAAGGCAACCTAACATCTCGGATGTAATATTTGACAACATTTCTGTCGTGTCGGACCCTACTTCTCGGTGGGAACAGTATATACGTCTGTAACGTTATATATCCTAAAGTAAGGCAACCTGACATCTCGAATGTAATATTCTACAACATTCCAGGCGTGTCGGACCCTACTTCTCGGTGGGAACATTATATGCGTCTATAACGTTGTATATCCTAATCTAGGGCAACCTATCTTCTCAGACGTATTATTTTAAAACATTCCTGGCGTGTCGGTCCCTACTTCTCGGTGGGAATAGTATATACGTCTATAACGTTATATATCCTAACCTAAGGAAACCTAACATCTCGGATGTAACATTTGACAACATTCCAGGCGTGTCGGTCCCTACGTCTCGGTGGTAACATTATATGCGTTTATAGCGTTATATATCCTAACCTAAGGGAACCTAACATCTCGGATGTAACATTTGACAACATTCCAGGCGTGTCGGTCCCTACGTCTCGGTGGTAACATTATATGCGTCTATAGCGTTATATATCCTAACCTAAGGCAACCTAACATCTCGGATGAAACATTTGACAACATTCTAGGCGTGTCAGTCCCTACGTCTCGGTGGTAACATTATATGCGTCTATAGCGCTATATATCCTAACCTAAGGCAACCTGACATCTCGGATGTAATATTCTACAACATTCCAGGCGTGTCGGACCCTACATCTCGGTGGGAACATTATGTACGTCTATAACGTTATATATCCTAACCTAAGGCCATCTAACATCTCGGATGTAATATTTGACAACATTCCTGTCGTGTCGGACCCTACTTCTCGGTGGGAACAGTATATACGTCTGTAACGTTATATATCCTTAAGTAAGGCAACCTGACATCTCCAATGTAATATTCTACAACATTCCAGGCGTGTCGGACCCTACTTCTCGGTGGGAACATTATATGCGTCTATAACGTTGTATATCCTAATCTAGGGCAACCTATCATCTCAGACGTATTATTTTACAACATTCCTGGCGTGTCGGACCCTACTTCTCGGTGGGAATAGTATATACGTCTATAACGTTATATATCCTAACCTAAGGCAACCTAACATCTCGGATGTAACATTTGACAATATTCCAGGCGTGTCGGTCCCTACGTCTCGGTGGTAACATTATATGCGTTTATAGCGTTATATATCCTAACCTAAGGGAACCTAACATCTCGGATGTAACATTTGACAACATTCCTGTCTTGTCGAACCCTACTTCTCGGAGGGAACAGTATATACGTCTATAACGTTATGTATCCTAACCTAAGACAACCTAACATCTCGGATGTAATATTTGACAACATTCCTGTCGTGTCGGACCCTACTTCTCGGAGGGAACAGTATATACGTCTATAACGTTATGTATCCTAACCTAAGGCAACTTAACGTCTCGGATGTAATATTTGACAACATTTCTGTCGTGTCGGACCCTACTTCTCGATGGGAACAGTATATACGTCTGTAACGTTTTATATCCTAAAGTAAGGCAACCTGACATCTCGAATGTAATATTCTACAACATTCCAGGCGTGTCGGACCCTACTTCTCGGTGGGAACATTATATGCGTCTATAACGTTGTATATCCTAATCTAGGGCCACCTATCTTCTCAGACGTATTATTTTAAAACATTCCTGGCGTGTCGGACCCTACTTCTCGGTGGGAATAGTATATACGTCTATAACGTTATATATCCTAACCTAAGACAACCTAACATCTCGGATGTAACATTTGACAACATTCCAGGCGTGTCGGTCCCTACGTCTCGGTGGTAACATTATATGCGTTTATAGCGTTATATATCCTAACCTAAGGGAACCTAACATCTCGTATGTAACATTTGACAACATTCCTGGCTTGTCGAACCCTACTTCTCGGAGGGAAAAGTATATACGTCTATAACGTTATGTATCCTAACCTAAGGCAACCTAACATCTCGGATGTAATATTTGACAACATTCCTGTCGTGTCGGACCCTACTTCTCGGTGGGAACATTATATGCGTCGATAACGTTGTATATCCTAATCTAGGGCAACCTATCTTCTCAGACGTATTATTTTAAAACATTCCTGGCCTGTCGGACCCTACTTCTCGGTGGGAATAGTATATACGTCTATAACGTTATATATCCTAACCTAAGGAAACCTAACATCTCGGATGTAACATTTGACAACATTCCAGGCGTGTCGGTCCCTACGTCTCGGTGGTAACATTATATGCGTTTATAGCGTTATATATCCTAACCTAAGGGAACCTAACATCTCGGATGTAACATTTGACAACATTCCAGGCGTGTCTGTCCCTACGTCTCGGTGGTAACATTATATGCGTCTATAGCGTTATATATCCTAACCTAAGGCAACCTGACATCTCGGATGTAATATTTGACAACATTCCTGTCGTGTCGGACCCTACTTCTCGGTGGGAACATTATGTACGTCTATAACGTTATATATCCTAACCTAAGGCCACCTAACATCTCGGATGTAATATTTGACAACATTCCTGTCGTGTCGGACCCTACTTCTCGGTGGGAACAGTATATACGTCTGTAACGTCATATATGCTAAAGTAAGGCAACCTGACATCTCGAATGTAATATTCTACAACATTCCAGGCGTGTCGGTCCCTACGTCTCGGTGGTAACATTATATGCGTCTATAGCGTTATATATCCTAACCTAAGGCAACCTAACTTCTCGGATGAAACATTTGACAACATTCTAGGCGTGTCAGTCCCTACGTCTCGGTGGTAACATTATATGCGTCTATAGCGTTATATATCCTAACCTAAGGCAACCTGACATCTCGGATGTAATATTTGACAACATTCCTGTCGTGTCGGACCCTACTTCTCGGTGGGAACATTATGTACGTCCATAACGTTATATATCCTAACCTAAGGCCACCTAACATCTCGGATGTAATATTTGACAACATTCCTGTCGTGTCAGACCCTACTTCTCGGTGGGAACAGTATATGCGCCTGTAACGTTATATATGCTAAAGTAAGGCAACCTGACATCTCGAATGTAATATTCTACAACATTCCAGGCGTGTCGGACCCTACTTCTCGGAGGGAACAGTATATACGTCTATAACGTTATGTATCCTAACCTAAGACAACCTAACATCTCGGATGTAATATTTGACAACATTCCTGTCGTGTCGGACCCTACTTCTCGGAGGGAACAGTATATACGTCTATAACGTTATGTATCCTAACCTAAGGCAACCTAACATCTCGGATGTAATATTTGACAACATTCCTGTCGTGTCGGACCCTACTTCTCGGTGGGAACAGTATATACGTCTGTAACGTTATATATCCTTAAGTAAGGCAACCTGACATCTCCAATGTAATATTCTACAACATTCCAGGCGTGTCGGACCCTACTTCTCGGTGGGAACATTATATGCGTCTATAACGTTGTATATCCTAATCTAGGGCAACCTATCATCTCAGACGTATTATTTTACAACATTCCTGGCGTGTCGGACCCCACTTCTCGGTGGGAATAGTATATACGTCTATAACGTTATATATCCTAACCTAAGGCAACCTAACATCTCGGATGTAACATTTGACAATATTCCAGGCGTGTCGGTCCCTACGTCTCGGTGGTAACATTATATGCGTTTATAGCGTTATATATCCTAACCTAAGGGAACCTAACATCTCGGATGTAACATTTGACAACATTCCTGGCTTGTCGAACCCTACTTCTCGGAGGGAACAGTATATACGTCTATAACGTTATGTATCCTAACCTAAGACAACCTAACATCTCGGATGTAATATTTGACAACATTCCTGTCGTGTCGGACCCTACTTCTCGGTGGTAACATTATATGCGTCTATAACGTTGTATATCCTAATCTAGGGCAACCTATCATCTCAGACGTATTATTTTACAATATTCCTGGCGTGTCGGACCCTACTTCTCGGTGGGAATAGTATATACGTCTATAACGTTATATATCCTAACCTAAGGCAACCTAACATCTCGGATGAAACATTTGACAACATTCTAGGCGTGTCATTCCCTACGTCTCGGTGGCAACATTATATGCGTCTATAGCGTTATATATCCTAACCTAAGGCAACCTGACATCTCAGATGTAATATTCTACAACATTCCAGGCGTGTCGGACCCTACATCTCGGTGGGAACATTATGTACGTCTATAACGTTATATATCCTAACCTAAGGCCATCTAACATCTCGGATGTAATATTTGACAACATTCCTGTCGTGTCGGACCCTACTTCAGTGTGGGAACAGTATATACGTCTGTAACGTTATATATCCTTAAGTAAGGCAACCTGACATCTCCAATGTAATATTCTACAACATTCCAGGCGTGTCGGACCCTACTTCTCGGAGGGAACAGTATATACGTCTATAACGTTATGTATCCTAACCTAAGACAACCTAACATCTCGGATGTAATATTTGACAACATTCCTGTCGTGTCGGACCCTACTTCTCGGAGGGAACAGTATATACGTCTATAACGTTATGTATCCTAACCTAAGGCAACCTAACATCTCGGATGTAATATTTGACAACATTTCTGTCGTGTCGGACCCTACTTCTCGGTGGGAACAGTATATACGTCTGTAACGTTATATATCCTAAAGTAAGGCAACCTGACATCTGGAATGTAATATTCTACAACATTCCAGGCGTGTCGGACCCTACTTCTCGGTGGGAACATTATATGCGTCTATAACGTTGTATATCCTAATCTAGGGCAACCTATCTTCTCAGACGTATTATTTTAAAACATTCCTGTCGTGTCGGACCCTACTTCTCGGAGGGAACAGTATATACGTCTATAACGTTATGTATCCTAACCTAAGACAACCTAACATCTCGGATGTAATATTTGACAACATTCCTGTCGTGTCGGACCCTACTTCTCGGTGGGAACATTATATGCGTCTATAACGTTGTATATCCTAATCTAGGGCAACCTATCATCTCAGACGTATTATTTTACAACATTCCTGGCGTGTCAGACCCTACTTCTCGGTGGGAATAGTATATACGTCTATAACGTTATATATCCTTACCTAAGGCAACCTAACATCTCGGATGTAACATTTGACTATATTCCAGGCGTGTCGGTCCCTACGTCTCGGTGGTAACATTATATGCGTTTATAGCGTTATATATCCTAACCTAAGGGAACCTAACATCTCGGATGTAACATTTGACAACATTCCTGGCTTGTCGAACCCTACTTCTCGGAGGGAACATTATGTACGTCTATAACGTTATATATCCTAACCTAAGGCCACCTAACATCTCGGATGTAATATTTGACAACATTCCTGTCGTGTCGGACCCTACTTCTCGGTGGGAACAGTATATGCGCCTGTAACGTTATATATGCTAAAGTAAGGCAACCTGACATCTCGAATGTAATATTCTACAACATTCCAGGCGTGTCGGACCCTACTTCTCGGAGGGAACAGTATATACGTCTATAACGTTATGTACCCTAACCTAAGACAACCTAACATCTCGGATGTAATATTTGACAACATTCCTGTCGTGTCGGACCCTACTTCTCGGAGGGAACAGTATATACGTCTATAACGTTATGTATCCTAACCTAAGGCAACCTAACATCTCGGATGTAATATTTGACAACATTCCTGTCGTGTCGGACCCTACTTCTCGGTGGGAACAGTATATACGTCTGTAACGTTATATATCCTTAAGTAACGCAACCTGACATCTCCAATGTAATATTCTACAACATTCCAGGCGTGTCGGACCCTACTTCTCGGTGGGAACATTATATGCGTCTATAACGTTGTATATCCTAATCTAGGGCAACCTATCATCTCAGACGTATTATTTTACAACATTCCTGGCGTGTCGGACCCTACTTCTCGGTGGGAATAGTATATACGTCTATAACGTTATATATCCTAACCTAAGGCAACTTAACATCTCGGATGTAACATTTGACAACATTCCTGTCGTGTCGGACCCTACTTCTCGGTGGGAACATTATATGCGTCTATAACGTTGTATATCCTAATCTAGGGCAACCTATCATCTCAGACGTATTATTTTACAACATTCCTGGCGTGTCAGACCCTACTTCTCGGTGGGAATAGTATATACGTCTATAACGTTATATATCCTTACCTAAGGCAACCTAACATCTCGGATGTAACATTTGACTATATTCCAGGCGTGTCGGTCCCTACGTCTCGGTGGTAACATTATATGCGTTTATAGCGTTATATATCCTAACCTAAGGGAACCTAACATCTCGGATGTAACATTTGACAACATTCCTGGCTTGTCGAACCCTACTTCTCGGAGGGAACATTATGTACGTCTATAACGTTATATATCCTAACCTAAGGCCACCTAACATCTCGGATGTAATATTTGACAACATTCCTGTCGTGTCGGACCCTACTTCTCGGTGGGAACAGTATATGCGCCTGTAACGTTATATATGCTAAAGTAAGGCAACCTGACATCTCGAATGTAATATTCTACAACATTCCAGGCGTGTCGGACCCTACTTCTCGGAGGGAACAGTATATACGTCTATAACGTTATGTATCCTAACCTAAGACAACCTAACATCTCGGATGTAATATTTGACAACATTCCTGTCGTGTCGGACCCTACTTCTCGGAGGGAACAGTATATACGTCTATAACGTTATGTATCCTAACCTAAGGCAACCTAACATCTCGGATGTAATATTTGACAACATTCCTGTCGTGTCGGACCCTACTTCTCGGTGGGAACAGTATATACGTCTGTAACGTTATATATCCTTAAGTAAGGCAACCTGACCTCTCCAATGTAATATTCTACAACATTCCAGGCGTGTCGGACCCTACTTCTCGGTGGGAACATTATATGCGTCTATAACGTTGTATATCCTAATCTAGGGCAACCTATCATCTCAGACGTATTATTTTACAACATTCCTGGCGTGTCGGACCCTACTTCTCGGTGGGAATAGTATATACGTCTATAACGTTATATATCCTAACCTAAGGCAACTTAACATCTCGGATGTAACATTTGACAATATTCCAGGCGTGTCGGTCCCTACGTCTCGGTGGTAACATTATATGCGTTTATAGCGTTATATATCCTAACCTAAGGGAACCTAACATCTCGGATGTAACATTTGACAACATTCCTGTCTTGTCGAACCCTACTTCTCGGAGGGAACAGTATATACGTCTATAACGTTATGTATCCTAACCTAAGACAACCTAACATCTCGGATGTAATATTTGACAACATTCCTGTCGTGTCGGACCCTACTTCTCGGAGGGAACAGTATATACGTCTATAACGTTATGTATCCTAACCTAAGGCAACTTAACGTCTCGGATGTAATATTTGACAACATTTCTGTCGTGTCGGACCCTACTTCTCGGTGGGAACAGTATATACGTCTGTAACGTTGTATATCCTAATCTAGGGCAACCTATCATCTCAGACGTATTATTTTACAACATTCCTGGCGTGTCAGACCCTACTTCTCGGTGGGAATAGTATATACGTCTATAACGTTATATATCCTTACCTAAGGCAACCTAACATCTCGGATGTAACATTTGACTATATTCCAGGCGTGTCGGTCCCTACGTCTCGGTGGTAACATTATATGCGTTTATAGCGTTATATATCCTAACCTAAGGGAACCTAACATCTCGGATGTAACATTTGACAACATTCCTGGCTTGTCGAACCCTACTTCTCGGAGGGAACATTATGTACGTCTATAACGTTATATATCCTAACCTAAGGCCACCTAACATCTCGGATGTAATATTTGACAACATTCCTGTCGTGTCGGACCCTACTTCTCGGTGGGAACAGTATATGCGCCTGTAACGTTATATATGCTAAAGTAAGGCAACCTGACATCTCGAATGTAATATTCTACAACATTCCAGGCGTGTCGGACCCTACTTCTCGGAGGGAACAGTATATACGTCTATAACGTTATGTATCCTAACCTAAGACAACCTAACATCTCGGATGTAATATTTGACAACATTCCTGTCGTGTCGGACCCTACTTCTCGGAGGGAACAGTATATACGTCTATAACGTTATGTATCTTAACCTAAGGCAACCTAACATCTCGGATGTAATATTTGACAACATTCCTGTCGTGTCGGACCCTACTTCTCGGTGGGAACAGTATATACGTCTGTAACGTTATATATCCTTAAGTAAGGCAACCTGACCTCTCCAATGTAATATTCTACAACATTCCAGGCGTGTCAGACCCTACTTCTCGGTGGGAACATTATTTGCGTCTATAACGTTGTATATCCTAATCTAGGGCAACCTATCATCTCAGACGTATTATTTTACAACATTCCTGGCGTGTCGGACCCTACTTCTCGGTGGGAATAGTATATACGTCTATAACGTTATATATCCTAACCTAAGGCAACTTAACATCTCGGATGTAACATTTGACAATATTCCAGGCGTGTCGGTCCCTACGTCTCGGTGGTAACATTATATGCGTTTATAGCGTTATATATCCTAACCTAAGGGAACCTAACATCTCGGATGTAACATTTGACAACATTCCTGTCTTGTCGAACCCTACTTCTCGGAGGGAACAGTATATACGTCTATAACGTTATGTATCCTAACCTAAGACAACCTAACATCTCGGATGTAATATTTGACAACATTCCTGTCGTGTCGGACCCTACTTCTCGGAGGGAACAGTATATACGTCTATAACGTTATGTATCCTAACCTAAGGCAACTTAACGTCTCGGATGTAATATTTGACAACATTTCTGTCGTGTCGGACCCTACTTCTCGGTGGGAACAGTATATACGTCTGTAACGTTTTATATCCTAAAGTAAGGCAACCTGACATCTCGAATGTAATATTCTACAACATTCCAGGCGTGTCGGACCCTACTTCTCGGTGGGAACATTATATGCGTCTATAACGTTGTATATCCTAATCTAGGGCCACCTATCTTCTCAGACGTATTATTTTAAATCATTCCTGGCGTGTCGGACCCTACTTCTCGGTGGGAATAGTATATACGTCTATAACGTTATATATCCTAACCTAAGACAACCTAACATCTCGGATGTAACATTTGACAACATTCCAGGCGTGTCGGTCCCTACGTCTCGGTGGTAACATTATATGCGTTTATAGCGTTATATATCCTAACCTAAGGGAACCTAACATCTCGTATGTAACATTTGACAACATTCCTGGCTTGTCGAACCCTACTTCTCGGAGGGAAAAGTATATACGTCTATAACGTTATGTATCCTAACCTAAGGCAACCTAACATCTCGGATGTAATATTTGACAACATTCCTGTCGTGTCGGACCCTACTTCTCGGTGGGAACATTATATGCGTCGATAACGTTGTATATCCTAATCTAGGGCAACCTATCTTCTCAGACGTATTATTTTAAAACATTCCTGGCCTGTCGGACCCTACTTCTCGGTGGGAATAGTATATACGTCTATAACGTTATATATCCTAACCTAAGGAAACCTAACATCTCGGATGTAACATTTGACAACATTCCAGGCGTGTCGGTCCCTACGTCTCGGTGGTAACATTATATGCGTTTATAGCGTTATATATCCTAACCTAAGGGAACCTAACATCTCGGATGTAACATTTGACAACATTCCTGTCTTGTCGAACCCTACTTCTCGGAGGGAACAGTATATACGTCTATAACGTTATGTATCCTAACCTAAGACAACCTAACATCTCGGATGTAATATTTGACAACATTCCTGTCGTGTCGGACCCTACTTCTCGGAGGGAACAGTATATACGTCTATAACGTTATGTATCCTAACCTAAGGCAACTTAACGTCTCGGATGTAATATTTGACAACATTTCTGTCGTGTCGGACCCTACTTCTCGGTGGGAACAGTATATACGTCTGTAACGTTTTATATCCTAAAGTAAGGCAACCTGACATCTCGAATGTAATATTCTACAACATTCCAGGCGTGTCGGTCCCTACGTCTCGGTGGTAACATTATATGCGTCTATAGCGTTATATATCCTAACCTAAGGCAACCTAACATCTCGGATGAAACATTTGACAACATTCTAGGCGTGTCAGTCCCTACGTCTCGGTGGTAACATTATATGCGTCTATAGCGTTATATATCCTAACCTAAGGCAACCTGACATCTCGGATGTAATATTCTACAACATTCCAGGCGTGTCGGACCCTACATCTCGGTGGGAACATTATGTACGTCTATAACGTTATATATCCTAACCTAAGGCCATCTAACATCTCGGATGTAATATTTGACAACATTCCTGTCGTGTCGGACCCTACTTCTCGGTGGGAACAGTATATACGTCTGTAACGTTATATATCCTTAAGTAAGGCAACCTGACATCTCCAATGTAATATTCTACAACATTCCAGGCGTGTCGGACCCTACTTCTCGGTGGGAACATTATATGCGTCTATAACGTTGTATATCCTAATCTAGGGCAACCTATCATCTCAGACGTATTATTTTACAACATTCCTGGCGTGTCGGACCCTACTTCTCGGTGGGAATAGTATATACGTCTATAACGTTATATATCCTAACCTAAGGAAACCTAACATCTCGGATGTAACATTTGACAACATTCCAGGCGTGTCGGTCCCTACGTCTCGGTGGTAACATTATATGCGTTTATAGCGTTATATATCCTAACCTAAGGGAACCTAACATCTCGGATGTAACATTTGACAACATTCCAGGCGTGTCGGTCCCTACGTCTCGGTGGTAACATTATATGCGTCTATAGCGTTATATATCCTAACCTAAGGCAACCTAACATCTCGGATGAAACATTTGACAACATTCTAGGCGTGTCAGTCCCTACGTCTTGGTGGTAACATTATATGCGTCTATAGCGTTATATATCCTAACCTAAGGCAACCTGACATCTCGGATGTAATATTTGACAACATTCCTGTCGTGTCGGACCCTACTTCTCGGTGGGAACATTATGTACGTCTATAACGTTATATATCCTAACCTAAGGCCACCTAACATCTCGGATGTAATATTTGACAACATTCCTGTCGTGTCGGACCCTACTTCTCGGTGGGAACAGTATATACGTCTGTAACGTCATATATGCTAAAGTAAGGCAACCTGACATCTCGAATGTAATATTCTACAACATTCCAGGCGTGTCGGTCCCTACGTCTCGGTGGTAACATTATATGCGTCTATAGCGTTATATATCCTAACCTAAGGCAACCTAACTTCTCGGATGAAACATTTGACAACATTCTAGGCGTGTCAGTCCCTACGTCTCGGTGGTAACATTATATGCGTCTATAGCGTTATATATCCTAACCTAAGGCAACCTGACATCTCGGATGTAATATTTGACAACATTCCTGTCGTGTCGGACCCTACTTCTCGGTGGGAACATTATGTACGTCTATAACGTTATATATCCTAACCTAAGGCCACCTAACATCTCGGATGTAATATTTGACAACATTCCTGTCGTGTCGGACCCTACTTCTCGGTGGGAACAGTATATGCGCCTGTAACGTTATATATGCTAAAGTAAGGCAACCTGACATCTCGAATGTAATATTCTACAACATTCCAGGCGTGTCGGACCCTACTTCTCGGAGGGAACAGTATATACGTCTATAACGTTATGTATCCTAACCTAAGACAACCTAACATTTCGGATGTAATATTTGACAACATTCCTGTCGTGTCGGACCCTACTTCTCGGAGGGAACAGTATATACGTCTATAACGTTATGTATCCTAACCTAAGGCAACCTAACATCTCGGATGTAATATTTGACAACATTCCTGTCGTGTCGGACCCTACTTCTCGGTGGGAACAGTATATACGTCTGTAACGTTATATATCCTTAAGTAAGGCAACCTGACATCTCCAATGTAATATTCTACAACATTCCAGGCGTGTCGGACCCTACTTCTCGGTGGGAACATTATATGCGTCTATAACGTTGTATATCCTAATCTAGGGCAACCTATCATCTCAGACGTATTATTTTACAACATTCCTGGCGTGTCGGACCCCACTTCTCGGTGGGAATAGTATATACGTCTATAACGTTATATATCCTAACCTAAGGCAACCTAACATCTCGGATGTAACATTTGACAATATTCCAGGCGTGTCGGTCCCTACGTCTCGGTGGTAACATTATATGCGTTTATAGCGTTATATATCCTAACCTAAGGGAACCTAACATCTCGGATGTAACATTTGACAACATTCCTGGCTTGTCGAACCCTACTTCTCGGAGGGAACAGTATATACGTCTATAACGTTATGTATCCTAACCTAAGACAACCTAACATCTCGGATGTAATATTTGACAACATTCCTGTCGTGTCGGACCCTACTTCTCGGTGGTAACATTATATGCGTCTATAACGTTGTATATCCTAATCTAGGGCAACCTATCATCTCAGACGTATTATTTTACAATATTCCTGGCGTGTCGGACCCTACTTCTCGGTGGGAATAGTATATACGTCTATAACGTTATATATCCTAACCTAAGGCAACCTAACATCTCGGATGAAACATTTGACAACATTCTAGGCGTGTCATTCCCTACGTCTCGGTGGCAACATTATATGCGTCTATAGCGTTATATATCCTAACCTAAGGCAACCTGACATCTCAGATGTAATATTCTACAACATTCCAGGCGTGTCGGACCCTACATCTCGGTGGGAACATTATGTACGTCTATAACGTTATATATCCTAACCTAAGGCCATCTAACATCTCGGATGTAATATTTGACAACATTCCTGTCGTGTCGGACCCTACTTCAGTGTGGGAACAGTATATACGTCTGTAACGTTATATATCCTTAAGTAAGGCAACCTGACATCTCCAATGTAATATTCTACAACATTCCAGGCGTGTCGGACCCTACTTCTCGGAGGGAACAGTATATACGTCTATAACGTTATGTATCCTAACCTAAGACAACCTAACATCTCGGATGTAATATTTGACAACATTCCTGTCGTGTCGGACCCTACTTCTCGGAGGGAACAGTATATACGTCTATAACGTTATGTATCCTAACCTAAGGCAACCTAACATCTCGGATGTAATATTTGACAACATTTCTGTCGTGTCGGACCCTACATCTCGGTGGAAACAGTATATACGTCTGTAACGTTATATATCCTAAAGTAAGGCAACCTGACATCTGGAATGTAATATTCTACAACATTCCAGGCGTGTCGGACCCTACTTCTCGGTGGGAACATTATATGCGTCTATAACGTTGTATATCCTAATCTAGGGCAACCTATCTTCTCAGACGTATTATTTTAAAACATTCCTGTCGTGTCGGACCCTACTTCTCGGAGGGAACAGTATATACGTCTATAACGTTATGTATCCTAACCTAAGACAACCTAACATCTCGGATGTAATATTTGACAACATTCCTGTCGTGTCGGACCCTACTTCTCGGTGGGAACATTATATGCGTCTATAACGTTGTATATCCTAATCTAGGGCAACCTATCATCTCAGACGTATTATTTTACAACATTCCTGGCGTGTCAGACCCTACTTCTCGGTGGGAATAGTATATACGTCTATAACGTTATATATCCTTACCTAAGGCAACCTAACATCTCGGATGTAACATTTGACTATATTCCAGGCGTGTCGGTCCCTACGTCTCGGTGGTAACATTATATGCGTTTATAGCGTTATATATCCTAACCTAAGGGAACCTAACATCTCGGATGTAACATTTGACAACATTCCTGGCTTGTCGAACCCTACTTCTCGGAGGGAACATTATGTACGTCTATAACGTTATATATCCTAACCTAAGGCCACCTAACATCTCGGATGTAATATTTGACAACATTCCTGTCGTGTCGGACCCTACTTCTCGGTGGGAACAGTATATGCGCCTGTAACGTTATATATGCTAAAGTAAGGCAACCTGACATCTCGAATGTAATATTCTACAACATTCCAGGCGTGTCGGACCCTACTTCTCGGAGGGAACAGTATATACGTCTATAACGTTATGTATCCTAACCTAAGACAACCTAACATCTCGGATGTAATATTTGACAACATTCCTGTCGTGTCGGACCCTACTTCTCGGAGGGAACAGTATATACGTCTATAACGTTATGTATCCTAACCTAAGGCAACCTAACATCTCGGATGTAATATTTGACAACATTCCTGTCGTGTCGGACCCTACTTCTCGGTGGGAACAGTATATACGTCTCTAACGTTATATATCCTTAAGTAAGGCAACCTGACATCTCCAATGTAATATTCTACAACATTCCAGGCGTGTCGGACCCTACTTCTCGGTGGGAACATTATATGCGTCTATAACGTTGTATATCCTAATCTAGGGCAACCTATCATCTCAGACGTATTATTTTACAACATTCCTGGCGTGTTGGACCCTACTTCTCGGTGGGAATAGTATATACGTCTATAACGTTATATATCCTAACCTAAGGCAACTTAACATCTCGGATGTAACATTTGACAATATTCCAGGCGTGTCGGTCCCTACGTCTCGGTGGTAACATTATATGCGTTTATAGCGTTATATATCCTAACCTAAGGGAACCTAACATCTCGGATGTAACATTTGACAACATTCCTGTCTTGTCGAACCCTACTTCTCGGAGGGAACAGTATATACGTCTATAACGTTATGTATCCTAACCTAAGACAACCTAACATCTCGGATGTAATATTTGACAACATTCCTGTCGTGTCGGACCCTACTTCTCGGAGGGAACAGTATATACGTCTATAACGTTATGTATCCTAACCTAAGGCAACTTAACGTCTCGGATGTAATATTTGACAACATTTCTGTCGTGTCGGACCCTACTTCTCGGTGGGAACAGTATATACGTCTGTAACGTTTTATATCCTAAAGTAAGGCAACCTGACATCTCGAATGTAATATTCTACAACATTCCAGGCGTGTCGGACCCTACTTCTCGGTGGGAACATTATATGCGTCTATAACGTTGTATATCCTAATCTAGGGCCACCTATCTTCTCAGACGTATTATTTTAAAACATTCCTGGCGTGTCGGACCCTACTTCTCGGTGGGAATAGTATATACGTCTATAACGTTATATATCCTAACCTAAGACAACCTAACATCTCGGATGTAATATTTGACAACATTCCTGTCGTGTCGGACCCTACTTCTCGGAGGGAACAGTATATACGTCTATAACGTTATGTATCCTAACCTAAGGCAACCTAACATCTCGGATGTAATATTTGACAACATTTCTGTCGTGTCGGACCCTACATCTCGGTGGAAACAGTATATACGTCTGTAACGTTATATATCCTAAAGTAAGGCAACCTGACATCTGGAATGTAATATTCTACAACATTCCAGGCGTGTCGGACCCTACTTCTCGGTGGGAACATTATATGCGTCTATAACGTTGTATATCCTAATCTAGGGCAACCTATCTTCTCAGACGTATTATTTTAAAACATTCCTGTCGTGTCGGACCCTACTTCTCGGAGGGAACAGTATATACGTCTATAACGTTATGTATCCTAACCTAAGACAACCTAACATCTCGGATGTAATATTTGACAACATTCCTGTCGTGTCGGACCCTACTTCTCGGTGGGAACATTATATGCGTCTATAACGTTGTATATCCTAATCTAGGGCAACCTATCATCTCAGACGTATTATTTTACAACATTCCTGGCGTGTCAGACCCTACTTCTCGGTGGGAATAGTATATACGTCTATAACGTTATATATCCTTACCTAAGGCAACCTAACATCTCGGATGTAACATTTGACTATATTCCAGGCGTGTCGGTCCCTACGTCTCGGTGGTAACATTATATGCGTTTATAGCGTTATATATCCTAACCTAAGGGAACCTAACATCTCGGATGTAACATTTGACAACATTCCTGGCTTGTCGAACCCTACTTCTCGGAGGGAACATTATGTACGTCTATAACGTTATATATCCTAACCTAAGGCCACCTAACATCTCGGATGTAATATTTGACAACATTCCTGTCGTGTCGGACCCTACTTCTCGGTGGGAACAGTATATGCGCCTGTAACGTTATATATGCTAAAGTAAGGCAACCTGACATCTCGAATGTAATATTCTACAACATTCCAGGCGTGTCGGACCCTACTTCTCGGAGGGAACAGTATATACGTCTATAACGTTATGTATCCTAACCTAAGACAACCTAACATCTCGGATGTAATATTTGACAACATTCCTGTCGTGTCGGACCCTACTTCTCGGAGGGAACAGTATATACGTCTATAACGTTATGTATCCTAACCTAAGGCAACCTAACATCTCGGATGTAATATTTGACAACATTCCTGTCGTGTCGGACCCTACTTCTCGGTGGGAACAGTATATACGTCTCTAACGTTATATATCCTTAAGTAAGGCAACCTGACATCTCCAATGTAATATTCTACAACATTCCAGGCGTGTCGGACCCTACTTCTCGGTGGGAACATTATATGCGTCTATAACGTTGTATATCCTAATCTAGGGCAACCTATCATCTCAGACGTATTATTTTACAACATTCCTGGCGTGTTGGACCCTACTTCTCGGTGGGAATAGTATATACGTCTATAACGTTATATATCCTAACCTAAGGCAACTTAACATCTCGGATGTAACATTTGACAATATTCCAGGCGTGTCGGTCCCTACGTCTCGGTGGTAACATTATATGCGTTTATAGCGTTATATATCCTAACCTAAGGGAACCTAACATCTCGGATGTAACATTTGACAACATTCCTGTCTTGTCGAACCCTACTTCTCGGAGGGAACAGTATATACGTCTATAACGTTATGTATCCTAACCTAAGACAACCTAACATCTCGGATGTAATATTTGACAACATTCCTGTCGTGTCGGACCCTACTTCTCGGAGGGAACAGTATATACGTCTATAACGTTATGTATCCTAACCTAAGGCAACTTAACGTCTCGGATGTAATATTTGACAACATTTCTGTCGTGTCGGACCCTACTTCTCGGTGGGAACAGTATATACGTCTGTAACGTTTTATATCCTAAAGTAAGGCAACCTGACATCTCGAATGTAATATTCTACAACATTCCAGGCGTGTCGGACCCTACTTCTCGGTGGGAACATTATATGCGTCTATAACGTTGTATATCCTAATCTAGGGCCACCTATCTTCTCAGACGTATTATTTTAAAACATTCCTGGCGTGTCGGACCCTACTTCTCGGTGGGAATAGTATATACGTCTATAACGTTATATATCCTAACCTAAGACAACCTAACATCTCGGATGTAACATTTGACAACATTCCAGGCGTGTCGGTCCCTACGTCTCGGTGGTAACATTATATGCGTTTATAGCGTTATATATCCTAACCTAAGGGAACCTAACATCTCGTATGTAACATTTGACAACATTCCTGGCTTGTCGAACCCTACTTCTCGGAGGGAAAAGTATATACGTCTATAACGTTATGTATCCTAACCTAAGGCAACCTAACATCTCGGATGTAATATTTGACAACATTCCTGTCGTGTCGGACCCTACTTCTCGGTGGGAACATTATATGCGTCGATAACGTTGTATATCCTAATCTAGGGCAACCTATCTTCTCAGACGTATTATTTTAAAACATTCCTGGCCTGTCGGACCCTACTTCTCGGTGGGAATAGTATATACGTCTATAACGTTATATATCCTAACCTAAGGAAACCTAACATCTCGGATGTAACATTTGACAACATTCCAGGCGTGTCGGTCCCTACGTCTCGGTGGTAACATTATATGCGTTTATAGCGTTATATATCCTAACCTAAGGGAACCTAACATCTCGGATGTAACATTTGACAACATTCCTGTCTTGTCGAACCCTACTTCTCGGAGGGAACAGTATATACGTCTATAACGTTATGTATCCTAACCTAAGACAACCTAACATCTCGGATGTAATATTTGACAACATTCCTGTCGTGTCGGACCCTACTTCTCGGAGGGAACAGTATATACGTCTATAACGTTATGTATCCTAACCTAAGGCAACTTAACGTCTCGGATGTAATATTTGACAACATTTCTGTCGTGTCGGACCCTACTTCTCGGTGGGAACAGTATATACGTCTGTAACGTTTTATATCCTAAAGTAAGGCAACCTGACATCTCGAATGTAATATTCTACAACATTCCAGGCGTGTCGGACCCTACTTCTCGGTGGGAACATTATATGCGTCTATAACGTTGTATATCCTAATCTAGGGCCACCTATCTTCTCAGACGTATTATTTTAAAACATTCCTGGCGTGTCGGACCCTACTTCTCGGTGGGAATAGTATATACGTCTATAACGTTATATATCCTAACCTAAGACAACCTAACATCTCGGATGTAACATTTGACAACATTCCAGGCGTGTCGGGCCCTACGTCTCGGTGGTAACATTATATGCGTTTATAGCGTTATATATCCTAACCTAAGGGAACCTAACATCTCGTATGTAACATTTGACAACATTCCTGGCTTGTCGAACCCTACTTCTCGGAGGGAAAAGTATATACGTCTATAACGTTATGTATCCTAACCTAAGGCAACCTAACATCTCGGATGTAATATTTGACAACATTCCTGTCGTGTCGGACCCTACTTCTCGGTGGGAACATTATATGCGTCGATAACGTTGTATATCCTAATCTAGGGCAACCTATCTTCTCAGACGTATTATTTTAAAACATTCCTGGCCTGTCGGACCCTACTTCTCGGTGGGAATAGTATATACGTCTATAACGTTATATATCCTAACCTAAGGAAACCTAACATCTCGGATGTAACATTTGACAACATTCCAGGCGTGTCGGTCCCTACGTCTCGGTGGTAACATTATATGCGTTTATAGCGTTATATATCCTAACCTAAGGGAACCTAACATCTCGGATGTAACATTTGACAACATTCCTGTCTTGTCGAACCCTACTTCTCGGAGGGAACAGTATATACGTCTATAACGTTATGTATCCTAACCTAAGACAACCTAACATCTCGGATGTAATATTTGACAACATTCCTGTCGTGTCGGACCCTACTTCTCGGAGGGAACAGTATATACGTCTATAACGTTATGTATCCTAACCTAAGGCAACTTAACGTCTCGGATGTAATATTTGACAACATTTCTGTCGTGTCGGACCCTACTTCTCGGTGGGAACAGTATATACGTCTGTAACGTTTTATATCGTAAAGTAAGGCAACCTGACATCTCGAATGTAATATTCTACAACATTCCAGGCGTGTCGGTCCCTACGTCTCGGTGGTAACATTATATGCGTCTATAGCGTTATATATCCTAACCTAAGGCAACCTAACATCTCGGATGAAACATTTGACAACATTCTAGGCGTGTCAGTCCCTACGTCTCGGTGGTAACATTATATGCGTCTATAGCGTTATATATCCTAACCTAAGGCAACCTGACATCTCGGATGTAATATTTGACAACATTCCTGTCGTGTCGGACCCTACTTCTCGGTGGGAACATTATGTACGTCTATAACGTTATATATCCTAACCTAAGGCCACCTAACATCTCGGATGTAATATTTGACAACATTCCTGTCGTGTCGGACCCTACTTCTCGGTGGGAACAGTATATGCGCCTGTAACGTTATATATGCTAAAGTAAGGCAACCTGACATCTCGAATGTAATATTCTACAACATTCCAGGCGTGTCGGACCCTACTTCTCGGAGGGAACAGTATATACGTCTATAACGTTATGTATCCTAACCTAAGACAACCTAACATCTCGGATGTAATATTTGACAACATTCCTGTCGTGTCGGACCCTACTTCTCGGAGGGAACAGTATATACGTCTATAACGTTATGTATCCTAACCTAAGGCAACCTAACATCTCGGATGTAATATTTGACAACATTCCTGTCGTGTCGGGCCCTACTTCTCGGTGGGAACAGTATATACGTCTGTAACGTTATATATCCTTAAGTAAGGCAACCTGACATCTCCAATGTAATATTCTACAACATTCCAGGCGTGTCGGACCCTACTTCTCGGTGGGAACATTATATGCGTCTATAACGTTGTATATCCTAATCTAGGGCAACCTATCATCTCAGACGTATTATTTTACAACATTCCTGGCGTGTCGGACCCTACTTCTCGGTGGGAATAGTATATACGTCTATAACGTTATATATCCTAACCTAAGGCAACCTAACATCTCGGATGAAACATTTGACAACATTCTAGGCGTGTCATTCCCTACGTCTCGGTGGCAACATTATATGCGTCTATAGCGTTATATATCCTAACCTAAGGCAACCTGACATCTCAGATGTAATATTCTACAACATTCCAGGCGTGTCGGACCCTACATCTCGGTGGGAACATTATGTACGTCTATAACGTTATATATCCTAACCTAAGGCCATCTAACATCTCGGATGTAATATTTGACAACATTCCTGTCGTGTCGGACCCTACTTCAGTGTGGGAACAGTATATACGTCTGTAACGTTATATATCCTTAAGTAAGGCAACCTGACATCTCCAATGTAATATTCTACAACATTCCAGGCGTGTCGGACCCTACTTCTCGGAGGGAACAGTATATACGTCTATAACGTTATGTATCCTAACCTAAGACAACCTAACATCTCGGATGTAATATTTGACAACATTCCTGTCGTGTCGGACCCTACTTCTCGGAGGGAACAGTATATACGTCTATAACGTTATGTATCCTAACCTAAGGCAACCTAACATCTCGGATGTAATATTTGACAACATTTCTGTCGTGTCGGACCCTACTTCTCGGTGGGAACAGTATATACGTCTGTAACGTTATATATCCTAAAGTAAGGCAACCTGACATCTGGAATGTAATATTCTACAACATTCCAGGCGTGTCGGACCCTACTTCTCGGTGGGAACATTATATGCGTCTATAACGTTGTATATCCTAATCTAGGGCAACCTATCTTCTCAGACGTATTATTTTAAAACATTCCTGTCGTGTCGGACCCTACTTCTCGGTGGGAACAGTATATACGTCTGTAACGTTATATATCCTTAAGTAAGGCAACCTGACATCTCCAATGTAATATTCTACAACATTCCAGGCGTGTCGGACCCTACTTCTCGGTGGGAACATTATATGCGTCTATAACGTTGTATATCCTAATCTAGGGCAACCTATCATCTCAGACGTATTATTTTACAACATTCCTGGCGTGTCAGACCCTACTTCTCGGTGGGAATAGTATATACGTCTATAACGTTATATATCCTTACCTAAGGCAACCTAACATCTCGGATGTAACATTTGACTATATTCCAGGCGTGTCGGTCCCTACGTCTCGGTGGTAACATTATATGCGTTTATAGCGTTATATATCCTAACCTAAGGGAACCTAACATCTCGGATGTAACATTTGACAACATTCCTGGCTTGTCGAACCCTACTTCTCGGAGGGAACATTATGTACGTCTATAACGTTATATATCCTAACCTAAGGCCACCTAACATCTCGGATGTAATATTTGACAACATTCCTGTCGTGTCGGACCCTACTTCTCGGTGGGAACAGTATATGCGCCTGTAACGTTATATATGCTAAAGTAAGGCAACCTGACATCTCGAATGTAATATTCTACAACATTCCAGGCGTGTCGGACCCTACTTCTCGGAGGGAACAGTATATACGTCTATAACGTTATGTATCCTAACCTAAGACAACCTAACATCTCGGATGTAATATTTGACAACATTCCTGTCGTGTCGGACCCTACTTCTCGGAGGGAACAGTATATACGTCTATAACGTTATGTATCCTAACCTAAGGCAACCTAACATCTCGGATGTAATATTTGACAACATTCCTGTCGTGTCGGACCCTACTTCTCGGTGGGAACAGTATATACGTCTGTAACGTTATATATCCTTAAGTAAGGCAACCTGACATCTCCAATGTAATATTCTACAACATTCCAGGCGTGTCGGACCCTACTTCTCGGTGGGAACATTATATGCGTCTATAACGTTGTATATCCTAATCTAGGGCAACCTATCATCTCAGACGTATTATTTTACAACATTCCTGGCGTGTCGGACCCTACTTCTCGGTGGGAATACTATATACGTCTATAACGTTATATATCCTAACCTAAGGCAACCTAACATCTCGGATGTAACATTTGACAATATTCCAGGCGTGTCGGTCCCTACGTCTCGGTGGTAACATTATATGCGTTTATAGCGTTATATATCCTAACCTAAGGGAACCTAACATCTCGGATGTAACATTTGACAACATTCCTGGCTTGTCGAACCCTACTTCTCGGAGGGAACAGTATATACGTCTATAACGTTATGTATCCTAACCTAAGACAACCTAACATCTCGGATGTAATATTTGACAACATTCCTGTCGTGTCGGACCCTACTTCTCGGTGGTAACATTATATGCGTCTATAACGTTGTATATCCAAATCTAGGGCAACCTATCATCTCAGACGTATTATTTTACAATATTCCTGGCGTGTCGGACCCTACTTCTCGGTGGGAATAGTATATACGTCTATAACGTTATATATCCTAACCTAAGGCAACCTAACATCTCGGATGAAACATTTGACAACATTCTAGGCGTGTCATTCCCTACGTCTCGGTGGTAACATTATATGCGTCTATAGCGTTATATATCCTAACCTAAGGCAACCTGACATCTCAGATGTAATATTCTACAACATTCCAGGCGTGTCGGACCCTACATCTCGGTGGGAACATTATGTACGTCTATAACGTTATATATCCTAACCTAAGGCCATCTAACATCTCGGATGTAATATTTGACAACATTCCTGTCGTGTCGGACCCTACTTCAGTGTGGGAACAGTATATACGTCTGTAACGTTATATATCCTTAAGTAAGGCAACCTGACATCTCCAATGTAATATTCTACAACATTCCAGGCGTGTCGGACCCTACTTCTCGGAGGGAACAGTATATACGTCTATAACGTTATGTATCCTAACCTAAGACAACCTAACATCTCGGATGTAATATTTGACAACATTCCTGTCGTGTCGGACCCTACTTCTCGGAGGGAACAGTATATACGTCTATAACGTTATGTATCCTAACCTAAGGCAACCTAACATCTCGGATGTAATATTTGACAACATTTCTGTCGTGTCGGACCCTACTTCTCGGTGGGAACAGTATATACGTCTGTAACGTTATATATCCTAAAGTAAGGCAACCTGACATCTGGAATGTAATATTCTACAACATTCCAGGCGTGTCGGACCCTACTTCTCGGTGGGAACATTATATGCGTCTATAACGTTGTATATCCTAATCTAGGGCAACCTATCTTCTCAGACGTATTATTTTAAAACATTCCTGGCGTGTCGGACCCTACTTCTCGGTGGGAATAGTATATACGTCTATAACGTTATATATCCTAACCTAAGACAACCTAACATCTCGGATGTAACATTTGACAACATTCCAGGCGTGTCGGTCCCTACGTCTCGGTGGTAACATTATATGCGTTTATAGCGTTATATATCCTAACCTAAGGGAACCTAACATCTCGTATGTAACATTTGACAACATTCCTGGCTTGTCGAACCCTACTTCTCGGAGGGAACAGTATATACGTCTATAACGTTATGTATCCTAACCTAAGGCAACCTAACATCTCGGATGTAATATTTGACAACATTCCTGTCGTGTCGGACCCTACTTTTCGGTGGTAACATTATATGCGTCTATAGCGTTATATATCCTAACCTAAGGCAACCTGACATCTCGGATGTAATATTTGACAACATTTCTGTCGTGTCGGACCCTACTTCTCGGTGGGAACAGTATATACGTCTGTAACGTTATATATCCTAAAATAAGGCAACCTGACATCTCGAATGTAATATTCTACAACATTCCAGGCGTGTCGGACCCTACTTCTCGGTGGGAACATTATATGCGTCTATAATGTCGTATATCCTAATCTAGGGCAACCTATCTTCTCAGACGTATTATTTTAAAACATTCCTGGCGTGTCGGACCCTACTTCTCGGTGGGAATAGTATATACGTCTATAACGTTATATATCCTAACCTAAGGAAACCTAACATCTCGGATGTAACATTTGACAACATTCCAGGCGTGTCGGTCCCTACGTCTCGGTGGTAACATTATATGCGTTTATAGCGTTATATATCCTAACCTAAGGGAACCTAACATCTCGGATGTAACATTTGACAACATTCCAGGCGTGTCGGTCCCTACGTCTCGGTGGTAACATTATATGCGTCTATAGCGTTATATATCCTAACCTAAGGCAACCTAACATCTCGGATGAAACATTTGACAATATTCCAGGCGTGTCGGTCCCTACGTCTCGGTGGTAACAGTATATACGTCTATAACGTTATGTATCCTAACCTAAGGCAACCTAACATCTCGGATGTAATATTTGACAACATTCCTGTCGTGTCGGACCCTACTTCTCGGTGGTAACATTATATGCGTCTATAGCGTTATATATCCTAACCTAAGGCCATCTAACATCTCGGATGTAATATTTGACAACATTCCTGTCGTGTCGGACCCTACTTCTCGGTGGGAACAGTATATACGTCTGTAACGTTGTATATGCTAAAGTAAGGCAACCTGACATCTCGAATGTAATATTCTACAACATTCCAGGCGTGACGGACCCTACATCTCGGTGGGAACATTATGTACGTCTATAACGTTATATATCCTAACCTAAGGCCATCTAACATCTCGGATGTAATGTTTGACAACATTCCTGTCGTGTCGGACCCTACTTCTCGGTGGGAACAGTATATACGTCTGTAACGTTATATATCCTAAAATAAGGCAACCTGACATCTCGAATGTAATATTCTACAACATTCCAGGCGTGTCGGACCCTACTTCTCGGTGGGAACATTATATGCGTCTATAATGTTGTATATCCTAATCTAGGGCAACCTATCTTCTCAGACGTATTATTTTAAAACATTCCTGGCGTGTCGGACCCTACTTCTCGGTGGGAATAGTATATACGTCTATAACGTTATATATCCTAACCTAAGGAAACCTAACATCTCGGATGTAACATTTGACAACATTCCAGGCGTGTCGGTCCCTACGTCTCGGTGGTAACATTATATGCGTTTATAGCGTTATATATCCTAACCTAAGGGAACCTAACATCTCGGATGTAACATTTGACAACATTCCAGGCGTGTCGGTCCCTACGTCTCGGTGGTAACATTATATGCGTCTATAGCGTTATATATCCTAACCTAAGGCAACCTAACATCTCGGATGAAACATTTGACAATATTCCAGGCGTGTCGGTCCCTACGTCTCGGTGGTAACAGTATATACGTCTATAACGTTATGTATCCTAACCTAAGGCAACCTAACATCTCGGATGTAATATTTGACAACATTCCTGTCGTGTCGGACCCTACTTCTCGGTGGTAACATTATATGCGTCTATAGCGTTATATATCCTAACCTAAGGCCATCTAACATCTCGGATGTAATATTTGACAACATTCCTGTCGTGTCGGACCCTACTTCTCGGTGGGAACAGTATATACGTCTGTAACGTTGTATATGCTAAAGTAAGGCAACCTGACATCTCGAATGTAATATTCTACAACATTCCAGGCGTGACGGACCCTACTTCTCGGTGGGAACATTATATGCGTCTATAACGTTGTATATCCTATTCTAAGGCAACCTATCATCTCAGACGTAATATTTGGCAACATTCCTGGCGTGTCGGAGCATTCTTTTCGATGGGAATATTATATACGTCTATAACGGTATATATACTAATCTAATTCAACCTAACATTTCGCATGCAATATTTGACAACATGCCTGTCCTGTCGAACCCTACTTCTCGGTGGGAACAGTATATACGTCTATAACGTTATATATTCTAACCTAAGGCAACCTAACATCTCGGATGTAACATTTGACAACATTCCAGGCGTGTGGGTCCCTACGTCACGGTGGTAACATTATATGCGTCTATAGCGTTATATATCCTAACCTAAAGCAACCTAACATCTCGGATGTAACATTTGACAACATTCCAGGCGTGTCAGTCCCTACGTCTCGGTTGTAACATTATATGCGTCTATAACGTTATATATCCTAACCTAAGGCCACCTAACATCTCGGATGTAATATTTGACAACATTCCTGTCGTGTCGGACCCTACTTCTCGGTGGGAACAGTATATACGTCTGTAACGTCATATATGCTAAAATAAGGCAACCTGACATCTCGGATGTAATATTCTACAACATTCCAGGCGTGTCGGACCCTACATCTCGGTGGGAACATTATGTACGTCTATAACGTTATATATCCTAACCTAAGGCCATCTAACATCTCGGATGTAATATTTGACAACATTCCTGTCGTGTCGGACCCTACTTCTGTGTGGGAACAGTATATACGTCTGTAACGTTATATATCCTTAAGTAAGGCAACCTGACATCTCGAATGTAATATTCTACAACATTCCAGGCGTGTCGGACCCTACTTCTCGGTGGGAACATTATATGCGTCTATAACGTTGTATATCCTAATCTAGGGCAACTTATCTTCTCAGACGTATTATTTTAAAACATTCCTGGCGTGTCGGACCCTACTTCTCGGTGGGAATAGTATATACGTCTATAACGTTATATATCCTAACCTAAGGAAACCTAACATCTTGGATGTAACATTTGACAACATTCCAGGCGTGTCGGTCCCTACGTCTCGGTGGTAACATTATATGCGTTTATAGCGTTATATATCCTAACCTAAGGGAACCTAACATTTCGGATGTAACATTTGACAACATTCCAGGCGTGTCGGTGGTAACATTATATGCGTCTATAGCGTTATATATCCTAACCTAAGGCAACCTAACATCTCGGATGAAACATTTGACAACATTCTAGGCGTGTCAGTCCCTACGTCTCGGTGGTAACATTATATGCGTCTATAGCGTTATATATCATAACCTAAGGCAACCTGACATCTCGGATGTAATATTCTACAACATTCCAGGCGTGTCGGACCCTACATCTCGGTGGGAACATTATGTACGTCTATAACGTTATATATCCTAACCTAAGGCCATCTAACATCTCGGATGTAATATTTGACAACATTCCTGGCTTGTCGAACACTACTTCTCGGAGGGAACAGTATATACGTCTATAACGTTATGTATCCTAACCTAAGGCAACCTAACATCTCGGATGTAATATTTGACAACATTCCTGTCGTGTCGGACCCTACTTCTCGGGGGGAACAGTATATACGTCTGTAACGTTATATATGCTAAAGTAAGGCAACCTGTCATCTCGAATGTAATATTCTACAACATTCCAGGCGTGTCGGTCCCTACGTCTCGGTGGTAACATTATATGCGTCTATAGCGTTATATATCCTAACCTAAGGCAACCTAACATCTCGGATGAAACATTTGACAACATTCTAGGCGTGTCAGTCCCTACGTCTCGGTGGTAACATTATATGCGTCTATAGCGTTATATATCCTAACCTAAGGCAACCTGACATCTCGGATGTAATATTTGACAACATTCCTGTCGTGTCGGACCCTACTTCTGGGTGGGAACATTATGTACGTCTATAACGTTATATATCCTAACCTAAGGCCACCTAACATCTCGGATGTAATATTTGACAACATTCCTGTCGTGTCGGACCCTACCTCTCGGTGGGAACATTATATACGTCTATAACGTTATATATCCTAACCTAAGGCAATTTAACATCTCGGATGTAATATTTGACAACATTCCTGTCGTGTCGGACCCTACTTCTCGGTGGGAACAGTATATACGTCTATAACGTTATATATCCTAACCTAAGGAAACCTAACATCTCGGATGAAACATTTGACAACATTCTAGGCGTGTCAGGCCCTACGTCTCGGTGGTAACATTATATGCGTTTATAGCGTTATATATCCTAACCTAAGGGAACCTAACATCTCGGATGTAACATTTGACAACATTCCTGGCTTGTCGAACCCTACTTCTCGGAGGGAACAGTATATACGTCTATAACGTTATGTATCCTAACCTAAGACAACCTAACATCTCGGATGTAATATTTGACAACATTCCTGTCGTGTCGGACCCTACTTCTCGGAGGGAACAGTATATACGTCTATAACGTTATGTATCCTAACCTAAGGCAACCTAACATCTCGGATGTAATATTTGACAACATTTCTGTCGTGTCGGACCCTACTTCTCGGTGGGAACAGTATATACGTCTGTAACGTTATATATCCTAAAGTAAGGCAACCTGACATCTCGAATGTAATATTCTACAACATTCCAGGCGTGTCGGACCCTACTTCTCGGTGGGAACATTATATGCGTCTATAACGTTGTATATCCTAATCTAGGGCAACCTATCTTCTCAGACGTATTATTTTAAAACATTCCTGGCGTGTCGGACCCTACTTCTCGGTGGGAACATTATATGCGTCTATAACGTTGTATATCCTAATCTAGGGCAACCTATCATCTCAGACGTATTATTTTACAACATTCCTGGCGTGTCGGACCCCACTTCTCGGTGGGAATAGTATATACGTCTATAACGTTATATATCCTAACCTAAGGCAACCTAACATCTCGGATGTAACATTTGACAATATTCCAGGCGTGTCGGTCCCTACGTCTCGGTGGTAATATTATATGCGTTTATAGCGTTATATATCCTAACCTAAGGGAACCTAACATCTCGGATGTAACATTTGACAACATTCCTGTCGTGTCAGACCCTACTTCTCGGTGGTAACATTATATGCGTCTATAGCGTTATATATCCTAACCTAAGGCAACCTGACATCTCGGATGTAATATTTGACAACATTCCTGTCGTGTCGGACCCTACTTCTCGGTGGGAACATTATGTACGTCTATAACGTTATATATCCTAACCTAAGGGAACCTAACATCTCGGATGTAACATTTGACAACATTCCAGGCGTGTCGGTCCCTACGTCTCGGTGGTAACATTATATGCGTCTATAGCGTTATATATCCTAACCTAAGGCAACCTAACATCTCGGATGAAACATTTTACAACATTCCTGGCGTGTCGGTCCCTACGTCTCGGTGGTAACATTATATGCGTCTATAGCGTTATATATCCTAACCTAAGGCAACCTGACATCTCGGATGTAATATTCTACAACATTCCAGGCGTGTCGGACCCTACATCTCGGTGGGAACATTATGTACGTCTATAACGTTATATATCCTAACCTAAGGCCATCTAACATCTCGGATGTAATATTTGACAACATTCCTGTCGTGTCGGACCCTACTTCTCGGTGGGAACAGTATATACGTCTGTAACGTTATATATCCTTAAGTAAGGCAACCTGACATCTCGAATGTAATATTCTACAACATTCCAGGCGTGTCGGTCCCTACGTCTCGGTGGTAACATTATATGCGTTTATAGCGTTATATATCCTAACCTAAGGGAACCTAACATCTCGGATGTAATATTTGACAACATTCCTGTCGTGTCGGACCCTACCTCTCGGTGGGAACATTATATACGTCTATAACGTTATATATCCTAACCTAAGGCCATCTAACATCTCGGATGTAATATTTGACAACATTCCTGTCGTGTCGGACCCTACTTCTCGGTGGGAACAGTATATACGTCTGTAACGTTGTATATGCTAAAGTAAGGCAACCTGACATCTCGAATGTAATATTGTACAACATTCCAGGCGTGACGGACCCTACTTCTCGGTGGGAACATTATATGCGTCTATAACGTTGTATATCCTATTCTAAGGCAACCTATCATCTCAGACGTAATATTTGGCAACATTCCTGGCGTGTCGGAGCATTCTTTTCGATGGGAATATTATATACGTCTATAACGGTATATATACTAATCTAATTCAACCTAACATTTCGCATGCAATATTTGACAACATGCCTGTCCTGTCGAACCCTACTTCTCGGTGGGAACAGTATATACGTCTATAACGTTATATATTCTAACCTAAGGCCACCTAACATCTCGGATGTAATATTTGACAACATTCCTTTCGTGTCGGACCCTACTTCTCGGTGGGAACAGTATATACGTCTGTAACGTCATATATGCTAAAATAAGGCAACCTGACATCTCGGATGTAATATTCTACAACATTCCAGGCGTGTCGGACCCTACATCTCGGTGGGAACATTATGTACGTCTATAACGTTATATATCCTAACCTAAGGCCATCTAACATCTCGGATGTAATATTTGACAACATTCCTGTCGTGTCGGACCCTACTTCTGTGTGGGAACAGTATATACGTCTGTAACGTTATATATCCTTAAGTAAGGCAACCTGACATCTCCAATGTAATATTCTACAACATTCCAGGCGTGTCGGACCCTACTTCTCGGTGGGAACATTATATGCGTCTATAACGTTGTATATCCTAATCTAGGGCAACCTATCATCTCAGACGTATTATTTTACAACATTCCTGGCGTGTCGGACCCCACTTCTCGGTGGGAATAGTATATACGTCTATAACGTTATATATCCTAACCTAAGGCAACCTAACATCTCGGATGTAACATTTGACAATATTCCAGGCGTGTCGGTCCCTACGTCTCGGTGGTAATATTATATGCGTTTATAGCGTTATATATCCTAACCTAAGGGAACCTAACATCTCGGATGTAACATTTGACAACATTCCTGTCGTGTCAGACCCTACTTCTCGGTGGTAACATTATATGCGTCTATAGCGTTATATATCCTAACCTAAGGCAACCTGACATCTCGGATGTAATATTTGACAACATTCCTGTCGTGTCGGACCCTACCTCTCGGTGGGAACATTATATACGTCTATAACGTTATATATCCTAACCTAAGGCAATTTAACATCTCGGATGTAATATTTGACAACATTCCTGTCGTGTCGGACCCTACTTCTCGGTGGGAACAGTATATACGTCTATAACGTTATATATCCTAACCTAAGGAAACCTAACATCTCGGATGAAACATTTGACAACATTCTAGGCGTGTCAGGCCCTACGTCTCGGTGGTAACATTATATGCGTTTATAGCGTTATATATCCTAACCTAAGGGAACCTAACATCTCGGATGTAACATTTGACAACATTCCTGGCTTGTCGAACCCTACTTCTCGGAGGGAACAGTATATACGTCTATAACGTTATGTATCCTAACCTAAGACAACCTAACATCTCGGATGTAATATTTGACAACATTCCTGTCGTGTCGGACCCTACTTCTCGGAGGGAACAGTATATACGTCTATAACGTTATGTATCCTAACCTAAGGCAACCTAACATCTCGGATGTAATATTTGACAACATTTCTGTCGTGTCGGACCCTACTTCTCGGTGGGAACAGTATATACGTCTGTAACGTTATATATCCTAAAGTAAGGCAACCTGACATCTCGAATGTAATATTCTACAACATTCCAGGCGTGTCGGACCCTACTTCTCGGTGGGAACATTATATGCGTCTATAACGTTGTATATCCTAATCTAGGGCAACCTATCTTCTCAGACGTATTATTTTAAAACATTCCTGGCGTGTCGGACCCTACTTCTCGGTGGGAACATTATATGCGTCTATAACGTTGTATATCCTAATCTAGGGCAACCTATCATCTCAGACGTATTATTTTACAACATTCCTGGCGTGTCGGACCCCACTTCTCGGTGGGAATAGTATATACGTCTATAACGTTATATATCCTAACCTAAGGCAACCTAACATCTCGGATGTAACATTTGACAATATTCCAGGCGTGTCGGTCCCTACGTCTCGGTGGTAATATTATATGCGTTTATAGCGTTATATATCCTAACCTAAGGGAACCTAACATCTCGGATGTAACATTTGACAACATTCCTGTCGTGTCAGACCCTACTTCTCGGTGGTAACATTATATGCGTCTATAGCGTTATATATCCTAACCTAAGGCAACCTGACATCTCGGATGTAATATTTGACAACATTCCTGTCGTGTCGGACCCTACTTCTCGGTGGGAACATTATGTACGTCTATAACGTTATATATCCTAACCTAAGGGAACCTAACATCTCGGATGTAACATTTGACAACATTCCAGGCGTGTCGGTCCCTACGTCTCGGTGGTAACATTATATGCGTCTATAGCGTTATATATCCTAACCTAAGGCAACCTAACATCTCGGATGAAACATTTTACAACATTCCTGGCGTGTCGGTCCCTACGTCTCGGTGGTAACATTATATGCGTCTATAGCGTTATATATCCTAACCTAAGGCAACCTAACATCTCGGATGAAACATTTGACAACATTCTAGGCGTGTCAGTCCCTACGTCTCGGTGGTAACATTATATGCGTCTATAGCGTTATATATCCTAACCTAAGGCAACCTGACATCTCGGATGTAATATTCTACAACATTCCAGGCGTGTCGGACCCTACATCTCGGTGGGAACATTATGTACGTCTATAACGTTATATATCCTAACCTAAGGCCATCTAACATCTCGGATGTAATATTTGACAACATTCCTGTCGTGTCGGACCCTACTTCTCGGTGGGAACAGTATATACGTCTGTAACGTTATATATCCTTAAGTAAGGCAACCTGACATCTCGAATGTAATATTCTACAACATTCCAGGCGTGTCGGTCCCTACGTCTCGGTGGTAACATTATATGCGTTTATAGCGTTATATATCCTAACCTAAGGGAACCTAACATCTCGGATGTAATATTTGACAACATTCCTGTCGTGTCGGACCCTACCTCTCGGTGGGAACATTATATACGTCTATAACGTTATATATCCTAACCTAAGGCCATCTAACATCTCGGATGTAATATTTGACAACATTCCTGTCGTGTCGGACCCTACTTCTCGGTGGGAACAGTATATACGTCTGTAACGTTGTATATGCTAAAGTAAGGCAACCTGACATCTCGAATGTAATATTCTACAACATTCCAGGCGTGACGGACCCTACTTCTCGGTGGGAACATTATATGCGTCTATAACGTTGTATATCCTATTCTAAGGCAACCTATCATCTCAGACGTAATATTTGGCAACATTCCTGGCGTGTCGGAGCATTCTTTTCGATGGGAATATTATATACGTCTATAACGGTATATATACTAATCTAATTCAACCTAACATTTCGCATGCAATATTTGACAACATGCCTGTCCTGTCGAACCCTACTTCTCGGTGGGAACAGTATATACGTCTATAACGTTATATATTCTAACCTAAGGCCACCTAACATCTCGGATGTAATATTTGACAACATTCCTTTCGTGTCGGACCCTACTTCTCGGTGGGAACAGTATATACGTCTGTAACGTCATATATGCTAAAATAAGGCAACCTGACATCTCGGATGTAATATTCTACAACATTCCAGGCGTGTCGGACCCTACATCTCGGTGGGAACATTATGTACGTCTATAACGTTATATATCCTAACCTAAGGCCATCTAACATCTCGGATGTAATATTTGACAACATTCCTGTCGTGTCGGACCCTACTTCTGTGTGGGAACAGTATATACGTCTGTAACGTTATATATCCTTAAGTAAGGCAACCTGACATCTCCAATGTAATATTCTACAACATTCCAGGCGTGTCGGACCCTACTTCTCGGTGGGAACATTATATGCGTCTATAACGTTGTATATCCTAATCTAGGGCAACCTATCATCTCAGACGTATTATTTTACAACATTCCTGGCGTGTCGGACCCCACTTCTCGGTGGGAATAGTATATACGTCTATAACGTTATATATCCTAACCTAAGGCAACCTAATATCTCGGATGAAACATTTGACAACATTCTAGGCGTGTCAGTCCCTACGTCTCGGTGGTAACATTATATGCGTTTATAGCGTTATATATCCTAACCTAAGGGAACCTGACATCCCGGATGTAATATTTGACAACATTCCTGTCGTGTCGGACCCTACCTCTCGGTGGTAACATTATATGCGTTTATAGCGTTATATATCCTAACCTAAGGGAACCTAACATCTCGGATGTAACATTTGACAACATTCCTGTCGTGTCGGAACCTGCTTCTCGGTGGGAACATTATGTACGTCTATAACGTTATATATCCTAACCTAAGGCCACCTAACATCTCGGATGTAATATTTGACAACATTCCTGTCGTGTCGGACCCTACTTCTCGGTGGGAACAGTATATACGTCTGTAACGTCATATATGCTAAAATAAGGCAACCTGACATCTCGGATGTAATATTCTACAACATTCCAGGCGTGTCGGACCCTACATCTCGGTGGGAACATTATGTACGTCTATAACGTTATATATCCTAACCTAAGGCCATCTAACATCTCGGATGTAATATTTGACAACATTCCTGTCGTGTCGGACCCTACTTCTGTGTGGGAACAGTATATACGTCTGTAACGTTATATATCCTTAAGTAAGGCAACCTGACATCTCGAATGTAATATTCTACAACATTCCAGGCGTGTCGGACCCTACTTCTCGGTGGGAACATTATATGCGTCTATAACGTTGTATATCCTAATCTAGGGCAACTTATCTTCTCAGACGTATTATTTTAAAACATTCCTGGCGTGTCGGACCCTACTTCTCGGTGGGAATAGTATATACGTCTATAACGTTATATATCCTAACCTAAGGAAACCTAACATCTTGGATGTAACATTTGACAACATTCCAGGCGTGTCGGTCCCTACGTCTCGGTGGTAACATTATATGCGTCTATAGCGTTATATATCCTAACCTAAGGCAACCTGACATCTCGGATGTAATATTTGACAACATTCCTGTCGTGTCGGACCCTACTTCTGGGTGGGAACATTATGTACGTCTATAACGTTATATATCCTAACCTAAGGCCACCTAACATCTCGGATGTAATATTTGACAACATTCCTGTCGTGTCGGACCCTACCTCTCGGTGGGAACATTATATACGTCTATAACGTTATATATCCTAACCTAAGGCAATTTAACATCTCGGATGTAATATTTGACAACATTCCTGTCGTGTCGGACCCTACTTCTCGGTGGGAACAGTATATACGTCTATAACGTTATATATCCTAACCTAAGGAAACCTAACATCTCGGATGAAACATTTGACAACATTCTAGGCGTGTCAGGCCCTACGTCTCGGTGGTAACATTATATGCGTTTATAGCGTTATATATCCTAACCTAAGGGAACCTAACATCTCGGATGTAACATTTGACAACATTCCTGGCTTGTCGAACCCTACTTCTCGGAGGGAACAGTATATACGTCTATAACGTTATGTATCCTAACCTAAGACAACCTAACATCTCGGATGTAATATTTGACAACATTCCTGTCGTGTCGGACCCTACTTCTCGGAGGGAACAGTATATACGTCTATAACGTTATGTATCCTAACCTAAGGCAACCTAACATCTCGGATGTAATATTTGACAACATTTCTGTCGTGTCGGACCCTACTTCTCGGTGGGAACAGTATATACGTCTGTAACGTTATATATCCTAAAGTAAGGCAACCTGACATCTCGAATGTAATATTCTACAACATTCCAGGCGTGTCGGACCCTACTTCTCGGTGGGAACATTATATGCGTCTATAACGTTGTATATCCTAATCTAGGGCAACCTATCTTCTCAGACGTATTATTTTAAAACATTCCTGGCGTGTCGGACCCTACTTCTCGGTGGGAACATTATATGCGTCTATAACGTTGTATATCCTAATCTAGGGCAACCTATCATCTCAGACGTATTATTTTACAACATTCCTGGCGTGTCGGACCCCACTTCTCGGTGGGAATAGTATATACGTCTATAACGTTATATATCCTAACCTAAGGCAACCTAACATCTCGGATGTAACATTTGACAATATTCCAGGCGTGTCGGTCCCTACGTCTCGGTGGTAATATTATATGCGTTTATAGCGTTATATATCCTAACCTAAGGGAACCTAACATCTCGGATGTAACATTTGACAACATTCCTGTCGTGTCAGACCCTACTTCTCGGTGGTAACATTATATGCGTCTATAGCGTTATATATCCTAACCTAAGGCAACCTGACATCTCGGATGTAATATTTGACAACATTCCTGTCGTGTCGGACCCTACTTCTCGGTGGGAACATTATGTACGTCTATAACGTTATATATCCTAACCTAAGGGAACCTAACATCTCGGATGTAACATTTGACAACATTCCAGGCGTGTCGGTCCCTACGTCTCGGTGGTAACATTATATGCGTCTATAGCGTTATATATCCTAACCTAAGGCAACCTAACATCTCGGATGAAACATTTTACAACATTCCTGGCGTGTCGGTCCCTACGTCTCGGTGGTAACATTATATGCGTCTATAGCGTTATATATCCTAACCTAAGGCAACCTAACATCTCGGATGAAACATTTGACAACATTCTAGGCGTGTCAGTCCCTACGTCTCGGTGGTAACATTATATGCGTCTATAGCGTTATATATCCTAACCTAAGGCAACCTGACATCTCGGATGTAACATTTGACAACATTCCTGTCGTGTCAGACCCTACTTCTCGGTGGTAACATTATATGCGTCTATAGCGTTATATATCCTAACCTAAGGCAACCTGACATCTCGGATGTAATATTTGACAACATTCCTGTCGTGTCGGACCCTACTTCTCGGTGGGAACATTATGTACGTCTATAACGTTATATATCCTAACCTAAGGGAACCTAACATCTCGGATGTAACATTTGACAACATTCCAGGCGTGTCGGTCCCTACGTCTCGGTGGTAACATTATATGCGTCTATAGCGTTATATATCCTAACCTAAGGCAACCTAACATCTCGGATGAAACATTTTACAACATTCCTGGCGTGTCGGTCCCTACGTCTCGGTGGTAACATTATATGCGTCTATAGCGTTATATATCCTAACCTAAGGCAACCTAACATCTCGGATGAAACATTTGACAACATTCTAGGCGTGTCAGTCCCTACGTCTCGGTGGTAACATTATATGCGTCTATAGCGTTATATATCCTAACCTAAGGCAACCTGACATCTCGGATGTAATATTCTACAACATTCCAGGCGTGTCGGACCCTACATCTCGGTGGGAACATTATGTACGTCTATAACGTTATATATCCTAACCTAAGGCCATCTAACATCTCGGATGTAATATTTGACAACATTCCTGTCGTGTCGGACCCTACTTCTCGGTGGGAACAGTATATACGTCTGTAACGTTATATATCCTTAAGTAAGGCAACCTGACATCTCGAATGTAATATTCTACAACATTCCAGGCGTGTCGGACCCTACTTCTCGGTGGGAACATTATATGCGTCTATAACGTTGTATATCCTAATCTAGGGCAACCTATCATCTCAGACGTATTATTTTACAACATTCCTGGCGTGTCGGACCCTACTTCTCGGTGGGAATAGTATATACGTCTATAACGTTATATATCCTAACCTAAGACAACCTAACATCTCGGATGTAACATTTGACAACATTCCAGGCGTGTCGGTCCCTACGTCTCGGTGGTAACATTATATGCGTTTATAGCGTTATATATCCTAACCTAAGGGAACCTAACATCTCGGATGTAATATTTGACAACATTCCTGTCGTGTCGGACCCTACCTCTCGGTGGGAACATTATATACGTCTATAACGTTATATATCCTAACCTAAGGCCATCTAACATCTCGGATGTAATATTTGACAACATTCCTGTCGTGTCGGACCCTACTTCTCGGTGGGAACAGTATATACGTCTGTAACGTTGTATATGCTAAAGTAAGGCAACCTGACATCTCGAATGTAATATTCTACAACATTCCAGGCGTGACGGACCCTACTTCTCGGTGGGAACATTATATGCGTCTATAACGTTGTATATCCTATTCTAAGGCAACCTATCATCTCAGACGTAATATTTGGCAACATTCCTGGCGTGTCGGAGCATTCTTTTCGATGGGAATATTATATACGTCTATAACGGTATATATACTAATCTAATTCAACCTAACATTTCGCATGCAATATTTGACAACATGCCTGTCCTGTCGAACCCTACTTCTCGGTGGGAACAGTATATACGTCTATAACGTTATATATTCTAACCTAAGGCCACCTAACATCTCGGATGTAATATTTGACAACATTCCTTTCGTGTCGGACCCTACTTCTCGGTGGGAACAGTATATACGTCTGTAACGTCATATATGCTAAAATAAGGCAACCTGACATCTCGGATGTAATATTCTACAACATTCCAGGCGTGTCGGACCCTACATCTCGGTGGGAACATTATGTACGTCTATAACGTTATATATCCTAACCTAAGGCCATCTAACATCTCGGATGTAATATTTGACAACATTCCTGTCGTGTCGGACCCTACTTCTGTGTGGGAACAGTATATACGTCTGTAACGTTATATATCCTTAAGTAAGGCAACCTGACATCTCCAATGTAATATTCTACAACATTCCAGGCGTGTCGGACCCTACTTCTCGGTGGGAACATTATATGCGTCTATAACGTTGTATATCCTAATCTAGGGCAACCTATCATCTCAGACGTATTATTTTACAACATTCCTGGCGTGTCGGACCCCACTTCTCGGTGGGAATAGTATATACGTCTATAACGTTATATATCCTAACCTAAGGCAACCTAACATCTCGGATGTAACATTTGACAATATTCCAGGCGTGTCGGTCCCTACGTCTCGGTGGTAATATTATATGCGTTTATAGCGTTATATATCGTAACCTAAGGGAACCTAACATCTCGGATGTAACATTTGACAACATTCCTGTCGTGTCAGACCCTACTTCTCGGTGGTAACATTATATGCGTCTATAGCGTTATATATCCTAACCTAAGGCAACCTGACATCTCGGATGTAATATTTGACAACATTCCTGTCGTGTCGGACCCTACTTCTCGGTGGGAACATTATGTACGTCTATAACGTTATATATCCTAACCTAAGGGAACCTAACATCTCGGATGTAACATTTGACAACATTCCAGGCGTGTCGGTCCCTACGTCTCGGTGGTAACATTATATGCGTCTATAGCGTTATATATCCTAACCTAAGCCAACCTAACATCTCGGATGAAACATTTGACAACATTCTAGGCGTGTCAGTCCCTACGTCTCGGTGGTAACATTATATGCGTCTATAGCGTTATATATCCTAACCTAAGGCAATCTAACATCTAGGATGTAATATTGGCTAAATTCCTGGCCTGTCGAACCCTACTTCTCGGAGGGAACAGTATATACGTCTATAACGTTATATATCCTAACCTAAGGCAACCTAATATCTCGGATGAAACATTTGACAACATTCTAGGCGTGTCAGTCCCTACGTCTCGGTGGTAACATTATATGCGTTTATAGCGTTATATATCCTAACCTAAGGGAACCTGACATCCCGGATGTAATATTTGACAACATTCCTGTCGTGTCGGACCCTACCTCTCGGTGGTAACATTATATGCGTTTATAGCGTTATATATCCTAACCTAAGGGAACCTAACATCTCGGATGTAACATTTGACAACATTCCTGGCTTGTCGAACCCTACTTCTCGGAGGGAACAGTATATACGTCTATAACGTTATGTATCCTAACCTAAGACAACCTAACATCTCGGATGTAATATTTGACAACATTCCTGTCGTGTCGGACCCTACTTCTCGGAGGGAACAGTATATACGTCTATAACGTTATGTATCCTAACCTAAGGCAACCTAACATCTCGGATGTAATATTTGAAAACATTTCTGTCGTGTCGGACCCTACTTCTCGGTGGGAACAGTATATACGTCTGTAACGTTATATATCCTAAAGTAAGGCAACCTGACATCTCGAATGTAATATTCTACAACATTCCAGGCGTGTCGGACCCTACTTCTCGGTGGGAACATTATATGCGTCTATAACGTTGTATATCCTAATCTAGGGCAACTTATCTTCTCAGACGTATTATTTTAAAACATTCCTGGCGTGTCGGACCCTACTTCTCGGTGGGAATAGTATATACGTCTATAACGTTATATATCCTAACCTAAGGAAACCTAACATCTTGGATGTAACATTTGACAACATTCCAGGCGTGTCGGTCCCTACGTCTCGGTGGTAACGTTATATGCGTTTATAGCGTTATATATCCTAACCTAAGGGAACCTAACATTTCGGATGTAACATTTGACAACATTCCAGGCGTGTCGGTGGTAACATTATATGCGTCTATAGCGTTATATATCCTAACCTAAGGCAACCTAACATCTCGGATGAAACATTTGACAACATTCTAGGCGTGTCAGTCCCTACGTCTCGGTGGTAACATTATATGCGTCTATAGCGTTATATATCATAACCTAAGGCAACCTGACATCTCGGATGTAATATTCTACAACATTCCAGGCGTGTCGGACCCTACATTTCGGTGGGAACATTATGTACGTCTATAACGTTATATATCCTAACCTAAGGCCATCTAACATCTCGGATGTAATATTTGACAACATTCCTGGCTTGTCGAACACTACTTCTCGGAGGGAACAGTATATACGTCTATAACGTTATGTATCCTAACCTAAGGCAACCTAACATCTCGGATGTAATATTTGACAACATTCCTGTCGTGTCGGACCCTACTTCTCGGGGGGAACAGTATATACGTCTGTAACGTTATATATGCTAAAGTAAGGCAACCTGTCATCTCGAATGTAATATTCTACAACATTCCAGGCGTGTCGGTCCCTACGTCTCGGTGGTAACATTATATGCGTCTATAGCGTTATATATCCTAACCTAAGGCAACCTAACATCTCGGATGAAACATTTGACAACATTCTAGGCGTGTCAGTCCCTACGTCTCGGTGGTAACATTATATGCGTCTATAGCGTTATATATCCTAACCTAAGGCAACCTGACATCTCGGATGTAATATTTGACAACATTCCTGTCGTGTCGGACCCTACTTCTGGGTGGGAACATTATGTACGTCTATAACGTTATATATCCTAACCTAAGGCCACCTAACATCTCGGATGTAATATTTGACAACATTCCTGTCGTGTCGGACCCTACCTCTCGGTGGGAACATTATATACGTCTATAACGTTATATATCCTAACCTAAGGCAATTTAACATCTCGGATGTAATATTTGACAACATTCCTGTCGTGTCGGACCCTACTTCTCGGTGGGAACAGTATATACGTCTATAACGTTATATATCCTAACCTAAGGAAACCTAACATCTCGGATGAAACATTTGACAACATTCTAGGCGTGTCAGGCCCTACGTCTCGGTGGTAACATTATATGCGTTTATAGCGTTATATATCCTAACCTAAGGGAACCTAACATCTCGGATGTAACATTTGACAACATTCCTGGCTTGTCGAACCCTACTTCTCGGAGGGAACAGTATATACGTCTATAACGTTATGTATCCTAACCTAAGACAACCTAACATCTCGGATGTAATATTTGACAACATTCCTGTCGTGTCGGACCCTACTTCTCGGAGGGAACAGTATATACGTCTATAACGTTATGTATCCTAACCTAAGGCAACCTAACATCTCGGATGTAATATTTGACAACATTTCTGTCGTGTCGGACCCTACTTCTCGGTGGGAACAGTATATACGTCTATAACGTTATGTATCCTAACCTAAGGCAACCTAACATCTCGGATGTAATATTTGAAAACATTTCTGTCGTGTCGGACCCTACTTCTCGGTGGGAACAGTATATACGTCTGTAACGTTATATATCCTAGAGTAAGGCAACCTGACATCTCGAATGTAATATTCTACAACATTCCAGGCGTGTCGGACCCTACTTCTCGGTGGGAACATTATATGCGTCTATAACGTTGTATATCCTAATCTAGGGCAACTTATCTTCTCAGACGTATTATTTTAAAACATTCCTGGCGTGTCGGACCCTACTTCTCGGTGGGAATAGTATATACGTCTATAACGTTATATATCCTAACCTAAGGAAACCTAACATCTTGGATGTAACATTTGACAACATTCCAGGCGTGTCGGTCCCTACGTCTCGGTGGTAACATTATATGCGTTTATAGCGTTATATATCCTAACCTAAGGGAACCTAACATTTCGGATGTAACATTTGACAACATTCCAGGCGTGTCGGTGGTAACATTATATGCGTCTATAGCGTTATATATCCTAACCTAAGGCAACCTAACATCTCGGATGAAACATTTGACAACATTCTAGGCGTGTCAGTCCCTACGTCTCGGTGGTAACATTATATGCGTCTATAGCGTTATATATCATAACCTAAGGCAACCTGACATCTCGGATGTAATATTCTACAACATTCCAGGCGTGTCGGACCCTACATCTCGGTGGGAACATTATATACGTCTATAACGTTATATATCCTAACCTAAGGCCATCTAACATCTCGGATGTAATATTTGACAACATTCCTGGCTTGTCGAACACTACTTCTCGGAGGGAACAGTATATACGTCTATAACGTTATGTATCCTAACCTAAGGCAACCTAACATCTCGGATGTAATATTTGACAACATTCCTGTCGTGTCGGACCCTACTTCTCGGGGGGAACAGTATATACGTCTGTAACGTTATATATGCTAAAGTAAGGCAACCTGTCATCTCGAATGTAATATTCTACAACATTCCAGGCGTGTCGGTCCCTACGTCTCGGTGGTAACATTATATGCGTCTATAGCGTTATATATCCTAACCTAAGGCAACCTAACATCTCGGATGAAACATTTGACAACATTCTAGGCGTGTCAGTCCCTACGTCTCGGTGGTAACATTATATGCGTCTATAGCGTTATATATCCTAACCTAAGGCAACCTGACATCTCGGATGTAATATTTGACAACATTCCTGTCGTGTCGGACCCTACTTCTGGGTGGGAACATTATGTACGTCTATAACGTTATATATCCTAACCTAAGGCCACCTAACATCTCGGATGTAATATTTGACAACATTCCTGTCGTGTCGGACCCTACCTCTCGGTGGGAACATTATATACGTCTATAACGTTATATATCCTAACCTAAGGCAATTTAACATCTCGGATGTAATATTTGACAACATTCCTGTCGTGTCGGACCCTACTTCTCGGTGGGAACAGTATATACGTCTATAACGTTATATATCCTAACCTAAGGAAACCTAACATCTCGGATGAAACATTTGACAACATTCTAGGCGTGTCAGGCCCTACGTCTCGGTGGTAACATTATATGCGTTTATAGCGTTATATATCCTAACCTAAGGGAACCTAACATCTCGGATGTAACATTTGACAACATTCCTGGCTTGTCGAACCCTACTTCTCGGAGGGAACAGTATATACGTCTATAACGTTATGTATCCTAACCTAAGACAACCTAACATCTCGGATGTAATATTTGACAACATTCCTGTCGTGTCGGACCCTACTTCTCGGAGGGAACAGTATATACGTCTATAACGTTATGTATCCTAACCTAAGGCAACCTAACATCTCGGATGTAATATTTGACAACATTTCTGTCGTGTCGGACCCTACTTCTCGGTGGGAACAGTATATACGTCTGTAACGTTATATATCCTAAAGTAAGGCAACCTGACATCTCGAATGTAATATTCTACAACATTCCAGGCGTGTCGGACCCTACTTCTCGGTGGGAACATTATATGCGTCTATAACGTTGTATATCCTAATCTAGGGCAACCTATCTTCTCAGACGTATTATTTTAAAACATTCCTGGCGTGTCGGACCCTACTTCTCGGTGGGAATAGTATATACGTCTATAACGTTATATATCCTAACCAAAGGAAACCTAACATCTCGGATGTAACATTTGACAACATTCCAGGCGTGTCGGTCCCTACGTCTCGGCGGTAACATTATATGCGTTTATAGCGTTATATATCCTAACCTAAGGGAACCTAACATCTCGGATGTAACATTTGACAACATTCCAGGCGTGTCGGTCCCTACGTCTCGGTGGTAACATTATATGCGTTTATAGCGTTATATATCCTAACCTAAGGGAACCTGACATCTCGGATGTAATATTTGACAACATTCCTGTCGTGTCGGACCCTACTTCTCGGGGGGAACAGTATATACGTCTGTAACGTTATATATGCTAAAGTAAGGCAACCTGTCATCTCGAATGTAATATTCTACAACATTCCAGGCGTGTCGGTCCCTACGTCTCGGTGGTAACATTATATGCGTCTATAGCGTTATATATCCTAACCTAAGGCAACCTAACATCTCGGATGAAACATTTGACAACATTCTAGGCGTGTCAGTCCCTACGTCTCGGTGGGAATAGTATATACGTCTATAACGTTATATATCCTAACCTAAGGCCACCTAACATCTCGGATGTAATATTTGACAATATTCCTGTCGTGTCGGACCCTACCTCTCGGTGGGAACATTATATACGTCTATAACGTTATATATCCTAACCTAAGGCCATTTAACATCTCGGATGTAATATTTGACAACATTCCTGTCGTGTCGGACCCTACTTCTCGGTGGGAACAGTATATACGTCTATAACGTTATATATCCTAACCTAAGGAAACCTAACATCTCGGATGAAACATTTGACAACATTCTAGGCGTGTCAGTCCCTACGTCTCGGTGGTAACATTATATGCGTCTATAGCGTTATATATCCTAACCTAAGGCAACCTGACATCTCGAATGTAATATTCTACAACATTCCAGGCGTGTCGGACCCTACTTCTCGGTGGGAACATTATATGCGTCTATAACGTTATATATCCTAACCCAAGGCCATCTAACATCTCGGATGTAATATTTGACAACATTCCTGTCGTGTCGGACCCTACTTCTCGGTGGGAACAGTATATACGTCTGTAACGTTATATATGCTAAAGTAAGGCAACCTGACATCTCGAATGTAATATTCTACAACATTCCAGGCGTGTCGGACCCTACTTCTCGGTGGGAACATTATATGCGTCTATAACGTTGTATATCCTAATCTAGGGCAACCTATCATCTCAGACGTATTATTTTACAACATTCCAGGCGTGTCGGTCCCTACGTCTCGGTGGTAACATTATATGCGTTTATAGCGTTATATATCCTAACCTAAGGGAACCCAACATCTCGGATGTAACATTTGACAACATTCCTGGCTTGTCGAACCCTACTTCTCGGAGGGAACAGTATATACGTCTATAACGTTAAGTATCCTAACCTAAGGCAACCTAACATCTCGGATGTAATATTTGACAACATTCCTGTCGTGTCGGACCCTACTTCTCGGAGGGAACAGTATATACGTCTATAACGTTATGTATCCTAACCTAAGGCAACCTGACATCTCGAATGTAATATTCTACAACATTCCAGGCGTGTCGGACCCTACTTCTCGGTGGGAACATTATATGCGTCTATAACGTTGTATATCCTAATCTAAGGCAACCTATCATCTCGGATGAAACATTTGACAACATTCTAGGCGTGTCAGTCCCTACGTCTCGGTGGTAACATTATATGCGTCTATAGCGTTATATATCCTAACCTAAGGCAACCTGACATCTCGGATGTAATATTCTACAACATTCCAGGCGTGTCGGACCCTACTTCTCGGTGGGAACATTATATGCGTCTATAACGTTGTATATCCTAATCTAGGGCAACCTATCATCTCAGACGTATTATTTTACAACATTCCTGGCGTGTCGGACCCTACTTCTCGGTGGGAATAGTATATACGTCTATAACGTTATATATCCTAACCTAAGGCAACCTAACATCTCGGATGTAACATTTGACAACATTCCAGGCGTGTCGATCCCTACGTCTCGGTGGTAACATTATATGCGTCTATAACGTTATATATCCTAACCTAAGGCAACCTAACATCTCGGATGTAACATTTGACAACATTCCTGGCTTGTCCAACCCTACTTCTCGGAGGGAACAGTATATACGTCTATAACGTTATGTATCCTAACCTAAGGCAACCTAACATCTCGGATGTAATATTTGACAACATTCCTGTCGTGTCGGACCCTACTTCTCGGAGGGAACAGTATATACGTCTATAACGTTATGTATCCTAACCTAAGGCAACCTGACATCTCGAATGTAATATTCTACAACATTCCAGGCGTGTCGGACCCTACTTCTCGGTGGGAACATTATATGCGTCTATAACGTTGTATATCCTAATCTAAGGCAACCTATCATCTCAGACGTAATATTTGGCAACATTCCTGGCGTGTCGTAGCATTCTTTTCGATGGGGAATATTATATACGTCTATAACGGTATATATCCTAATCTAATTCAACCTAACATTTCGCATGCAATATTTGACAACATGCCTGTCCTGTCGAACCCTACTTCTCGGTGGGAACAGTATATACGTCTGTAACGTTATATATCCTAACCTAAGGCAACCTAACATCTCGGATGTAACATTTGACAACATTCCAGGCGTGTCGGTCCCTACGTCACGGTGGTAACATTATATGCGTATATAGCGTTATATATCCTAACCTAAGGCCATCTAACATCTCGGATGTAATATTTGACAACATTCCTGGCGTGTCGTATCCTACTTCTCGGTGGGAACATTATATGCGTCTATAACGTTGTATATCCTAATCTATGGCAACCTGACATCTCGGATGTAATATTCTACAACATTCCAGGCGTGTCGGTCCCTACGTCTCGGTGGTAACATTATATGCGTCTATAACGTTATATATCCTAACCTAAGGCAAGCTAACATGTCGGATGTAATATTTGACAACATTCCTGTCGTGTCGGACCCTACTTCTCGGAGGGAACAGTATATACGTCTATAACGTTATGTATCCTAACCTAAGGCCACCTAACATCTCGGATGTAATATTCTACTACATTCCAGGCGTGTCGGACCCTACTTCTGGGTGGGAATATTATATACGTCTATAACGGTAAATATCCTAATCTAAGGCAACCTAATAACTCGGATATAATACTTGACAACATTCCTGGCGTGTCGGAACCTTCTTCCCGGTGGGTACATTATATGCGTTTATAGCGTTATATATCCTAACCTAAGGCAACCTAACATCTCGGATGTAACATTTGACAACATTCTAGGAGTGTCGCTCCCTACGTCTCGGTGGTAACATTATATGCGTCTATAGTGTTATATATCCTAACCTAAGGCAACCTGACATCTCGGATGTAATATTTGACAACATTCCAGGCGTGTCAGTCCCTACGTCTCGGTGGTAACATTATATGCGTCTATAACGTTATATATCCTAACCTAAGGCAACCTAACATCTCGGATGTAACATTTGACAACATTCTAGGAGTGTCGCTCCCTACGTCTCGGTGGTAACATTATATGCGTCTATAACGTTATATATCCTAACCTAAGGCAACCTAACATCTCGGATGTAATATTCTACAACATTCCAGGCGTGCCGGCGCATTCTTTTCGGTGGGAACAGTATATACGTCTATAACGTTATATATCCTAACCTAAGGCAACCTAACACCTCGGATGTAACATTTGACAAAATTCCAGGCGTGTCAGTCCCTACGTCTCGGTGGTAACATTATATGCGTCTATAACGTTATATATCCTAACCTAAGGCAACCTAACATCTCGGTTGTAATATTTGACAACATTCCTGTCGTGTCGGACCCTACTTTCCGGTGGGAATATTATATACGTCTATAACGTTATATATCCTAACCTAAGGCCACCTAACATCTCGGATGTAACATTTGACAACATTCCAGGCGTGTCAGTCCCTACGTCTCGGTGGTAACATTATATGCGTCTATAACGTTATATATCCTAACCTAAACAACCTAACATCTCGGATGTAATATTCTACAACATTCCAGGCGTGCCGGCGCATTCTTTTCGGTGGGAACAGTATATACGTCTATAACGTTATATATCCTAACCTAAGGTAACCTAACACCTCGGATGTAACATTTGACAACATTCCAGGCGTGTCAGTCCCTACGTCTCGGTGGTAACATTATATGCGTCTATAACGTTATATATCCTAACCTAAGGCAACCTAACATCTCGGATGTAACATTTGACAACATTCCTGTCGTGTCGGACCCTACTTCTCGGTGGAAACATTATGTACGTCTATAACGTTATATATCCTAACCTAAGGCTTCCTAACATCTCGGATGTAACATTAGACATCATTCCAGGCGCGTCGGTCCCTACGTCTCGGTGGTAACATTATATGCGTCTATAACGTTATATATCCTAACCTAAGGCAACCTGATATCTCGGATGTAACATTTGACAACATTCTGGGCGTGTCGGTCCTACGTCACGGTGGTAACATTATATGCGTCTATAGCGTTATATATCCTAACCTAAGGCAACCTAACATCTCGGATGTAACATTTGACAACATTCCAGGCGTGTCGGTCCCTATGTCTCGGTGGTATCATTAAATGCGTCTATAGCGTTATATATCCTAACCTAAGGCAACCTAACATCTCGGATGTAATATTTGACAACATTCTAGGAGTGTCGCTCCCTACGTCTCGGTGGTAACATTATATGCGTCTATAACGTTATATATCCTAACCTAAGGCAACCTAACATCTCGGATGTAATATTCTACAACATTCCAGGCGTGCCGGCGCATTCTTTTCGGTGGGAACAGTATATACGTCTATAACGTTATATATCCTAACCTAAGGCAACCTAACACCTCGGATGTAACATTTGACAAAATTCCAGGCGTGTCAGTCCCTACGTCTCGGTGGTAACATTATATGCGTCTATAACGTTATATATCCTAACCTAAGGCAACCTAACATCTCGGTTGTAATATTTGACAACATTCCTGTCGTGTCGGACCCTACTTTCCGGTGGGAATATTATATACGTCTATAACGTTATATATCCTAACCTAAGGCCACCTAACATCTCGGATGTAACATTTGACAACATTCCAGGCGTGTCAGTCCCTACGTCTCGGTGGTAACATTATATGCGTCTATAACGTTATATATCCTAACCTAAACAACCTAACATCTCGGATGTAATATTCTACAACATTCCAGGCGTGCCGGCGCATTCTTTTCGGTGGGAACAGTATATACGTCTATAACGTTATATATCCTAACCTAAGGTAACCTAACACCTCGGATGTAACATTTGACAACATTCCAGGCGTGTCAGTCCCTACGTCTCGGTGGTAACATTATATGCGTCTATAACGTTATATATCCTAACCTAAGGCAACCTAACATCTCGGATGTAACATTTGACAACATTCCTGTCGTGTCGGACCCTACTTCTCGGTGGAAACATTATGTACGTCTATAACGTTATATATCCTAACCTAAGGCTTCCTAACATCTCGGATGTAACATTAGACATCATTCCAGGCGCGTCGGTCCCTACGTCTCGGTGGTAACATTATATGCGTCTATAACGTTATATATCCTAACCTAAGGCAACCTGATATCTCGGATGTAACATTTGACAACATTCTAGGCGTGTCGGTCCTACGTCACGGTGGTAACATTATATGCGTCTATAGCGTTATATATCCTAACCTAAGGCAACCTAACATCTCGGATGTAACATTTGACAACATTCCAGGCGTGTCGGTCCCTATGTCTCGGTGGTATCATTAAATGCGTCTATAGCGTTATATATCCTAACCTAAGGCAACCTAACATCTCGGATGTAACATTTGACAACATTCTAGGCGTGTCAGTCCCTACGTCTCGGTGGTAACATTATATGCGTCTATAGTGTTATATATCCTAACCTAAGGGAACCTAACATCTCGGATGTAACATTTGACAACATTCCAGGCGTGTCGGTCCCTACGTCTCGGTGGTAACATTATATGCGTCTATAGCGTTACATATCCTAACCTAAGGCAACCTCACATCTCGGATGAAACATTTGACAACATTCTAGGCGTGTCAGTCCCTACGTCTCGGTGGTAACATTATATGCGTCTATAGCGTTATATATCCTAACCTAAGGCAACCTACCATCTCGGATGAAACATTTGACAACATTCTAGGCGTGTCAGTCCCTACGTCTCGGTGGTAACATTATATGCGTCTATAGCGTTATATATCCTAACCTAAGGCAACCTAACATCGCGGATGAAACATTTGACAACATTCTAGGCGTATCAGTCCCTACGTCTCGGTGGTAACATTATATGCGTCTATAGCGTTATATATCCTAACCTATGGCAACCTGACATCTCGGATGTAATATTCTACAACATTCCAGGCGTGACGGACCCTACATCTCGGTGGGAACATTATGTACGTCTATAACGTTATATATCCTAACCTAAGGCCATCTAACATCTCGGATGTAATATTTGACAACATTCCTGTCGTGTCGGACCCTACTTCTGTGTGGGAACAGTATATACGTCTGTAACGTTATATATCCTTAAGTAAGGCAACCTGACATCTCCAATGTAATATTCTACAACATTCCAGGCGTGTCGGACCCTACTTCTCGGTGGGAACATTATATGCGTCTATAACGTTGTATATCCTAATCTAGGGCAACCTATCATCTCAGACGTATTATTTTACAACATTCCAGGCGTGTCGGTCCCTACGTCTCGGTGGTAACATTATATGCGTTTATAGCGTTATATATCCTAACCTAAGGGAACCCAACATCTCGGATGTAACATTTGACAACATTCCTGGCTTGTCGAACCCTACTTCTCGGAGGGAACAGTATATACGTCTATAACGTTAAGTATCCTAACCTAAGGCAACCTAACATCTCGGATGTAATATTTGACAACATTCCTGTCGTGTCGGACCCTACTTCTCGGAGGGAACATTATATGCGTCTATAACGTTATATATCCTAACCTAAACAACCTAACATCTCGGATGTAATATTCTACAACATTCCAGGCGTGCCGGCGCATTCTTTTCGGTGGGAACAGTATATACGTCTATAACGTTATATATCCTAACCTAAGGTAACCTAACACCTCGGATGTAACATTTGACAACATTCCAGGCGTGTCAGTCCCTACGTCTCGGTGGTAACATTATATGCGTCTATAACGTTATATATCCTAACCTAAGGCAACCTAACATCTCGGATGTAACATTTGACAACATTCCTGTCGTGTCGGACCCTACTTCTCGGTGGAAACATTATGTACGTCTATAACGTTATATATCCTAACCTAAGGCTTCCTAACATCTCGGATGTAACATTAGACATCATTCCAGGCGCGTCGGTCCCTACGTCTCGGTGGTAACATTATATGCGTCTATAACGTTATATATCCTAACCTAAGGCAACCTGATATCTCGGATGTAACATTTGACAACATTCTAGGCGTGTCGGTCCTACGTCACGGTGGTAACATTATATGCGTCTATAGCGTTATATATCCTAACCTAAGGCAACCTAACATCTCGGATGTAACATTTGACAACATTCCAGGCGTGTCGGTCCCTATGTCTCGGTGGTATCATTAAATGCGTCTATAACGTTATATATCCTTACCTAAGGCAACCTGACATCTCGGATGTAATATTTGACAACATTCCTGTCGTGTCGGACCCTACTTCTCGGTGGGAACAGTATATACGTCTGTAGCGTTATATATCCTAAAGTAAGGCAACCTGACATCTCGAATGTAATATTCTACAACATGCCTGTCCTGTCGAACCCTACTCCTCGGTGGGAACAGTATATACGTCTATAACGTTATATATCCTAACCTAAGGCAACCTAACATCTCGGATGTAATATTCTACAACATTCCAGGCGTGCCGGCGCATTCTTTTCGGTGGGAACAGTATATACGTCTATAGCGTTATATATCCTAACCTAAGGCAACCCAACACCTCGGATGTAACATTTGACAAAATTCCAGGCGTGTCAGTCCCTACGTCTCGGCGGTAACATTATATGCGTCTATAACGTTATATATCCTTACCTAAGGCAACCTGACATCTCGGATGTAATATTTGACAACATTCCTGTCGTGTCGGACCCTACTTCTCGGTGGGAACAGTATATACGTCTGTAACGTTATATATCCTAACCTAAGGCAACCTAACATCTCGGATGTAACATTTGACAACATTCTAGGCGTGTCAGTCCCTACGTCTCGGTGGTAACATTATATGCGTCTATAGTGTTATATATCCTAACCTAAGGGAACCTAACATCTCGGATGTAACATTTGACAACATTCCAGGCGTGTCGGTCCCTACGTCTCGGTGGTAACATTATATGCGTCTATAGCGTTACATATCCTAACCTAAGGCAACCTCACATCTCGGATGAAACATTTGACAACATTCTAGGCGTGTCAGTCCCTACGTCTCGGCGGTAACATTATATGCGTCTATAACGTTATATATCCTTACCTAAGGCAACCTGACATCTCGGATGTAATATTTGACAACATTCCTGTCGTGTCGGACCCTACTTCTCGGTGGGAACAGTATATACGTCTGTAGCGTTATATATCCTAAAGTAAGGCAACCTGACATCTCGAATGTAATATTCTACAACATGCCTGTCCTGTCGAACCCTACTCCTCGGTGGGAACAGTATATACGTCTATAACGTTATATATCCTAACCTAAGGCAACCTAACATCTCGGATGTAATATTCTACAACATTCCAGGCGTGCCGGCGCATTCTTTTCGGTGGGAACAGTATATACGTCTATAGCGTTATATATCCTAACCTAAGGCAACCCAACACCTCGGATGTAACATTTGACAAAATTCCAGGCGTGTCAGTCCCTACGTCTCGGCGGTAACATTATATGCGTCTATAACGTTATATATCCTTACCTAAGGCAACCTGACATCTCGGATGTAATATTTGACAACATTCCTGTCGTGTCGGACCCTACTTCTCGGTGGGAACAGTATATACGTCTGTAACGTTATATATGCTAAAGTAAGGCAACCTGACATCTCGAATGTAATATTCTACAACATTCCAGGCGTGTCGGACCCTACTTCTCGGTGGGAACATTATATGCGTCTATAACGTTGTATATCCTAATCTAAGGCAACCTAACATCTCGGATGTAACATTTGACAACATTCCAGGCGTGTCGGTCCCTACGTCTCGGTGGTAACATTATATGCGTTTATAGCGTTATATATCCTAACCTAAGGGAACCTAACATCTCGGATGAAACATTTGACAACATTCTAGGCGTGTCAGTCCCTACGTCTCGGTGGTAACATTATATGCGTCTATAGCGTTATATATCCTAACCTAAGGCAACCTACCATCTCGGATGAAACATTTGACAACATTCTAGGCGTGTCAGTCCCTACGTCTCGGTGGTAACATTATATGCGTCTATAGCGTTATATATCCTAACCTAAGGCAACCTAACATCGCGGATGAAACATTTGACAACATTCTAGGCGTATCAGTCCCTACGTCTCGGTGGTAACATTATATGCGTCTATAGCGTTATATATCCTAACCTATGGCAACCTGACATCTCGGATGTAATATTCTACAACATTCCAGGCGTGACGGACCCTACATCTCGGTGGGAACATTATGTACGTCTATAACGTTATATATCCTAACCTAAGGCCATCTAACATCTCGGATGTAATATTTGACAACATTCCTGTCGTGTCGGACCCTACTTCTGTGTGGGAACAGTATATACGTCTGTAACGTTATATATCCTTAAGTAAGGCAACCTGACATCTCCAATGTAATATTCTACAACATTCCAGGCGTGTCGGACCCTACTTCTCGGTGGGAACATTATATGCGTCTATAACGTTGTATATCCTAATCTAGGGCAACCTATCATCTCAGACGTATTATTTTACAACATTCCAGGCGTGTCGGTCCCTACGTCTCGGTGGTAACATTATATGCGTTTATAGCGTTATATATCCTAACCTAAGGGAACCCAACATCTCGGATGTAACATTTGACAACATTCCTGGCTTGTCGAACCCTACTTCTCGGAGGGAACAGTATATACGTCTATAACGTTAAGTATCCTAACCTAAGGCAACCTAACATCTCGGATGTAATATTTGACAACATTCCTGTCGTGTCGGACCCTACTTCTCGGAGGGAACAGTATATACGTCTATAACGTTATGTATCCTAACCTAAGTCAACCTAACATCTCGGATGTAATATTTGACAACATTTCTGTCGTGTCGGACCCTACTTCTCGGTGGGAACAGTATATACGTCTGTAACGTTATATATCCTAAAGTAAGGCAACCTGACATCTCGAATGTAATATTCTACAACATTCCAGGCGTGTCGGTCCCTACGTCTCGGTGGTAACATTATATGCGTCTATAGCGTTATATATCCTAACCTAAGGCAACCTAACATCTCGGATGAAACATTTGACAACATTCTAGGCGTGTCAGTCCCTACGTCTCGGTGGTAACATTATATGCGTCTATAGCGTTATATATCCTAACCTAAGGCAACCTGACATCTCGGATGTAATATTCTACAACATTCCAGGCGTGTCGGACCCTACTTCTCGGTGGGAACATTATATGCGTCTATAACGTTGTATATCCTAATCTAAGGCAACCTATCATCTCAGACGTAATATTTGGCAACATTCCTGGCGTGTCGTAGCATTCTTTTCGATGGGGAATATTATATACGTCTATAACGGTATATATCCTAATCTAATTCAACCTAACATTTCGCATGCAATATTTGACAACATGCCTGTCCTGTCGAACCCTACTTCTCGGTGGGAACAGTATATACGTCTGTAACGTTATATATCCTAACCTAAGGCAACCTAACATCTCGGATGTAACATTTGACAACATTCCAGGCGTGTCGGTCCCTACGTCACGGTGGTAACATTATATGCGTATATAGCGTTATATATCCTAACCTAAGGCCATCTATCATCTCGGATGTAATATTTGACAACATTCCTGGCGTGTCGTATCCTACTTCTCGGTGGGAACATTATATGCGTCTATAACGTTGTATATCCTAATCTATGGCAACCTGACATCTCGGATGTAATATTCTACAACATTCCAGGCGTGTCGGTCCCTACGTCTCGGTGGTAACATTATATGCGTCTATAACGTTATATATCCTAACCTAAGGCAAGCTAACATGTCGGATGTAATATTTGACAACATTCCTGTCGTGTCGGACCCTACTTCTCGGAGGGAACAGTATATACGTCTATAACGTTATGTATCCTAACCTAAGGCCACCTAACATCTCGGATGTAATATTCTACTACATTCCAGGCGTGTCGGACCCTACTTCTGGGTGGGAATATTATATACGTCTATAACGGTAAATATCCTAATCTAAGGCAACCTAATAACTCGGATATAATACTTGACAACATTCCTGGTGTGTCGGAACCTTCTTCTCGGTGGGTACATTATATGCGTTTATAGCGTTATATATCCTAACCTAAGGCAACCTAACATCTCGGATGTAACATTTGACAACAATCTAGGAGTGTCGCTCCCTACGTCTCGGTGGTAACATTATATGCGTCTATAGTGTTATATATCCTAACCTAAGGCAACCTGACATCTCGGATGTAATATTTGACAACATTCCAGGCGTGTCAGTCCCTACGTCTCGGTGGTAACATTATATGCGTCTATAACGTTATATATCCTAACCTAAGGCAACCTAACATCTCGGTTGTAATATTTGACAACATTCCTGTCGTGTCGGACCCTACTTTCCGGTGGGAATATTATATACGTCTATAACGTTATATATCCTAACCTAAGGCCACCTAACATCTCGGATGTAACATTTGACAACATTCCAGGCGTGTCAGTCCCTACGTCTCGGTGGTAACATTATATGCGTCTATAACGTTATATATCCTAACCTAAACAACCTAACATCTCGGATGTAATATTCTACAACATTCCAGGCGTGCCGGCGCATTCTTTTCGGTGGGAACAGTATATACGTCTATAACGTTATATATCCTAACCTAAGGTAACCTAACACCTCGGATGTAACATTTGACAACATTCCAGGCGTGTCAGTCCCTACGTCTCGGTGGTAACATTATATGCGTCTATAACGTTATATATCCTAACCTAAGGCAACCTAACATCTCGGATGTAACATTTGACAACATTCCTGTCGTGTCGGACCCTACTTCTCGGTGGAAACATTATGTACGTCTATAACGTTATATATCCTAACCTAAGGCTTCCTAACATCTCGGATGTAACATTAGACATCATTCCAGGCGCGTCGGTCCCTACGTCTCGGTGGTAACATTATATGCGTCTATAACGTTATATATCCTAACCTAAGGCAACCTGATATCTCGGATGTAACATTTGACAACATTCTAGGCGTGTCGGTCCTACGTCACGGTGGTAACATTATATGCGTCTATAGCGTTATATATCCTAACCTAAGGCAACCTAACATCTCGGATGTAACATTTGACAACATTCCAGGCGTGTCGGTCCCTATGTCTCGGTGGTATCATTAAATGCGTCTATAGCGTTATATATCCTAACCTAAGGCAACCTAACATCTCGGATGTAACATTTGACAACATTCTAGGCGTGTCAGTCCCTACGTCTCGGTGGTAACATTATATGCGTCTATAGTGTTATATATCCTAACCTAAGGGAACCTAACATCTCGGATGTAACATTTGACAACATTCCAGGCGTGTCGGTCCCTACGTCTCGGTGGTAACATTATATGCGTCTATAGCGTTACATATCCTAACCTAAGGCAACCTCACATCTCGGATGTAATATTTGACAACATTCCTGTCGTGTCGGACCCTACTTCTCGGTGGGAACAGTATATACGTCTGTAGCGTTATATATCCTAAAGTAAGGCAACCTGACATCTAGAATGTAATATTCTACAACATGCCTGTCCTGTCGAACCCTACTCCTCGGTGGGAACAGTATATACGTCTATAACGTTATATATCCTAACCTAAGGCAACCTAACATCTCGGATGTAATATTCTACAACATTCCAGGCGTGCCGGCGCATTCTTTTCGGTGGGAACAGTATATACGTCTATAGCGTTATATATCCTAACCTAAGGCAACCCAACACCTCGGATGTAACATTTGACAAAATTCCAGGCGTGTCAGTCCCTACGTCTCGGCGGTAACATTATATGCGTCTATAACGTTATATATTCTTACCTAAGGCAACCTGACATCTCGGATGTAATATTTGACAACATTCCTGTCGTGTCGGACCCTACTTCTCGGTGGGAACAGTATATACGTCTGTAACGTTATATATCCTAAAGTAAGGCAACCTGACATCTCGAATGTAATATTCTACAACATTCCAGGCGTGTCGGACCCTACTTCTCGGTAGGAACATTATATGCGTCTATAACGTTGTATATCCTAATCTAAGGCAACCTATCATCTCAGACATATTATTTTACAACACTCCTGGCGTGTCGGACCCTACTTCTCGGTGGGAATAGTATATATGTCTATAACATTATATATCCTAACCTAAGGCAACCTAACATCTCAGATGTAACATTTTACAACATTCCTGGCGTGTCGGTGCATTCTTTTCGGTGGGAATATTATATACGTCTATAACGGTATATATCCTAATCTAATTCAACCCTAACATTTCGCATGCAATATTTGACAACATGCCTGTCCTGTCGAACCCTACTTCTCGGTGGGTACAGTATATACGTCTATAACGTTATATATCCTAACCTAAGGCAACGTAACATCTCAGAAAAAACATTTGACAACATTCTAGGCGCGTCAGTCCCTACGTCTCGGTGGTAACATTATATGCGTCTATAGCGTTATATATCCTAACCTAAGGCAACCTGACATCTCGGATGTAACATTTGACAACATTCCAGGCGTGTCGGTCCCTACGTCTCGGTGGTAACATTAAATGCGTCTATAGCGTTATATATCCTAACCTAAGGCAACCTAACATCTCGGATGTAACATTTTACAACATTCCTGGCGTGTCGGTGCATTCTTTTCGGCGGGAATATTATATACGTCTATAACGGTATATATCCTAATCTAATTCAACCCTAACATTTCGCATGCAATATTTGACAACATGCCTGTCCTGTCGAACCCTACTTCTCGGTGGGTACAGTATATACGTCTATAACGTTATATATCCTAACCTAAGGCAACCTAACATCTCAGAAGAAACATTTGACAACATTCTAGGCGTGTCAGTCCCTACGTCTCGGTGGTAACATTATATGCGTCTATAGCGTTATATATCCTAACCTAAGGCAACCTGACATCTCGGATGTAAGATTTGACAACATTCCAGGCGTGTCGGTCCCTACGTCTCGGTGGTAACATTAAATGCGTCTATAGCGTTATATATCCTAACCTAAGGCAACCTGACATCTCGGATGTAACATTTGACAACATTCCAGGCGTGTCGGTCCCTACGTCACGGTGATAACATTATATGCGTTTATAGCGTTATATATCCTAACCTAAGGCAACCTAACATCTCGGAAGAAACATTTGACAACATTCTAGGCGTGTGGGTCCCTACGTCACGGTGGTAACATTATATGCGTCTATAGCGTTATATATCCTAACCTAAGGCAACCTAACATATCGGATGTAATATTTGGCAACATTCCTGTCGTGTCGGACACTACTTCTCGGTGGAAACATTATATAAGTCTATAACGTTATATATCCTATCCTGAGGCCACCTAACATCTCGGATGCAATATCTTACAACATTCCTGGCGTGTCGGTGCATTCTTTTCGGTGGGAATATTATATACGTCTATAACGGTATATATCCTAATCTAATTCAACCTAACATTTCGCATGCAATATTTGACAACGTTCCTGTCCTGTCGAACTCTACTTCTCGGTGGGAACAGTATGTACGTCTATAACGTAATATATCCTAACCTAAGGCAACCTAACATCTTGGATGAAACGTTTGACAACATTCTAAGCGTGTCAGTCCCTACGTCTCGGTGGTAACATTATATGCGTCTATAGCGTTATATATACTAACCTAACGGAACCTAACATCTCGGATGAAACATTTGACAACATTCTAGGCGTGTAAGTCCCTACGTCTCGGTGGTAACATTATATGCGTCTATAGCGTTATATATCCTAACCTAAGGCAACCTGACATCTCGGATGTAACATTTGACATCATTCCAGGCGTGTCAGTCCCTACGTCTCGGTGGTAACATTATATGCGTCTATAACGTTATATATCCTAACCTAAGGCAACCTAACATCTCGGTTGTAATATTTGACAACATTCCTGTCGTGTCGGACCCTACTTTCCGGTGGGAATATTATATACGTCTATAACGTTATATATCCTAACCTAAGGCCACCTAACATCTCGTATGTAACATTTGACAACATTCCAGGCGTGTCAGTCCCTACGTCTCGGTGGTAACATTATATGCGTCTATAACGTTATATATCCTAACCTAAACAACCTAACATCTCGGATGTAATATTCTACAACATTCCAGGCGTGCCGGCGCATTCTTTTCGGTGGGAACAGTATATACGTCTATAACGTTATATATCCTAACCTAAGGTAACCTAACACCTCGGATGTAACATTTGACAACATTCCAGGCGTGTCAGTCCCTACGTCTCGGTGGTAACATTATATGCGTCTATAACGTTATATATCCTAACCTAAGGCAACCTAACATCTCGGATGTAACATTTGACAACATTCCTGTCGTGTCGGACCCTACTTCTCGGTGGAAACATTATGTACGTCTATAACGTTATATATCCTAACCTAAGGCTTCCTAACATCTCGGATGTAACATTAGACATCATTCCAGGCGCGTCTGTCCCTACGTCTCGGTGGTAACATTATATGCGTCTATAACGTTATATATCCTAACCTAAGGCAACCTGATATCTCGGATGTAACATTTGACAACATTCTAGGCGTGTCGGTCCTACGTCACGGTGGTAACATTATATGCGTCTATAGCGTTATATATCCTAACCTAAGGCAACCTAACATCTCGGATGTAACATTTGACAACATTCCAGGCGTGTCGGTCCCTATGTCTCGGTGGTATCATTAAATGCGTCTATAGCGTTATATATCCTAACCTAAGGCAACCTAACATCTCGGATGTAACATTTGACAACATTCTAGGCGTGTCAGTCCCTACGTCTCGGTGGTAACATTATATGCGTCTATAGTGTTATATATCCTAACCTAAGGGAACCTAACATCTCGGATGTAACATTTGACAACATTCCAGGCGTGTCGGTCCCTACGTCTCGGTGGTAACATTATATGCGTCTATAGCGTTACATATCCTAACCTAAGGCAACCTCACATCTCGGATGAAACATTTGACAACATTCTAGGCGTGTCAGTCCCTACGTCTCGGCGGTAACATTATATGCGTCTATAACGTTATATATCCTTACCTAAGGCAACCTGACATCTCGGATGTAATATTTGACAACATTCCTGTCGTGTCGGACCCTACTTCTCGGTGGGAACAGTATATACGTCTGTAGCGTTATATATCCTAAAGTAAGGCAACCTGACATCTCGAATGTAATATTCTACAACATGCCTGTCCTGTCGAACCCTACTCCTCGGTGGGAACAGTATATACGTCTATAACGTTATATATCCTAACCTAAGGCAACCTAACATCTCGGATGTAATATTCTACAACATTCCAGGCGTGCCGGCGCATTCTTTTCGGTGGGAACAGTATATACGTCTATAGCGTTATATATCCTAACCTAAGGCAACCCAACACCTCGGATGTAACATTTGACAAAATTCCAGGCGTGTCAGTCCCTACGTCTCGGCGGTAACATTATATGCGTCTATAACGTTATATATCCTTACCTAAGGCAACCTGACATCTCGGATGTAATATTTGACAACATTCCTGTCGTGTCGGACCCTACTTCTCGGTGGGAACAGTATATACGTCTGTAACGTTATATATCCTAAAGTAAGGCAACCTGACATCTCGAATGTAATATTCTACAACATTCCAGGCGTGTCGGACCCTACTTCTCGGTAGGAACATTATGTGCGTCTATAACGTTGTATATCCTAATCTAAGGCAACCTATCATCTCAGACATATTATTTTACAACACTCCTGGCGTGTCGGACCCTACTTCTCGGTGGGAATAGTATATATGTCTATAACATTATATATCCTAACCTAAGGCAACCTAACATCTCAGATGTAACATTTTACAACATTCCTGGCGTGTCGGTGCATTCTTTTCGGTGGGAATATTATATACGTCTATAACGGTATATATCCTAATCTAATTCAACCCTAACATTTCGCATGCAATATTTGACAACATGCCTGTCCTGTCGAACCCTACTTCTCGGTGGGTACAGTATATACGTCTATAACGTTATATATCCTAACCTAAGGCAACCTAACATCTCAGAAGAAACATTTGACAACATTCTAGGCGCGTCAGTCCCTACGTCTCGGTGGTAACATTAAATGCGTCTATAGCGTTATATATCCTAACCTAAGGCAACCTAACATCTCGGATGTAATGTTTGGCAACATTGCTGTCGTGTCGGACACTACTTCTCGGTGGAAACATTATATAAGTCTATAACGTTATACATCCTATCCTAAGGCCACCTAACATCTCGGATGTAATATCTTACAACATTCCTGGCGTGTCGGTGCATTCTTTTCGGTGGGAATATTATATACGTCTATAACGGTATATATCCTAATCTAATTCAACCTAACATTTCGCATGCAATATTTGACAACGTTCCTGTCCTGTCGAACTCTACTTCTCGGTGGGAACAGTATGTACGTCTATAACGTAATATATCCTAACCTAAGGCAACCTAACATCTTGGATGAAACGTTTGACAACATTCTAAGCGTGTCAGTCCCTACGTCTCGGTGGTAACATTATATGCGTCTATAGCGTTATATATACTAACCTAAGGGAACCTAACATCTCGGATGAAACATTTGACAACATTCTAGGCGTGTAAGTCCCTACGTCTCGGTGGTAACATTATATGCGTCTATAGCGTTATATATCCTAACCTAAGGCAACCTGACATCTCGGATGTAACATTTGACATCATTCCAGGCGTGCCGGTCCCTACGTCACGGTGATAACATTATATGCGTTTATAGCGTTATATATCCTAACCTAAGGCAACCTAACATCTCGGAAGAAACATTTGACAACATTCTAGGCGTGTGGGTCCCTACGTCACGGTGGTAACATTATATGCGTCTATAGCGTTATATATCCTAACCTATGGCAACCTAACATCTCGAATGTAATATTCTACAACATTCCAGGCGTGTCGGACCCTACTTCTCGGTGGGAACATTATATGCGTCTACAACGTTGTATATCCTAATCTAAGGCAACCTATCATCTCAGACGTATTATTTTACAACATTCCTGGCGTGTCGGACCCTACTTCTCGGTGGGTATAGTATATACGTCTATAACGTTATGTATCCTAACCTAAGGCAACCTAACATCTCGGATGTAATATTTGACAACATTCCTGCCGTGTCGGACCCTACTTCTCGGTGGGAACATTATGTACGTCTATAACGTTATATATCCTAACCTAAGGCCACCTAACATCTCGGATGTAATATTTGACAACATTCCTGGCGTGTCGGACCCTACCTCTCGGTGGGAACATTATATACGTCTATAACGTTATATATCCTAACCTAAGGCAACCTAACATCTCGGTTGTAATATTTGACAACATTCCTGTCGTGTCGGACCCTACTTCTCGGTGGGAATAGTATATACGTCTATAACATTATATATCCTAACCTAAGGCCATCTAACATCTCGGATGTAATATTTGACAACATGCCTGTCCTGTCGAACGCTACTTCTCGGTGGGTACAGTATATACGTCTATAACGTTATATTTCCTAACCTAAGGCAACCTAACATCGCGGATGTAACATTTGACAACATTCCAGGCGTGTCGGTCCCTACGTCCCGGTGGTAACATTATATGCGTCTATAACGTAATATATCCTAACCTAAGGCAACCTAACACCTCGGATGTAACATTTGACAAAATTCCAGGCGTGTCAGTCCCTACGTCTCGGTGGTAACATTATATGCGTCTATAGCGTTATATATCCTAACCTAAGGCAACCTAACATCTCGGATGTAACATTTGACAACATTCCAGGCGTGTCGGTCCCTATGTCTCGGCGGTATCATTAAATGCGTCTATAGCGTTATATATCCTAACCTAAGGCAACCTAACATCTCGGATGTAACATTTTACAACATTCCTGGCGTGTCGGTGCATTCTTTTCGGCGGGAATATTATATACGTCTATAACGGTATATATCCTAATCTAATTCAACCCTAACATTTCGCATGCAATATTTGACAACATGCCTGTCCTGTCGAACCCTACTTCTCGGTGGGTACAGTATATACGTCTATAACGTTATATATCCTAACCTAAGGCAACCTAACATCTCAGAAGAAACATTTGACAACATTCTAGGCGTGTCAGTCCCTACGTCTCGGTGGTAACATTATATGCGTCTATAGCGTTATATATCCTAACCTAAGGCAACCTGACATCTCGGATGTAACATTTGACAACATTCCAGGCGTGTCGGTCCCTACGTCTCGGTGGTAACATTAAATGCGTCTATAGCGTTATATATCCTAACCTAAGGCAACCTGACATCTCGGATGTAACATTTGACAACATTCCAGGCGTGTCGGTCCCTACGTCACGGTGATAACATTATATGCGTTTATAGCGTTATATATCCTAACCTAAGGCAACCTAACATCTCGGAAGAAACATTTGACAACATTCTAGGCGTGTCGGTCCCTACGTCACGGTGGTAACATTATATGCGTCTATAGCGTTATATATCCTAACCTAAGGCAACCTAACATATCGGATGTAATATTTGGCAACATTCCTGTCGTGTCGGACACTACTTCTCGGTGGAAACATTATATAAGTCTATAACGTTATATATCCTATCCTGAGGCCACCTAACATCTCGGATGCAATATCTTACAACATTCCTGGCGTGTCGGTGCATTCTTTTCGGTGGGAATATTATATACGTCTATAACGGTATATATCCTAATCTAATTCAACCTAACATTTCGCATGCAATATTTGACAACGTTCCTGTCCTGTCGAACTCTACTTCTCGGTGGGAACAGTATGTACGTCTATAACGTAATATATCCTAACCTAAGGCAACCTAACATCTTGGATGAAACGTTTGACAACATTCTAAGCGTGTCAGTCCCTACGTCTCGGTGGTAACATTATATGCGTCTATAGCGTTATATATACTAACCTAAGGGAACCTAACATCTCGGATGAAACATTTGACAACATTCTAGGCGTGTAAGTCCCTACGTCTCGGTGGTAACATTATATGCGTCTATAGCGTTATATATCCTAACCTAAGGCAACCTGACATCTCGGATGTAACATTTGACATCATTCCAGGCGTGCCGGTCCCTACGTCACGGTGATAACATTATATGCGTTTATAGCGTTATATATCCTAACCTAAGGCAACCTAACATCTCGGAAGAAACATTTGACAACATTCTAGGCGTGTGGGTCCCTACGTCACGGTGGTAACATTATATGCGTCTATAGCGTTATATATCCTAACCTAAGGCAACCTAACATCTCGAATGTAATATTCTACAACATTCCAGGCGTGTCGGACCCTACTTCTCGGTGGGAACATTATATGCGTCTACAACGTTGTATATCCTAATCTAAGGCAACCTATCCTCTCAGACGTACTATTTGACAACATTCCTGGCGTGTCGGACCCTACCTCTCGGTGGGAACATTATATACGTCTATAACGTTATATATCCTAACCTAAGGCAACCTAACATCTCGGTTGTAATATTTGACAACATTCCTGTCGTGTCGGACCCTACTTTCCGGTGGGAATATTATATACGTCTATAACGTTATATATCCTAACCTAAGGCCACCTAACATCTCGGATGTAATATTTGACAACATTCCCGGCGCGTCGGACCCTACATCTCGGTGGGAACAGTATATACGTCTATAACGTTATATATCCTAACCTAAGGCAACCTAACATCTCGGATGTAACATTTGACAACATTCCAGGCGTGTCGGTCCCTACGTCTTGGTGGTAACATTATATGCCTCTATAACGTTATATATCCTAACCTAAGGCAACGTAACATCGCGGATGTAATATTCTACAACATTCCAGGCGTGCCGGCGCATTCTTTTCGGTGGGAACAGTATATACGTCTATAACGTTATATATCCTAACCTAAGGCAACCTAACATCTCAGATGTAACATTTGACAACATTCCAGGCGTGTCGGGCCCTACGTCACGGTGGTAACATTATATGCGTCTATAACGTTATATATCCTAACCTAAGGCAACCTAACATCGCGGATGTAACATTTGACAACATTCCAGGCGTGTCGGTCCCTACGTACCAGTGGTAACATTATATGCGTCTATAGCGTTATATATCCTAACCTAAGGCAACCTAACATCTCGGATGAAACATTTGACAACATTCTAGGCGTGTCAGTCCCTACGTCTCGGTGGTAACATTATATGCGTCTATAGCGTTATATATCCTAACATAAGGCAACCTGACATCTCGGATGTAATATTTGACAACATTCCAGGCGTGTCGGTCCCTACGTCACGGTTGTAACATTATATGCGTCTATAACGTTATATATCCTAACCTAAGGCAACCTAACATCCCGGATTTAACATTTGACAACATTCCAGGCGTGTCGGTCCCTACGTCACGGTGGTAACATTATATGCGTCTATAGCGTTATATATCTTAACCTAAGGCAACCTAACATCTCGGATGAAACATTTGACAACATTCTAGGCGTGTCAGTCCCTATGTCTCGGTGGTAACATTATATGCGTCTATAGCGTTATATATCCTAACCTAAGGCAACCTGACATCTCGGATGTAACATTTGACAACATTCCAGGCATGTCGGTCCCTACGTCTCGGTGGTAACATTAAATGCGTCTATAGAGTTATATATGCTAACCTAAGGCAACCTAACATATCGGATGTAATATTTGGCAACATTCCTGTCGTGTCGGACACTACTTCTCGGTGGAAACATTATATAAGTCTATAACGTTATATATCGTATCCTGAGGCCACCTAACATCTCGGATGCAATATCTTACAACATTCCTGGCGTGTCGGTGCATTCTTTTCGGTGGGAATATTATATACGTCTATAACGGTATATATCCTAATCTAATTCAACCTAACATTTCGCATGCAATATTTGACAACGTTCCTGTCCTGTCGAACTCTACTTCTCGGTGGGAACAGTATGTACGTCTATAACGTAATATATCCTAACCTAAGGCAACCTAACATCTTGGATGAAACGTTTGACAACATTCTAAGCGTGTCAGTCCCTACGTCTCGGTGGTAACATTATATGCGTCTATAGCGTTATATATACTAACCTAAGGGAACCTAACATCTCGGATGAAACATTTGACAACATTCTAGGCGTGTAAGTCCCTACGTCTCGGTGGTAACATTATATGCGTCTATAGCGTTATATATCCTAACCTAAGGCAACCTGACATCTCGGATGTAACATTTGACAACATTCCAGGCGTGTCGGTCCCTACGTCACGGTGATAACATTATATGCGTCTATAGCGTTATATATCCTAACCTAAGGCAACCTAACATCTCGGATGTAACATTTGACAACATTCCAGGCGTGTCGGTCCCTATGTCTCGGCGGTATCATTAAATGCGTCTATAGCGTTATATATCCTAACCTAAGGCAACCTAACATCTCGGATGTAACATTTTACAACATTCCTGGCGTGTCGGTGCATTCTTTTCGGCGGGAATATTATATACGTCTATAACGGTATATATCCTAATCTAATTCAACCCTAACATTTCGCATGCAATATTTGACAACATGCCTGTCCTGTCGAACCCTACTTCTCGGTGGGTACAGTATATACGTCTATAACGTTATATATCCTAACCTAAGGCAACCTAACATCTCAGAAGAAACATTTGACAACATTCTAGGCGTGTCAGTCCCTACGTCTCGGTGGTAACATTATATGCGTCTATAGCGTTATATATCCTAACCTAAGGCAACCTGACATCTCGGATGTAACATTTGACAACATTCCAGGCGTGTCGGTCCCTACGTCTCGGTGGTAACATTAAATGCGTCTATAGCGTTATATATCCTAACCTATGGCAACCTGACATCTCGGATGTAACATTTGACAACATTCCAGGCGTGTCGGTCCCTACGTCACGGTGATAACATTATATGCGTTTATAGCGTTATATATCCTAACCTAAGGCAACCTAACATCTCGGAAGAAACATTTGACAACATTCTAGGCGTGTGGGTCCCTACGTCACGGTGGTAACATTATATGCGTCTATAGCGTTATATATCCTAACCTAAGGCAACCTAACATATCGGATGTAATATTTGGCAACATTCCTGTCGTGTCGGACACTACTTCTCGGTGGAAACATTATATAAGTCTATAACGTTATATATCCTATCCTGAGGCCACCTAACATCTCGGATGCAATATCTTACAACATTCCTGGCGTGTCGGTGCATTCTTTTCGGTGGGAATATTATATACGTCTATAACGGTATATATGCTAATCTAATTCAACCTAACATTTCGCATGCAATATTTGACAACGTTCCTGTCCTGTCGAACTCTACTTCTCGGTGGGAACAGTATGTACGTCTATAACGTAATATATCCTAACCTAAGGCAACCTAACATCTTGGATGAAACGTTTGACAACATTCTAAGCGTGTCAGTCCCTACGTCTCGGTGGTAACATTATATGCGTCTATAGCGTTATATATACTAACCTAAGGGAACCTAACATCTCGGATGAAACATTTGACAACATTCTAGGCGTGTAAGTCCCTACGTCTCGGTGGTAACATTATATGCGTCTATAGCGTTATATATCCTAACCTAAGGCAACCTGACATCTCGGATGTAACATTTGACATCATTCCAGGCGTGCCGGTCCCTACGTCACGGTGATAACATTATATGCGTTTATAGCGTTATATATCCTAACCTAAGGCAACCTAACATCTCGGAAGAAACATTTGACAACATTCTAGGCGTGTGGGTCCCCACGTCACGGTGGTAACATTATATGCGTCTATAGCGTTATATATCCTAACCTAAGGCAACCTAACATCTCGAATGTAATATTCTACAACATTCCAGGCGTGTCGGACCCTACTTCTCGGTGGGAACATTATATGCGTCTACAACGTTGTATATCCTAATCTAAGGCAACCTATCCTCTCAGACGTATTATTTGACAACATTCCTGGCGTGTCGGACCCTACCTCTCGGTGGGAACATTATATACGTCTATAACGTTATATATCCTAACCTAAGGCAACCTAACATCTCGGTTGTAATATTTGACAACATTCCTGTCGTGTCGGACCCTACTTTCCGGTGGGAATATTATATACGTCTATAACGTTATATATCCTAACCTAAGGCCACCTAACATCTCGGATGTAATATTTGACAACATTCCCGGCGCGTCGGACCCTACATCTCGGTGGGAACAGTATATACGTCTATAACGTTATATATCCTAACCTAAGGCAACCTAACATCTCGGATGTAACATTTGACAACATTCCAGGCGTGTCGGTCCCTACGTCTTGGTGGTAACATTATATGCCTCTATAACGTTATATATCCTAACCTAAGGCAACGTAACATCGCGGATGTAATATTCTACAACATTCCAGGCGTGCCGGCGCATTCTTTTCGGTGGGAACAGTATATACGTCTATAACGTTATATATCCTAACCTAAGGCAACCTAACATCTCAGATGTAACATTTGACAACATTCCAGGCGTGTCGGGCCCTACGTCACGGTGGTAACATTATATGCGTCTATAACGTTATATATCCTAACCTAAGGCAACCTAACATCGCGGATGTAACATTTGACAACATTCCAGGCGTGTCGGTCCCTACGTACCAGTGGTAACATTATATGCGTCTATAGCGTTATATATCCTAACCTAAGGCAACCTAACATCTCGGATGAAACATTTGACAACATTCTAGGCGTGTCAGTCCCTACGTCTCGGTGGTAACATTATATGCGTCTATAGCGTTATATATCCTAACATAAGGCAACCTGACATCTCGGATGTAATATTTGACAACATTCCAGGCGTGTCGGTCCCTACGTCACGGTTGTAACATTATATGCGTCTATAACGTTATATATCCTAACCTAAGGCAACCTAACATCCCGGATTTAACATTTGACAACATTCCAGGCGTGTCGGTCCCTACGTCACGGTGGTAACATTATATGCGTCTATAGCGTTATATATCTTAACCTAAGGCAACCTAACATCTCGGATGAAACATTTGACAACATTCTAGGCGTGTCAGTCCCTATGTCTCGGTGGTAACATTATATGCGTCTATAGCGTTATATATCCTAACCTAAGGCAACCTAACATCTCGAATGTAATATTCTACAACATTCCAGGCGTGTCGGACCCTACTTCTCGGTGGGAACATTATATGCGTCTACAACGTTGTATATCCTAATCTAAGGCAACCTATCATCTCAGACGTATTATTTTACAACATTCCTGGCGTGTCGGACCCTACTTCTCGGTGGGTATAGTATATACGTCTATAACGTTATGTATCCTAACCTAAGGCAACCTAACATCTCGGATGTAATATTTGACAACATTCCTGCCGTGTCGGACCCTACTTCTCGGTGGGAACATTATGTACGTCTATAACGTTATATATCCTAACCTAAGGCCACCTAACATCTCGGATGTAATATTTGACAACATTCCTGGCGTGTCGGACCCTACCTCTCGGTGGGAACATTATATACGTCTATAACGTTATATATCCTAACCTAAGGCAACCTAACATCTCGGTTGTAATATTTGACAACATTCCTGTCGTGTCGGACCCTACTTTCCGGTGGGAATATTATATACGTCTATAACGTTATATATCCTAACCTAAGGCCACCTAACATCTCGGATGTAATATTTGACAACATTCCCGGCGCGTCGGACCCTACTTCTCGGTGGGAACAGTATATACGTCTATAACGTTATATATCCTAACCTAAGGCAACCTAACATCTCGGATGTAACATTTGACAACATTCCAGGCGTGTCGGTCCCTACGTCTTGGTGGTAACATTATATGCCTCTATAACGTTATATATCCTAACCTAAGGCAACGTAACATCGCGGATGTAATATTCTACAACATTCCAGGCGTGCCGGCGCATTCTTTTCGGTGGGAACAGTATATACGTCTATAACGTTATATATCCTAACCTAAGGCAACCTAACATCTCAGATGTAACATTTGACAACATTCCAGGCGTGTCGGGCCCTACGTCACGGTGGTAACATTATATGCGTCTATAGCGTTATATATCCTAACCTAAGGCAACCTAACATCTCGGATGTAACATTTGACAACATTCCAGGCGTGTCAGTCCCTACGTCTCGATGGTAACATTATATGCGTTTATAGTGTTATATATCCTAACCTAAGGGAACCTAACATCTCGGATGAAACATTTGACAACATTCTAGGCGTGTCAGTCCCTACGTCTCGGTGGTAACATTATATGCGTCTATAGCGTTATATATCCTAACCTAAGGCAACCTGACATCTCGGATGTAATATTTGACAACATTCCTGTCGTGCCGGACCCTACTTCTCGCTGGGAACATTATGTACGTCTATAACGGTATATATCCTAATCTAATTCAACCTAACATTTCGCATGCAATATTTGACAACATTCCTGTCCTGTCGAACTCTACCTCTCGGTGGGAACAGTATGTACGTCTATAACGTTATATATCCTAACCTAAGGCAACCTAACATCTCGGGTGAAACGTTTGACAACATTTTAGGCGTGTCAGTCCCTACGTCTCGGTGGTAACATTATATGCGTCTATAGCGTTATATATCCTATCCTAAGGCAACCTGACATCTCGGATGTAACATTTGACAACATTCCAGGCGTGTCGGACCCCTACTTCTCGGTGGGCACATTATATGCGTCTATAACGTTGTATATCCTAATCTAAGGCAACCTATCATCTCAGACGTATTATTTTACAACACTCCTGGCGTGTCGGACCCTACTTCTCGGTGGGAATAGTATATACGTCTATAACATTATATATCCTAACCTAAGGCCATCTAACATCTCGGTTGTAATATTTGACTACATTCCTGGCGTGTCGGACCCTACTTCTCGGTGGGAACAGTATATACGTCTGTATCGTTATATATGCTAAAGTAAGGCAACCTGACATCTCGAATGTAATATTCTACAACATTCCAGGCGTGTCGGACCCTACTTCTTGGTGGGCACATTATATGCGTCTATAACGTTGTATATCCTAATCTAAGGCAACCTATCATCTCAGACGTATTATTTTACAACATTCCTGGCGTGTCGGACCCTACTTCTCGGTGGGAATAGTATATACGTCTATAACATTATATATCCTAACCTAAGGCCATCTAACATCTCGGATGTAATATTTGACAACATGCCTGTCCTGTCGAACGCTACTTCTCGGTGGGTACAGTATATACGTCTATAACGTTATATTTCCTAACCTAAGGCAACCTAACATCGCGGATGTAACATTTGACAACATTCCAGGCGTGTCGGTCCCTACGTCCCGGTGGTAACATTATATGCGTCTATAGCGTTATATATCCTAACCTAAGGCAACCTAACATCACGGATGTAACATTTGACAACATTCCAGGCGTGTTGGTCCCTACGTCTCGGTGGTAACATTATATGCGTTTATAGCGCTATATATCCTAACCTAAGGGAACCTCACATCTCGGATGTAACATTTGACAACATTCCAGGCGTGTCGGTCCCTACGTCTCGGTGGTAACATTATATGCGTCTATAGCGTTATATATCCTAACATAAGGCAACCTAACATCTCGGATGAAACATTTGACAATATTCTAGGCGTGTCAGTCCCTACGTCTCGGTGGTAACATTATATGCGTCTATAGCGTTATATATCCTAACCTAAGGCAATTTAACATCTCGGATGTAATATTTGACAACATTCCTGTCGTGTCGGACCCTACTTCTCGGTGGGAACATTATATGCGTCTATAGCGTTATATATCCTAACCTAAGGCAACCTAACATCTCGGATGTAACATTTGACAACATTCCAGGCGTGTCAGTCCCTACGTCTCGGTGGTAACATTATATGCGTCTATAACGTTATATATCCTAACCTAAGGCAACCTAACATCTCGGATGTAATATTCTACAACATTCCAGGCGTGCCGGCGCATTCTTTTCGGTGGGAACAGTATATACGTCTATAACGTTATATATCCTAACCTAAGGCAACCTAACATCTCAGATGTAACATTTGACAACATTCCAGGCGTGTCGGGCCCTACGTCACGGTGATAACATTATATGCGTTTATAGCGTTATATATCCTAACCTAAGGCAACCTAACATCTCGGAAGAAAAATTTGACAACATTCTAGGCGTGTGGGTCCCTACGTCACGGTGGTAACATTATATGCGTCTATAGCGTTATATATCCTAACCTAAGGCAACCTAACATCTGGAATGTAATATTCTACAACATTCCAGGCGTGTCGGACCCTACTTCTCGGTGGGAACATTATATGCGTCTACAACGTTGTATATCCTAATCTAAGGCAACCTATCATCTCAGACGTATTATTTTACAACATTCCTGGCGTGTCGGACCCTACTTCTCGGTGGGTATAGTATATACGTCTATAACGTTATGTATCCTAACCTAAGGCAACCTAACATCTCGGATGTAATATTTGACAACATTCCTGCCGTGTCGGACCCTACTTCTCGGTGGGAACATTATGTACGTCTATAACGTTATATATCCTAACCTAAGGCCACCTAACATCTCGGATGTAATATTTGACAACATTCCTGGCGTGTCGGACCCTACCTCTCGGTGGGAACATTATATACGTCTATAACGTTATATATCCTAACCTAAGGCAACCTAACATCTCGGTTGTAATATTTGACAACATTCCTGTCGTGTCGGACCCTACTTTCCGGTGGGAATATTATATACGTCTATAACGTTATATATCCTAACCTAAGGCCACCTAACATCTCGGATGTAATATTTGACAACATTCCCGGCGCGTCGGACCCTACTTCTCGGTGGGAACAGTATATACGTCTATAACGTTATATATCCTAACCTAAGGCAACCTAACATCTCGGATGTAACATTTGACAACATTCCAGGCGTGTCGGTCCCTACGTCTTGGTGGTAACATTATATGCCTCTATAACGTTATATATCCTAACCTAAGGCAACGTAACATCGCGGATGTAATATTCTACAACATTCCAGGCGTGCCGGCGCATTCTTTTCGGTGGGAACAGTATATACGTCTATAACGTTATATATCCTAACCTAAGGCAACCTAACATCTCAGATGTAACATTTGACAACATTCCAGGCGTGTCGGGCCCTACGTCACGGTGGTAACATTATATGCGTCTATAGCGTTATATATCCTAACCTAAGGCAACCTAACATCTCGGATGTAACATTTGACAACATTCCAGGCGTGTCAGTCCCTACGTCTCGATGGTAACATTATATGCGTTTATAGTGTTATATATCCTAACCTAAGGGAACCTAACATCTCGGATGAAACATTTGACAACATTCTAGGCGTGTCAGTCCCTACGTCTCGGTGGTAACATTATATGCGTCTATAGCGTTATATATCCTAACCTAAGGCAACCTGACATCTCGGATGTAATATTTGACAACATTCCTGTCGTGCCGGACCCTACTTCTCGCTGGGAACATTATGTACGTCTATAACGGTATATATCCTAATCTAATTCAACCTAACATTTCGCATGCAATATTTGACAACATTCCTGTCCTGTCGAACTCTACTTCTCGGTGGGAACAGTATGTACGTCTATAACGTTATATATCCTAACCTAAGGCAACCTAACATCTCGGGTGAAACGTTTGACAACATTTTAGGCGTGTCAGTCCCTACGTCTCGGTGGTAACATTATATGCGTCTATAGCGTTATATATCCTATCCTAAGGCAACCTGACATCTCGGATGTAACATTTGACAACATTCCAGGCGTGTCGGACCCCTACTTCTCGGTGGGCACATTATATGCGTCTATAACGTTGTATATCCTAATCTAAGGCAACCTATCATCTCAGACGTATTATTTTACAACACTCCTGGCGTGTCGGACCCTACTTCTCGGTGGGAATAGTATATACGTCTATAACATTATATATCCTAACCTAAGGCCATCTAACATCTCGGTTGTAATATTTGACAACATTCCTGGCGTGTCGGACCCTACTTCTCGGTGGGAACAGTATATACGTCTGTATCGTTATATATGCTAAAGTAAGGCAACCTGACATCTCGAATGTAATATTCTACAACATTCCAGGCGTGTCGGACCCTACTTCTTGGTGGGCACATTATATGCGTCTATAACGTTGTATATCCTAATCTAAGGCAACCTATCATCTCAGACGTATTATTTTACAACATTCCTGGCGTGTCGGACCCTACTTCTCGGTGGGAATAGTATATACGTCTATAACATTATATATCCTAACCTAAGGCCATCTAACATCTCGGATGTAATATTTGACAACATGCCTGTCCTGTCGAACGCTACTTCTCGGTGGGTACAGTATATACGTCTATAACGTTATATTTCCTAACCTAAGGCAACCTAACATCGCGGATGTAACATTTGACAACATTCCAGGCGTGTCGGTCCCTACGTCCCGGTGGTAACATTATATGCGTCTATAGCGTTATATATCCTAACCTAAGGCAACCTAACATCACGGATGTAACATTTGACAACATTCCAGGCGTGTTGGTCCCTACGTCTCGGTGGTAACATTATATGCGTTTATAGCGCTATATATCCTAACCTAAGGGAACCTCACATCTCGGATGTAACATTTGACAACATTCCAGGCGTGTCGGTCCCTACGTCTCGGTGGTAACATTATATGCGTCTATAGCGTTATATATCCTAACATAAGGCAACCTAACATCTCGGATGAAACATTTGACAATATTCTAGGCGTGTCAGTCCCTACGTCTCGGTGGTAACATTATATGCGTCTATAGCGTTATATATCCTAACCTAAGGCAATTTAACATCTCGGATGTAATATTTGACAACATTCCTGTCGTGTCGGACCCTACTTCTCGGTGGGAACATTATATGCGTCTATAGCGTTATATATCCTAACCTAAGGCAACCTAACATCTCGGATGTAACATTTGACAACATTCCAGGCGTGTCAGTCCCTACGTCTCGGTGGTAACATTATATGCGTCTATAACGTTATATATCCTAACCTAAGGCAACCTAACATCTCGGATGTAATATTCTACAACATTCCAGGCGTGCCGGCGCATTCTTTTCGGTGGGAACAGTATATACGTCTATAACGTTATATATCCTAACCTAAGGCAACCTAACATCTCAGATGTAACATTTGACAACATTCCAGGCGTGTCGGGCCCTACGTCACGGTGATAACATTATATGCGTTTATAGCGTTATATATCCTAACCTAAGGCAACCTAACATCTCGGAAGAAAAATTTGACAACATTCTAGGCGTGTGGGTCCCTACGTCACGGTGGTAACATTATATGCGTCTATAGCGTTATATATCCTAACCTAAGGCAACCTAACATCTCGAATGTAATATTCTACAACATTCCAGGCGTGTCGGACCCTACTTCTCGGTGGGAACATTATATGCGTCTACAACGTTGTATATCCTAATCTAAGGCAACCTATCATCTCAGACGTATTATTTTACAACATTCCTGGCGTGTCGGACCCTACTTCTCGGTGGGTATAGTATATACGTCTATAACGTTATGTATCCTAACCTAAGGCAACCTAACATCTCGGATGTAATATTTGACAACATTCCTGCCGTGTCGGACCCTACTTCTCGGTGGGAACATTATGTACGTCTATAACGTTATATATCCTAACCTAAGGCCACCTAACATCTCGGATGTAATATTTGACAACATTCCTGGCGTGTCGGACCCTACCTCTCGGTGGGAACATTATATACGTCTATAACGTTATATATCCTAACCTAAGGCAACCTAACATCTCGGTTGTAATATTTGACAACATTCCTGTCGTGTCGGACCCTACTTTCCGGTGGGAATATTATATACGTCTATAACGTTATATATCCTAACCTAAGGCCACCTAACATCTCGGATGTAATATTTGACAACATTCCCGGCGCGTCGGACCCTACTTCTCGGTGGGAACAGTATATACGTCTATAACGTTATATATCCTAACCTAAGGCAACCTAACATCTCGGATGTAACATTTGACAACATTCCAGGCGTGTCGGTCCCTACGTCTTGGTGGTAACATTATATGCTTCTATAACGTTATATATCCTAACCTAAGGCAACGTAACATCGCGGATGTAATATTCTACAACATTCCAGGCGTGCCGGCGCATTCTTTTCGGTGGGAACAGTATATACGTCTATAACGTTATATATCCTAACCTAAGGCAACCTAACATCTCAGATGTAACATTTGACAACATTCCAGGCGTGTCGGGCCCTACGTCACGGTGGTAACATTATATGCGTCTATAGCGTTATATATCCTAACCTAAGGCAACCTAACATCTCGGATGTAACATTTGACAACATTCCAGGCGTGTCAGTCCCTACGTCTCGATGGTAACATTATATGCGTTTATAGTGTTATATATCCTAACCTAAGGGAACCTAACATCTCGGATGAAACATTTGACAACATTCTAGGCGTGTCAGTCCCTACGTCTCGGTGGTAACATTATATGCGTCTATAGCGTTATATATCCTAACCTAAGGCAACCTGACATCTCGGATGTAATATTTGACAACATTCCTGTCGTGCCGGACCCTACTTCTCGCTGGGAACATTATGTACGTCTATAACGGTATATATCCTAATCTAATTCAACCTAACATTTCGCATGCAATATTTGACAACATTCCTGTCCTGTCGAACTCTACTTCTCGGTGGGAACAGTATGTACGTCTATAACGTTATATATCCTAACCTAAGGCAACCTAACATCTCGGGTGAAACGTTTGACAACATTTTAGGCGTGTCAGTCCCTACGTCTCGGTGGTAACATTATATGCGTCTATAGCGTTATATATCCTATCCTAAGGCAACCTGACATCTCGGATGTAACATTTGACAACATTCCAGGCGTGTCGGACCCCTACTTCTCGGTGGGCACATTATATGCGTCTATAACGTTGTATATCCTAATCTAAGGCAACCTATCATCTCAGACGTATTATTTTACAACACTCCTGGCGTGTCGGACCCTACTTCTCGGTGGGAATAGTATATACGTCTATAACATTATATATCCTAACCTAAGGCCATCTAACATCTCGGTTGTAATATTTGACAACATTCCTGGCGTGTCGGACCCTACTTCTCGGTGGGAACAGTATATACGTCTGTATCGTTATATATGCTAAAGTAAGGCAACCTGACATCTCGAATGTAATATTCTACAACATTCCAGGCGTGTCGGACCCTACTTCTTGGTGGGCACATTATATGCGTCTATAACGTTGTATATCCTAATCTAAGGCAACCTATCATCTCAGACGTATTATTTTACAACATTCCTGGCGTGTCGGACCCTACTTCTCGGTGGGAATAGTATATACGTCTATAACATTATATATCCTAACCTAAGGCCATCTAACATCTCGGATGTAATATTTGACAACATGCCTGTCCTGTCGAACGCTACTTCTCGGTGGGTACAGCATATACGTCTATAACGTTATATTTCCTAACCTAAGGCAACCTAACATCGCGGATGTAACATTTGACAACATTCCAGGCGTGTCGGTCCCTACGTCCCGGTGGTAACATTATATGCGTCTATAGCGTTATATATCCTAACCTAAGGCAACCTAACATCACGGATGTAACATTTGACAACATTCCAGGCGTGTTGGTCCCTACGTCTCGGTGGTAACATTATATGCGTTTATAGCGCTATATATCCTAACCTAAGGGAACCTCACATCTCGGATGTAACATTTGACAACATTCCAGGCGTGTCGGTCCCTACGTCTCGGTGGTAACATTATATGCGTCTATAGCGTTATATATCCTAACATAAGGCAACCTAACATCTCGGATGAAACATTTGACAATATTCTAGGCGTGTCAGTCCCTACGTCTCGGTGGTAACATTATATGCGTCTATAGCGTTATATATCCTAACCTAAGGCAATTTAACATCTCGGATGTAATATTTGACAACATTCCTGTCGTGTCGGACCCTACTTCTCGGTGGGAACATTATATGCGTCTATAGCGTTATATATCCTAACCTAAGGCAACCTAACATCTCGGATGTAACATTTGACAACATTCCAGGCGTGTCGGACCCTACTTCTCGGTGGGAACATTATGTACGTCTATAACGTTATATATCCTAACCTAAGGCCACCTAACATCTCGGATGTAATATTTGACAACATTCCTGGCGTGTCGGACCCTACCTCTCGGTGGGAACATTATATACGTCTATAACGTTATATATCCTAACCTAAGGCAACCTAACATCTCGGTTGTAATATTTGACAACATTCCTGTCGTGTCGGACCCTACTTTCCGGTGGGAATATTATATACGTCTATAACGTTATATATCCTAACCTAAGGCCACCTAACATCTCGGATGTAATATTTGACAACATTCCCGGCGCGTCGGACCCTACTTCTCGGTGGGAACAGTATATACGTCTATAACGTTATATATCCTAACCTAAGGCAACCTAACATCTCGGATGTAACATTTGACAACATTCCAGGCGTGTCGGTCCCTACGTCTTGGTGGTAACATTATATGCCTCTATAACGTTATATATCCTAACCTAAGGCAACGTAACATCGCGGATGTAATATTCTACAACATTCCAGGCGTGCCGGCGCATTCTTTTCGGTGGGAACAGTATATACGTCTATAACGTTATATATCCTAACCTAAGGCAACCTAACATCTCAGATGTAACATTTGACAACATTCCAGGCGTGTCGGGCCCTACGTCACGGTGGTAACATTATATGCGTCTATAGCGTTATATATCCTAACCTAAGGCAACCTAACATCTCGGATGTAACATTTGACAACATTCCAGGCGTGTCAGTCCCTACGTCTCGATGGTAACATTATATGCGTTTATAGTGTTATATATCCTAACCTAAGGGAACCTAACATCTCGGATGAAACATTTGACAACATTCTAGGCGTGTCAGTCCCTACGTCTCGGTGGTAACATTATATGCGTCTATAGCGTTATATGTCCTAACCTAAGGCAACCTGACATCTCGGATGTAATATTTGACAACATTCCTGTCGTGCCGGACCCTACTTCTCGCTGGGAACATTATGTACGTCTATAACGGTATATATCCTAATCTAATTCAACCTAACATTTCGCATGCAATATTTGACAACATTCCTGTCCTGTCGAACTCTACTTCTCGGTGGGAACAGTATGTACGTCTATAACGTTATATATCCTAACCTAAGGCAACCTAACATCTCGGGTGAAACGTTTGACAACATTTTAGGCGTGTCAGTCCCTACGTCTCGGTGGTAACATTATATGCGTCTATAGCGTTATATATCCTATCCTAAGGCAACCTGACATCTCGGATGTAACATTTGACAACATTCCAGGCGTGTCGGACCCCTACTTCTCGGTGGGCACATTATATGCGTCTATAACGTTGTATATCCTAATCTAAGGCAACCTATCATCTCAGACGTATTATTTTACAACACTCCTGGCGTGTCGGACCCTACTTCTCGGTGGGAATAGTATATACGTCTATAACATTATATATCCTAACCTAAGGCCATCTAACATCTCGGTTGTAATATTTGACAACATTCCTGGCGTGTCGGACCCTACTTCTCGGTGGGAACAGTATATACGTCTGTATCGTTATATATGCTAAAGTAAGGCAACCTGACATCTCGAATGTAATATTCTACAACATTCCAGGCGTGTCGGACCCTACTTCTTGGTGGGCACATTATATGCGTCTATAACGTTGTATATCCTAATCTAAGGCAACCTATCATCTCAGACGTATTATTTTACAACATTCCTGGCGTGTCGGACCCTACTTCTCGGTGGGAATAGTATATACGTCTATAACATTATATATCCTAACCTAAGGCCATCTAACATCTCGGATGTAATATTTGACAACATGCCTGTCCTGTCGAACGCTACTTCTCGGTGGGTACAGTATATACGTCTATAACGTTATATTTCCTAACCTAAGGCAACCTAACATCGCGGATGTAACATTTGACAACATTCCAGGCGTGTCGGTCCCTACGTCCCGGTGGTAACATTATATGCGTCTATAGCGTTATATATCCTAACCTAAGGCAACCTAACATCACGGATGTAACATTTGACAACATTCCAGGCGTGTCGGTCCCTACGTCTCGGTGGTAACATTATATGCGTTTATAGCGCTATATATCCTAACCTAAGGGAACCTCACATCTCGGATGTAACATTTGACAACATTCCAGGCGTGTCGGTCCCTACGCCTCGGTGGTAACATTATATGCGTCTATAGCGTTATATATCCTAACATAAGGCAACCTAACATCTCGGATGAAACATTTGACAATATTCTAGGCGTGTCAGTCCCTACGTCTCGGTGGTAACATTATATGCGTCTATAGCGTTATATATCCTAACCTAAGGCAATTTAACATCTCGGATGTAATATTTGACAACATTCCTGTCGTGTCGGACCCTACTTCTCGGTGGGAACATTATATGCGTCTATAGCGTTATATATCCTAACCTAAGGCAACCTAACATCTCGGATGTAACATTTGACAACATTCCAGGCGTGTCAGTCCCTACGTCTCGGTGGTAACATTATATGCGTCTATAACGTTATATATCCTAACCTAAGGCAACCTAACATCTCGGATGTAATATTCTACAACATTCCAGGCGTGCCGGCGCATTCTTTTCGGTGGGAACAGTATATACGTCTATAACGTTATATATCCTAACCTAAGGCAACCTGACATCTCGGATGTAATATTTGACAACATTCCTGTCGTGTCGGACCCTACTTCTCGGTGGGAACAGTATATACGTCTGTAACGTTATATATCCTAAAGTAAGGCAACCTGACATCTCGAATGTAATATTCTACAACATTCCAGGCGTGTCGGACCCTACTTCTCGGTAGGAACATTATATGCGTCTATAACGTTGTATATCCTAATCTAAGGCAACCTATCATCTCAGACATATTATTTTACAACATTCCTGGCGTGTCGGACCCTACTTCTCGGTGGGAATAGTATATATGTCTATAACATTATATATCCTAACCTAAGGCAACCTAACATCTCAGATGTAACATTTTACAACATTCCTGGCGTGTCGGTGCATTCTTTTCGGTGGGAATATGATATACGTCTATAACGGTATATATCCTAATCTAATTCAACCCTAACATTTCGCATGCAATATTTGACAACATGCCTGTCCTGTCGAACCCTACTTCTCGGTGGGTACAGTATATACGTCTATAACGTTATATATACTAACCTAAGGGAACCTAACATCTCGGATGAAACATTTTACAACATTCCTGGCGTGTCGGTGCATTCTTTTCGGTGGGAATATTATATACGTCTATAACGGTATATATCCTAATCTAATTCAACCTAACATTTCGCATGCAATATTTGACAACATGCCTGTCCTGTCGAACCCTACTTCTCGGTGGGTAGAGTATATACGTCTATAACGTTATATATCCTAACCTAAGGCAACCTAACATCGCGGATGTAACATATGACAACATTCCAGGCGTGTCGGTCCCTACGTACCAGTGGTAACATTATATGCGTCTATAGCGTTATATATCCTAACCTAAGGCAACCTAACATCTCGGATGTAACATTTGACAACATTCCAGGCGTGTCGGTCCCTACGTCTCGGTGGTAACATTATTTGCGTTTATAGCGTTATATATCCTAACCTAAGGTAACCTAACATCTCGGATGTAACATTTGACAACATTCCAGGCGTGTCGGACCCTACCTCTCGGTGGGAACATTATATGCGTCTATAGCGTTATATATCCTAACCTAAGGCAACCTAACATCTCGGATGTAACATTTGACAACATTCCAGGCGTGTCAGTCCCTACGTCTCGATGGTAACATTATATGCGTTTATAGTGTTATATATCCTAACCTAAGGGAACCTAACATCTCGGATGAAACATTTGACAACATTCTAGGCGTGTCAGTCCCTACGTCTCGGTGGTAACATTATATGCGTCTATAGCGTTATATATCCTAACCTAAGGCAACCTGACATCTCGGATGTAATATTTGACAACATTCCTGTCGTGTCGGACCCTACTTCTCGGTGGGAACATTATGTACGTCTATAACGGTATATATCCTAATCTAATTCAACCTAACATTTCGCATGCAATATTTGACAACATTCCTGTCCTGTCGAACTCTACTTCTCGGTGGGAACAGTATGTACGTCTATAACGTTATATATCCTAACCTAAGGCAACCTAACATCTCGGGTGAAACGTTTGACAACATTCTAGGCGTGTCAGTCCCTACGTCTCGGTGGTAACATTATATGCGTCTATAGCGTTATATATCCTAACCTAAGGCAACCTGACATCTCGGATGTAACATTTGACATCATTCCAGGCGTGTCGGACCCTACTTCTCGGTGGGCACATTATATGCGTCTATAACGTTGTATATCCTAATCTAAGGCAACCTATCATCTCAGACGTATTATTTTACAACATTCCTGGCGTGTCGGACCCTACTTCTCGGTGGGAATAGTATATACGTCTATAACATTATATATCCTAACCTAAGGCCATCTAACATCTCGGATGTAATATTTGACAACATTCCTGTCGTGTCGGACCCTACTTCTCGGTGGGAACAGTATATACGTCTGTATCGTTATATATGCTAAAGTAAGGCAACCTGACATCTCGAATGTAATATTCTACAACATTCCAGGCGTGTCGGACCCTACTTCTTGGTGGGCACATTATATGCGTCTATAACGTTGTATATCCTAATCTAAGGCAACCTATCATCTCAGACGTATTATTTTACAACATTCCTGGCGTGTCGGACCCTACTTCTCGGTGGGAATAGTATATACGTCTATAACATTATATATCCTAACCTAAGGCCATCTAACATCTCGGATGTAATATTTGACAACATGCCTGTCCTGTCGAACCCTACTTCTCGGTGGGTACAGTATATACGTCTATAACGTTATATTTCCTAACCTAAGGCAACCTAACATCGCGGATGTAACATTTGACAACATTCCAGGCGTGTCGGTCCCTACGTCTCGGTGGTAATATTATATGCGTCTATAGCGTTATATATCCTAACATAAGGCAACCTAACATCTCGGATGAAACATTTGACAACATTCTAGGCGTGTCAGTCCCTACGTCTCGGTGGTAACATTATATGCGTCTATAGCGTTATATATCCTAACCTAAGGCAACCTGACAGATCGGATGTAATATTTGACAACATTCCTGTCGTGTCGGACCCTACTTCTCGGTGGGAACATTATATGCGTCTATAGCGTTATATATCCTAACCTAAGGCAACCTAACATCTCGGATGTAACATTTGACAACATTCCAGGCGTGTCAGTCCCTACGTCTCGGTGGTAACATTATATGCGGCTATAACGTTATATATCCTAACTTAAGGCAACCTAACATCTCGGATGTAATATTCTACAACATTCCAGGCGTGCCGGCGCATTCTTTTCGGTGGGAACAGTATATACGTCTATAACGTTATATATCCTAACCTAAGGCAACCTGACACCTCGGATGTAACATTTGACAACATTCCAGGCGTGTCAGTCCCTACGTCTCGGCGGTAACATTATATGCGTCTATAACGTTATATATCCTAACCTAAGGCAACCTGACATCTCGGATGTAACATTTGACAACATTCCAGGCGTGTCGGTCCCTACGTCTCGGTGGTAACATTAAATGCGTCTATAGCGTTATATATCCTAACCTAAGGCAACCTAACATCTCGGATGTAATGTTTGGCAACATTCCTGTCGTGTCGGACACTACTTCTCGGTGGAAACATTATATAAGTCTATAACGTTATACATCCTATCCTAAGGCCACCTAACATCTCGGATGTAATATCTTACAACATTCCTGGCGTGTCGGTGCATTCTTTTCGGTGGGAATATTATATACGTCTATAACGGTATATATCCTAATCTAATTCAACCTAACATTTCGCATGCAATATTTGACAACGTTCCTGTCCTGTCGAACTCTACTTCTCGGTGGGAACAGTATGTACGTCTATAACGTAATATATCCTAACCTAAGGCAACCTAACATCTTGGATGAAACGTTTGACAACATTCTAAGCGTGTCAGTCCCTACGTCTCGGTGGTAACATTATATGCGTCTATAGCGTTATATATACTAACATAAGGGAACCTAACATCTCGGATGAAACATTTGACAACATCTAGGCGTGTAAGTCCCTACGTCTCGGTGGTAACATTATATGCGTCTATAGCGTTATATATCCTAACCTAAGGCAACCTGACATCTCGGATGTAACATTTGACATCATTCCAGGCGTGCCGGTCCCTACGTCACGGTGATAACATTACATGTGTTTATAGCGTTATATATCCTAACCTAAGGCAACCTAACATCTCGGAAGAAACATTTGACAACATTCTAGGCGTGTGGGTCCCTACGTCACGGTGGTAACATTATATGCGTCTATAGCGTTATATATCCTAACCTAAGGCAACCTAACATCTCGAATGTAATATTCTACAACATTCCAGGCGTGTCGGACCCTACTTCTCGGTGGGAACATTATATGCGTCTACAACGTTGTATATCCTAATCTAAGGCAACCTATCATCTCAGACGTATTATTTTACAACATTCCTGGCGTGTCGGACCCTACTTCTCGGTGGGTATAGTATATACGTCTATAACATTATATATCCTAACCTAAGGCAACCTAACATCTCAGATGTAACATTTTACAACATTCCTGGCGTGTCGGTGCATTCTTTTCGGTGGGAATATTATATACGTCTATAACGGTATATATCCTAATCTAATTCAACCTAACATTTCGCATGCAATATTTGACAACATGCCTGTCCTGTCGAACCCTACTTCTCGGTGGGTAGAGTATATACGTCTATAACGTTATACATCCTAACCTAAGGCAACCTAACATCGCGGATGTAACATTTTACAACATTCCTGGCGTGTCGGACCCTACTTCTCGGTGGGTATAGTATATACGTCTATAACGTTATGTATCCTAACCTAAGGCAACCTAACATCTCGGATGTAATATTTGACAACATTCCTGTCGTGTCGGACCCTACTTCTCGGTGGGAACATTATGTACGTCTATAACGTTATATATCCTAACCTAAGGCCACCTAACATCTCGGATGTAATATTTGACAACATTCCTGGCGTGTCGGACCCTACCTCTCGGTGGGAACATTATATGCGTCTATAGCGTTATATATCCTAACATAAGGCAACCTAACATCTCGGATGAAACATTTGACAACATTCTAGGCGTGTCAGTCCCTACGTCTCGGTGGTAACATTATATGCGTCTATAGCGTTATATATCCTAACCTAAGGCAACCTGACATCTCGGATGTAATATTTGACAACATTCCTGTCGTGTCGGACCCTACTTCTCGGTGGGAACATTATGTACGTCTATAACGGTATATATCCTAATCTAATTCAACCTAACATTTCGCATGCAATATTTGACAACATTCCTGTCCTGTCGAACTCTACTTCTCGGTGGGAACAGTATGTACGTCTATAACGTTATATATCCTAACCTAAGGCAACCTAACATCTCGGGTGAAACGTTTGACAACATTTTAGGCGTGTCAGTCCCTACGTCTCGGTGGTAACATTATATGCGTCTATAGCGTTATATATCCTAACCTAAGGCAACCTGACATCTCGGATGTAACATTTGACAACATTCCAGGCGTGTCGGACCCTACTTCTCGGTGGGCACATTATATGCGTCTATAACGTTGTATATCCTAATCTAAGGCAACCTATCATCTCAGACGTATTATTTTACAACATTCCTGGCGTGTCGGACCCTACTTCTCGGTGGGAATAGTATATACGTCTATAACATTATATATCCTAACCTAAGGCCATCTAACATCTCGGATGTAATATTTGACAACATTCCTGTCGTGTCGGACCCTACTTCTCGGAGGGAACAGTATATACGTCTATAACGTTATGTATCCTAATCTAAGGCAACCTATCATCTCAGACGTATTATTTTACAACATTCCTGGCGTGTCGGACCCTACTTCTCGGTGGGTATAGTATATACGTCTATAACGTTATGTATCCTAACCTAAGGCAACCTAACATCTCGGATGTAATATTTGATAACATTCCTGTCGTGTCGGACCCTACTTCTCGGTGGGAACATTATGTACGTCTATAACGTTATATATCCTAACCTAAGGCCACCTAACATCTCGGATGTAATATTTGACAACATTCCTGGCGTGTCGGACCCTACCTCTCGGTGGGAACATTATATACGTCTATAACGTTATATATCCTAACCTAAGGCAACCTAACATCTCGGTTGTAATATTTGACAACATTCCTGTCGTGTCGGACCCTACTTTCCGGTGGGAATATTATATACGTCTATAACGTTATATATCCTAACCTAAGGCCACCTAACATCTCGGATGTAATATTTGACAACATTCCCGGCGCGTCGGACCCTACTTCTCGGTGGGAACAGTATATACGTCTATAACGTTATATATCCTAACCTAAGGCAACCTAACATCTCGGATGTAACATTTGACAACATTCCAGGCGTGTCGGTCCCTACGTCTTGGTGGTAACATTATATGCCTCTATAACGTTATATATCCTAACCTAAGGCAACGTAACATCGCGGATGTAATATTCTACAACATTCCAGGCGTGCCGGCGCATTCTTTTCGGTGGGAACAGTATATACGTCTATAACGTTATATATCCTAACCTAAGGCAACCTAACATCTCAGATGTAACATTTGACAACATTCCAGGCGTGTCGGTCCCTACGTCACGGTGGTAACATTATATGCGTCTATAGCGTTATATATCCTAACCTAAAGCAACCTAACATCTCGGATGTAACATTTGACAACATTCCAGGCGTGTCAGTCCCTACGTCTCGATGGTAACATTATATGCGTTTATAGTGTTATATATCCTAACCTAAGGGAACCTAACATCTCGGATGAAACATTTGACAACATTCTAGGCGTGTCAGTCCCTACGTCTCGGTGGTAACATTATATGCGTCTATAGCGTTATATATCCTAACCTAAGGCAACCTGACATCTCGGATGTAATATTTGACAACATTCCTGTCGTGTCGGACCCTACTTCTCGGTGGGAACATTATGTACGTCTATAACGGTATATATCCTAATCTAATTCAACCTAACATTTCGCATGCAATATTTGACAACCTTCCTGTCCTGTCGATCTCTACTTCTCGGTGGGAACAGAATGTACGTCTATAACGTTATATATCCTAACCTAAGGCAACCTAACATCTCGGGTGAAACGTTTGACAACATTCTAGGCGTGTCAGTCCCTACGTCTCGGTGGTAACATTATATGCGTCTATAGCGTTATATATCCTAACCTAAGGCAACCTGACATCTCGGATGTAACATTTGACAACATTCCAGGCGTGTCGGACCCTACTTCTCGGTGGGCACATTATATGCGTCTATAACGTTGTATATCCTAATCTAAGGCAACCTATCATCTCAGACGTATTATTTTACAACATTCCTGGCGTGTCGGACCCTACTTCTCGGTGGGAATAGTATATACGTCTATAACATTATATATCCTAACCTAAGGCCATCTAACATCTCGGATGTAATATTTGACAACATTCCTGTCGTGTCGGACCCTACTTCTCGGTGGGAACAGTATATACGTCTGTATCGTTATATATGCTAAAGTAAGGCAACCTGACATCCCGAATGTAATATTCTACAACATTCCAGGCGTGTCGGACCCTACTTCTTGGTGGGCACATTATATGCGTCTATAACGTTGTATATCCTAATCTAAGGCAACCTATCATCTCAGACGTATTATTTTACAACATTCCTGGCGTGTCGGACCCTACTTCTCGGTGGGAATAGTATATACGTCTATAACATTATATATCCTAACCTAAGGCCATCTAACATCTCGGATGTAATATTTGACAACATGCCCGTCCTGTCGTACCCTACTTCTCGGTGGGTACAGTATATACGTCTATAACGTTATATTTCCTAACCTAAGGCAACCTAACATCGCGGATGTAACATTTGACAACATTCCAGGCGTGTCGGTCCCTACGTCCCGGTGGTAACATTATATGCGTCTATAGCGTTATATATCCTAACCTAAGGCAACCTAACATCACGGATGTAACATTTGACAACATTCCAGGCGTGTCGGTCCCTACGTCTCGGTGGTAACATTATATGCGTTTATAGCGCTATATATCCTAACCTAAGGGAACCTCACATCTCGGATGTAACATTTGACAACATTCCAGGCGTGTCGGTCCCTACGTCTCGGTGGTAACATTATATGCGTCTATAGCGTTATATATCCTAACATAAGGCAACCTAACATCTCGGATGAAACATTTGACAACATTCTAGGCGTGTCAGTCCCTACGTCTCGGTGGTAACATTATATGCGTCTATAGCGTTATATATCCTAACCTAAGGCAACCTGACAGATCGGATGTAATATTTGACAACATTCCTGTCGTGTCGGACCCTACTTCTCGGTGAGAACATTATATGCGTCTATAGCGTTATATATCCTAACCTAAGGCAACCTAACATCTCGGATGAAACATTTGACAACATTCTAGGCGTGTCAGTCCCTATGTCTCGATGGTAACATTATATGCGTCTATAGCGTTATATATCCTAACCTAAGGCAACCTAACATCTCGGATGTAATATTTGGCAACATTCCTGTCGTGTCGGACACTACTTCTCGGTGGAAACATTATATAAGTCTATAACGTTATATATCCTATCCTGAGGCCACCTAACATCTCGGATGTAATATCTTACAACATTCCTGGCGTGTCGGTGCATTCTTTTCGGTGGGAATATTATATACGTCTATAACGGTATATATCCTAATCTAATTCAACCTAACATTTCGCATGCAATATTTGACAACGTTCCTGTCCTGTCGAACTCTACTTCTCGGTGGGAACAGTATGTACGTCTATAACGTAATATATCCTAACCTAAGGTAACCTAACATCTTGGAAGAAACGTTTGACAACATTCTAAGCGTGTCAGTCCCTACGTCTCGGTGGTAACATTATATGCGTCTATAGCGTTATATATACTAACCTAAGGGAACCTAACATCTCGGATGAAACATTTGACAACATTCTAAGCGTGTCAGTCCCTACGTCTCGGTGGTAACATTATATGCGTCTATAGCGTTATATATACTAACCTAAGGGAACCTAACATCTCGGATGAAACATTTGACAACATTCCAGGCGTGTCAGTCCCTACGTCTCGATGGTAACATTATATGCGTTTATAGTGTTATATATCCTAACCTAAGGGAACCTAACATCTCGGATGAAACATTTGACAACATTCTAGGCGTGTCAGTCCCTACGTCTCGGTGGTAACATTATATGCGTCTATAGCGTTATATATCCTAACCTAAGGCAACCTGACATCTCGGATGTAACATTTGACAACATTCCAGGCGTGTCGGACCCTACTTCTCGGTGGGCACATTATATGCGTCTATAACGTTGTATATCCTAATCTAAGGCAACCTATCATCTCAGACGTATTATTTTACAACATTCCTGGCGTGTCGGACCCTACTTCTCGGTGGGAATAGTATATACGTCTATAACATTATATATCCTAACCTAAGGCCATCTAACATCTCGGATGTAATATTTGACAACATTCCTGTCGTGTCGGACCCTACTTCTCGGTGGGAACAGTATATACGTCTGTATCGTTATATATGCTAAAGTAAGGCAACCTGACATCTCGAATGTAATATTCTACAACATTCCAGGCGTGTCGGACCCTACTTCTTGGTGGGCACATTATATGCGTCTATAACGTTGTATATCCTAATCTAAGGCAACCTATCATCTCAGACGTATTATTTTACAACATTCCTGGCGTGTCGGACCCTACTTCTCGGTGGGAATAGTATATACGTCTATAACATTATATATCCTAACCTAAGGCCATCTAACATCTCGGATGTAATATTTGACAACATGCCCGTCCTGTCGTACCCTACTTCTCGGTGGGTACAGTATATACGTCTATAACGTTATATTTCCTAACCTAAGGCAACCTAACATCGCGGATGTAACATTTGACAACATTCCAGGCGTGTCGGTCCCTACGTCCCGGTGGTAACATTATATGCGTCTATAGCGTTATATATCCTAACCTAAGGCAACCTAACATCACGGATGTAACATTTGACAACATTCCAGGCGTGTCGGTCCCTACGTCTCGGTGGTAACATTATATGCGTTTATAGCGCTATATATCCTAACCTAAGGGAACCTCACATCTCGGATGTAACATTTGACAACATTCCAGGCGTGTCGGTCCCTACGTCTCGGTGGTAACATTATATGCGTCTATAGCGTTATATATCCTAACATAAGGCAACCTAACATCTCGGATGAAACATTTGACAACATTCTAGGCGTGTCAGTCCCTACGTCTCGGTGGTAACATTATATGCGTCTATAGCGTTATATATCCTAATCTAAGGCAACCTGACATCTCGGATGTAATATTTGACAACATTCCAGGCGTGTCGGACCCTACGTCACGGTGGTAACATTATATGCGTCTATAGCGTTATATATCTTAACCTAAGGCAACCTAACATCTCGGATGAAACATTTGACAACATTCTAGGCGTGTCAGTCCCTATGTCTCGGTGGTAACATTATATGCGTCTATAGCGTTATATATCTTAACCTAAGGCAACCTAACATCTCGGATGAAACATTTGACAACATTCTAGGCGTGTCAGTCCCTATGTCTCGGTGGTAACATTATATGCGTCTATAGCGTTATATATCCTAACCTAAGGCAACCTGACATCTCGGATGTAATATTTGACAACATTCCTGTCGTGTCGGACCCTACTTCTCGGTGGGAACATTATATACGTCTGTAACGTTATATATGCTAAAGTAAGGCAACCTGACATCTCGAATGTAATATTCTACAACATTCCAGGCGTGTCGGTCCCTACGTCTCGGTGGTAACATTATATGCGTTTATAGCGTTATATATCCTAACCTAAGGCAACCTAACATCGCGGATGTAACATTTGACAACATTCCAGGCGTGTCGGACCCTACTTCTCGGTGGGAACAGTATATACGTCTGTAACGTTATATATCCTAAAGTAAGGCAACCTGACATCTCGAATGTAATATTCTACAACATTCCAGGCGTGTCGGAACCTACTTCTCGGTGGGAACATTATATGCGTCTATAACGTTGTATATCCTAATCTAGGGCAACCTATCATCTCAGACGTATTATTTTACAACATTCCTGGCGTGTCGGGCCCTACTTCTCGGTGGGAATAGTATATACGTCTATAACGTTATATATCCTAACCTAAGGCAACCTAACATCTCGGATGTAACATTTGACAGCATTCCAGGCGTGTCGGTCCCTACGTCTCGGTGGGAACAGTATATACGTCTATAACGTTATATATCCTAACCTAAGGCAACCTAACATCTCGGATGTAACATTTGACAACATTCCAGGCGTGTCGGTCCCTACGTCTTGGTGGTAACATTATATGCCTCTATAACGTTATATATCCTAACCTAAGGCAACGTAACATCGCGGATGTAATATTCTACAACATTCCAGGCGTGCCGGCGCATTCTTTTCGGTGGGAACAGTATATACGTCTATAACGTTATATATCCTAACCTAAGGCAACCTAACATCTCGGATGTAACATTTGACAACATTCCAGGCGTGTCAGTCCCTACGTCTCGGTGGTAACATTATATGCGTTTATAGCGTTATATATCCTAACCTAAGGGAATCTAACATCTCGGATGTAACATTTGACAACATTCCAGGCGTGTCAGTCCCTACGTCTCGGTGGTTACATTATATGCGTCTATAACGTTATATATCCTAACCTAAGGCAACCTAACATCTCGGATGTAACATTTGACAACATTCCTGTCGTGTCGGACCCTACTTCTCGGTGGGAACAGTATATACGTCTGTAACGTCATAAATGCTAAAGTAAGGCAACCTGACATCTCGCATGTATTATTCTACAACATTCCAGGCGTGTCGGACCCTACTTCTCGGTGGGAACAGTATATACGTCTGTAACGTCATAAATGCTAAAGTAAGGCAACCTGACATCTCGCATGTATTATTCTACAACATTCCAGGCGTGTCGGACCCTACTTCTCGGTGGGAACATTATATGCGTCTATAACGTTGTATATCCTAATCTAGGGCAACCTATCATCTCAGACGTAATATTTGGCAACATTCCTGGCGTGTCGGAGCATTCTTTTCGGTGGGAATATTGTATTCGTCTATAACGGTATATATCTTAATCTAATTCAACCTAACATTTCGCATGCAATATTTGGCAACATGCCTGTCCTGTCGAACCCTACTTCTCGGTGGGAACAGTATATACGTCTATAACGTTATATATCGTAACCTAAGGCAACCTAACATCTCGGATGTAACATTTGACAACATTCCAGGCGTGTCGGTCCCTACGTCTCGGTGGTAACAATATATGCGTCTATAACGTTATATATCCTAACCTAAGGACACATAACATCTCGGATGTAATATTTGACAACATTCCTGTCGTGTCGGACCCTACCTCTCGGTGGGAACATTTAATACGTCTATAACGTTATATATCCTAACCTAAGGTCATCTAACAACTCGGATGTAATATTTGACAACATTCCTGTCCTGTCGGTCCCTACTTCTCGGTGGGAACAGTATATACGTCTGTATCGTTATATATGCTAAAGTAAGGCAACCTGACCTCTCGAATGTAATATTCTACAACATGCCTGTCCTGTCGAACCTTACTCCTCGGTGGGAACAGTATATACGTCTATAACGTTATATATCCTAACCTAAGGGAACCTCACATCTCGGATGTAACATTTGACAACATTCCAGGCGTGTCGGTCCCTACGTCTCGGTGGTAACATTATATGCGTCTATAGCGTTATATATCCTAACATAAGGCAACCTAACATCTCGGATGAAACATTTGACAACATTCTAGGCGTGTCAGTCCCTACGTCTCGGTGGTAACATTATATGCGTCTATAGCGTTATATATCCTAACCTAAGGCAACCTGACATTTCGGATGTAATATTTGACAACATTCCTGTCGTGTCGGACCCTACTTCTCGGTGGGAACATTATATGCGTCTATAGCGTTATATATCCTAACCTAAGGCAACCTAACATCTCGGATGAAACATTTGACAACATTCTAGGCGTGTCAGTCCCTACGTCTCGGTGGTAACATGATATGCGTCTATAGCGTTATATATCCTAATCTAAGGCAACCTGACATCTCGGATGTAATATTTGACAACATTCCTGTCGTGTCGGACCCTACCTCTCGGTGGGAACATTATATACGTCTATAACGTTATATATCCTAACCTAAGGCCATCTAACATCTCGGATGTAATATTTGACAACATTCCTGTCGTGTCGGACCCTACTTCTCGGTGGGAACAGTATATACGTCTGTAACGTTATATATGCTAAAGTAAGGCAACCTGACATCTCGAATGTAATATTCTACAACATTCTTGGCGTGTCGGTCCCTGCTTCTCGGTGGTAACATTATATGCGTCTATAGCGTTATATATCCTAACCTAAGGCAACCTAACATCTCGGATGAAACATTTGACAACATTCTAGGCGTGTCAGTCCCTACGTCTCGGTGGTAACGTTATATGCGTCTATAGCGTTATATATCCTAACCTAAGGCAACCTGACATCTCGGATGTAATATTTGACAACATTCCAGGCGTGTCGGACCCTACATCTCGGTGGGAACATTATGTACGTCTATAACGTTATATATCCTAACCTAAGGCCATCTAACATCTCGGATGTAATATTTGACAACATTCCTGTCGTGTCGGACCCTACTTCTCGGTGGGAACAGTATATACGTCTGCAACGTTATATATCCTAAAGTAAGGCAACCTGACATCTCGAATGTAATATTCTACAACATTCCAGGCGTGTCGGACCCTACTTCTCGGTGGGAACATTATATGCGTCTATAACGTTGTATATCCTAATCTAGGGCAACCTATCATCTCAGACGTATTATTTTACAACATTCCTGGCGTGTCGGACCCTACTTCTCGGTGGGAACAGTATATACGTCTGCAACGTTATATATCCTAAAGTAAGGCAACCTGACATCTCGAATGTAATATTCTACAACATTCCAGGCGTGTCGGACCCTACTTCTCGGTGGGAACATTATATGCGTCTATAACGTTGTATATCCTAATCTAGGGCAACCTATCATCTCAGACGTATTATTTTACAACATTCCTGGCGTGTCGGACCCTACTTCTCGGTGAGAATGGTATATACGTCTATAACGTTATATATCCTAACCTAAGGCAACCTAACATCTCGGATGTAACATTTGACAACATTCCAGGCGTGTCGGTCCCTACGTCTCGGTGGTAAAATTATATGCGTCTATAGCGTTATATATCCTAACATAATACAACCTAACATCTCGGATGAAACATTTGACAACATTCTAGGCGTGTCAGTCCCTACGTCTCGGTGGTAACATTATATGCGTCTATAGCGTTATATATCCTAACCTAAGGCAACCTGACATCTCGGATGTAATATTTGACAACATTCCTGTCGTGTCGGACCCTACTTCTCGGTGGGAACATTATATGCGTCTATAGCGTTATATATCCTAACCTAAGGCAACCTAACATCTCGGATGAAACATTTGACAACATTCTAGGCGTGTCAGTCCCTACGTCTCGGTGGTAACATGATATGCGTCTATAGCGTTATATATCCTAATCTAAGGCAACCTGACATCTCGGATGTAATATTTGACAACATTCCTGTCGTGTCGGACCCTACCTCTCGGTGGGAACATTATATACGTCTATAACGTTATATATCCTAACCTAAGGCCATCTAACATCTCGGATGTAATATTTGACAACATTCCTGTCGTGTCGGACCCTACTTCTCGGTGGGAACAGTATATACGTCTGTAACGTTATATATGCTAAAGTAAGGCAACCTGACATCTCGAATGTAATATTCTACAACATTCCAGGCGTGTCGGACCCTACTTCTCGGTGGGAACATTATATGCGTCTATAACGTTGTATATCCTAATCTAGGGCAACCTATCATCTCAGACGTATTATTTTACAACATTCCTGGCGTGTCGGACCCTACTTCTCGGTGGGAACAGTATATACGTCTGCAACGTTATATATCCTAAAGTAAGGCAACCTGACATCTCGAATGTAATATTCTACAACATTCCAGGCGTGTCGGACCCTACTTCTCGGTGGGAACATTATATGCGTCTATAACGTTGTATATCCTAATCTAGGGCAACCTATCATCTCAGACGTATTATTTTACAACATTCCTGGCGTGTCGGACTCTACTTCTCGGTGGGAATGGTATATACGTCTATAACGTTATATATCCTAACCTAAGGCAACCTAACATCTCGGATGTAACATTTGACAACATTCCAGGCGTGTCGGTCCCTACGTCTCGGTGGTAAAATTATATGCGTCTATAGCGTTATATATCCTAACATAATACAACCTAACATCTCGGATGAAACATTTGACAACATTCTAGGCGTGTCAGTCCCTACGTCTCGGTGGTAACGTTATATGCGTCTATAGCGTTATATATCCTAACCTAAGGCAACCTGACATCTCGGATGTAATATTTGACAACATTCCAGGCGTGTCGGACCCTACATCTCGGTGGGAACATTATGTACGTCTATAACGTTATATATCCTAACCTAAGGCCATCTAACATCTCGGATGTAATATTTGACAACATTCCTGTCGTGTCGGACCCTACTTCTCGGTGGGAACAGTATATACGTCTGCAACGTTATATATCCTAAAGTAAGGCAACCTGACATCTCGAATGTAATATTCTACAACATTCCAGGCGTGTCGGACCCTACTTCTCGGTGGGAACATTATATGCGTCTATAACGTTGTAGATCCTAATCTAGGGCAACCTATCATCTCAGACGTATTATTTTACAACATTCCTGGCGAGTCGGACCCTACTTCTCGGTGGGAATAGTATATACGTCTATAAAGTTATATATCCTAACCTAAGGCAACCTAACATCTAGGATGTAACATTTGACAACATTCCAGGCGTGTCGGTCCCTATGTCACGGTGGTAACATTATATGCGTCTATAGCGTTATATATCCTAACCTAAGGCAACCTAACATCTCGGATGTATCATTTGACAACATTCCAGGCGTGTCAGTCCCTACGTCTCGATGGTAACATTATATGCGTCTATAGCGTTATATATCCTAACCTAAGGCAACCTAACATCTCGGATGAAACATTTGACAACATTCTAGGCGTGTCAGTCCCTACGTCTCGGTGGTAACATTATATGCGTCTATAGCGTTATATATCCTAACCTAAGGCAACCTGACATCTCGGATGTAATATTTAACAACATTCCTGTCGTGTCGGACCCTACTTCTCGGTGGGAACATTATGCACGTCTATAACGTTATATATCCTAACCTAAGGCAACCTGACATCTCCGATGTAATATTTGACAACATTCCAGGCGTGTCGGACCCTACATCTCGGTGGGAACATTATGTACGTCTATACCGTTATATATCCTAACCTAAGGCCATCTAACATCTCGGATGTAATATTTGACAACATTCCTGTCGTGTCGGACCCTACTTCTCGGTGGGAACAGTATATACGTCTGTAACGTTATATATCCTAAAGTAAGGCAACCTGACATCTCGAATGTAATATTCTACAACATTCCAGGCGTGTCGGACCCTACTTCTCGGTGGGAACATTATATGCGTCTATAACGTTGTATATCCTGATCTAGGGCAACCTATCATCTCAGACGTATTATTTTACAGCATTCCTGGCGTGTCGGACCCCACTTCTCGGTGGGAATAGTATATACGTCTATAACGTTATATATCCTAACCTAAGGCAACCTAACATCTCGGATGTAACATTTGACAACATTCCAGGCGTGTCGGTCCCTACGTCTCGGTGGTAACATTATATGCGTTTATAGCGTTATATATCCTAACCTAAGGCAACCTAACATCTCGGATGTAACATTTGACAACATTCCAGGCGTGTCGGTCCCTATGTCACGGTGGTAACATTATATGCGTCTATAGCGTTATATATCCTAACCTAAGGCAACCTAACATCTCGGATGAAACATTTGACAACATTCTAGGCGTGTGAGTCCCTACTTCTCGGTGGTAACATTATATGCGTCTATAGCGTTATATATCCTAACCTAAGGCAATCTAACATCTAGGATGTAATATTGGCTAAATTCCTGGCCTGTCGAACCCTACTTCTCGGAGGGAACAGTATACACGTCTGTAACGTTATATATCCTAAAGTAAGGCAACCTGACATCTCGAATGTAATATTCTACAACATTCCAGGCGTGTCGGACCCTACTTCTCGGTGGGAACATTATATGCGTCTATAACGTTGTATATCCTGATCTAGGGCAACCTATCATCTCAGACGTATTATTTTATAGCATTCCTGGCGTGTCGGACCCTACTTCTCGGTGGGAATAGTATATACGTCTATAACGTTATATATCCTAACCTAAGGCAACCTAACATCTCGGATGTAACATTTGACAACATTCCAGGCGTGTCGGTCCCTACGTCTCGGTGGTAACATTATATGCGTTTATAGCGTTATATATCCTAACCTAAGGGAACCTAACATCTCGGATGTACAATTTGACAACATTCCAGGCGTGTCGGTCCCTACGTCTCGGTGGTAACATTATATGCGTCTATAGCGTTATATATCCTAACCTAAGGCAACCTAACATCTCGGATGAAACATTTGACAACATTCTAGGCGTGTGAGTCCCTACTTCTCGGTGGTAACATTATATGCGTCTATAGCGTTATATATCCTAACCTAAGGCAATCTAACATCTAGGATGTAATATTGGCTAAATTCCTGGCCTGTCGAACCCTACTTCTCGGAGGGAACAGTATATACGTCTATAACGTTATGTATCCTAACCTAAGGCAACCTAACATCTCGGATGTAACATTTGACAACATTCCTGTCGTGTCGGACCCTACTTCTCGGAGGGAACAGTATATACGTCTATAACGTTATGTATCCTAACTTAAGGCAACCTAACATCTCGGATGTAATATTTGACAACATTCCTGTCGTGTCGGACCCTACTTCTCGGTGGGAACATTATGTACGTCTATAAAGTTATATATCCTAACCTAAGGCCACCTAACATCTCGGATGTAATATTTGACAACATTCCTGGCGTGTCGGACCCTACTTCTCGGAGGGAACAGTATATACGTCTATAACGTTATGTATCCTAACCTAAGGCAACCTGACATCTCGGATGTAATATTTGACAACATTCCAGGCGTGTCGGACCCTACATCTCGGTGGGAACATTATGTACGTCTATAACGTTATATATCCTAACCTAAGGCCATCTAACATCTCGGATGTAATATTTGACAACCTTCCTGTCGTGTCGGACCCTACTTCTCGGTGGGAACAGTATATACGTCTGTAACGTTATATATGCTAAAGTAAGGCAACCTGACATCTCGAATGTAATATTCTACAACATTCTTGGCGTGTCGGTCCCTGCTTCTCGGTGGTAACATTATATGCGTCTATAGCGTTATATATCCTAACCTAAGGCAACCTAACATCTCGGATGAAACATTTGACAACATTCTAGGCGTGTCAGTCCCTACGTCTCGGTGGTAACGCTATATGCGTCTATAGCGTTATATATCCTAACCTAAGGCAACCTGACATCTCGGATGTAATATTTGACAACATTCCAGGCGTGTCGGACCCTACATCTCGGTGGGAACATTATGTACGTCTATAACGTTATATATCCTAACCTAAGGCCATCTAACATCTCGGATGTAATATTTGACAACATTCCTGTCGTGTCGGACCCTACTTCTCGGTGGGAACAGTATATACGTCTGCAACGTTATATATCCTAAAGTAAGGCAACCTGACATCTCGAATGTAATATTCTACAACATTCCAGGCGTGTCGGACCCTACTTCTCGGTGGGAACATTATATGCGTCTATAACGTTGTAGATCCTAATCTAGGGCAACCTATCATCTCAGACGTATTATTTTACAACATTCCTGGCGAGTCGGACCCTACTTCTCGGTGGGAATAGTATATACGTCTATAAAGTTATATATCCTAACCTAAGGCAACCTAACATCTAGGATGTAACATTTGACAACATTCCAGGCGTGTCGGTCCCTATGTCACGGTGGTAACATTATATGCGTCTATAGCGTTATATATCCTAACCTAAGGCAACCTAACATCTCGGATGTATCATTTGACAACATTCCAGGCGTGTCAGTCCCTACGTCTCGATGGTAACATTATATGCGTCTATAGCGTTATATATCCTAACCTAAGGCAACCTAACATCTCGGATGAAACATTTGACAACATTCTAGGCGTGTCAGTCCCTACGTCTCGGTGGTAACATTATATGCGTCTATAGCGTTATATATCCTAACCTAAGGCAACCTGACATCTCGGATGTAATATTTAACAACATTCCTGTCGTGTCGGACCCTACTTCTCGGTGGGAACATTATGCACGTCTATAACGTTATATATCCTAACCTAAGGCAACCTGACATCTCCGATGTAATATTTGACAACATTCCAGGCGTGTCGGACCCTACATCTCGGTGGGAACATTATGTACGTCTATACCGTTATATATCCTAACCTAAGGCCATCTAACATCTCGGATGTAATATTTGACAACATTCCTGTCGTGTCGGACCCTACTTCTCGGTGGGAACAGTATATACGTCTGTAACGTTATATATCCTAAAGTAAGGCAACCTGACATCTCGAATGTAATATTCTACAACATTCCAGGCGTGTCGGACCCTACTTCTCGGTGGGAACATTATATGCGTCTATAACGTTGTATATCCTGATCTAGGGCAACCTATCATCTCAGACGTATTATTTTACAGCATTCCTGGCGTGTCGGACCCCACTTCTCGGTGGGAATAGTATATACGTCTATAACGTTATATATCCTAACCTAAGGCAACCTAACATCTCGGATGTAACATTTGACAACATTCCAGGCGTGTCGGTCCCTACGTCTCGGTGGTAACATTATATGCGTTTATAGCGTTATATATCCTAACCTAAGGCAACCTAACATCTCGGATGTAACATTTGACAACATTCCAGGCGTGTCGGTCCCTATGTCACGGTGGTAACATTATATGCGTCTATAGCGTTATATATCCTAACCTAAGGCAACCTAACATCTCGGATGAAACATTTGACAACATTCTAGGCGTGTGAGTCCCTACTTCTCGGTGGTAACATTATATGCGTCTATAGCGTTATATATCCTAACCTAAGGCAATCTAACATCTAGGATGTAATATTGGCTAAATTCCTGGCCTGTCGAACCCTACTTCTCGGAGGGAACAGTATACACGTCTGTAACGTTATATATCCTAAAGTAAGGCAACCTGACATCTCGAATGTAATATTCTACAACATTCCAGGCGTGTCGGACCCTACTTCTCGGTGGGAACATTATATGCGTCTATAACGTTGTATATCCTGATCTAGGGCAACCTATCATCTCAGACGTATTATTTTACAGCATTCCTGGCGTGTCGGACCCTACTTCTCGGTGGGAATAGTATATACGTCTATAACGTTATATATCCTAACCTAAGGCAACCTAACATCTCGGATGTAACATTTGACAACATTCCAGGCGTGTCGGTCCCTACGTCTCGGTGGTAACATTATATGCGTTTATAGCGTTATATATCCTAACCTAAGGGAACCTAACATCTCGGATGTACAATTTGACAACATTCCAGGCGTGTCGGTCCCTACGTCTCGGTGGTAACATTATATGCGTCTATAGCGTTATATATCCTAACCTAAGGCAACCTAACATCTCGGATGAAACATTTGACAACATTCTAGGCGTGTGAGTCCCTACTTCTCGGTGGTAACATTATATGCGTCTATAGCGTTATATATCCTAACCTAAGGCAATCTAACATCTAGGATGTAATATTGGCTAAATTCCTGGCCTGTCGAACCCTACTTCTCGGAGGGAACAGTATATACGTCTATAACGTTATGTATCCTAACCTAAGGCAACCTAACATCTCGGATGTAACATTTGACAACATTCCTGTCGTGTCGGACCCTACTTCTCGGAGGGAACAGTATATACGTCTATAACGTTATGTATCCTAACCTAAGGCAACCTAACATCTCGGATGTAATATTTGACAACATTCCTGTCGTGTCGGACCCTACTTCTCGGTGGGAACATTATGTACGTCTATAAAGTTATATATCCTAACCTAAGGCCACCTAACATCTCGGATGTAATATTTGACAACATTCCTGGCGTGTCGGACCCTACTTCTCGGAGGGAACAGTATATACGTCTATAACGTTATGTATCCTAACCTAAGGCAACCTGACATCTCGGATGTAATATTTGACAACATTCCAGGCGTGTCGGACCCTACATCTCGGTGGGAACATTATGTACGTCTATAACGTTATATATCCTAACCTAAGGCCATCTAACATCTCGGATGTAATATTTGACAACCTTCCTGTCGTGTCGGACCCTACTTCTCGGTGGGAACAGTATATACGTCTGTAACGTTATATATCCTAAAGTAAGGCAACCTGACATCTCGAATGTAATATTCTACAACATTCCAGGCGTGTCGGACCCTACTTCTCGGTGGGAACATTATATGCGTCTATAACGTTGTATATCATAATCTAGGGCAACCTATCATCTCAGACGTATTATTTTACAGCATTCCTGGCGTGTCGGACCCTACTTCTCGGTGGGAATAGTATATACGTCTATAACGTTATATATCCTAACCTAAGGCAACCTAACGTCTCGGATGTAACATTTGACAACATTCCAGGCGTGTCGGTCCCCACGTCTCGGTGGTAACATTATATGCGTTTATAGCGTTATATATCCTAACCTAAGGGAACCTAACATCTCGGATGTAACATTTGACAACATTCCAGGCGTGTCGGTCCCTACGTCTCGGTGGTAACATTATATGCGTCTATAGCGTTATATATCCTAACCTAAGGCAACCTAACATCTCGGATGAAACATTTGACAACATTCTAGGCGTGTCAGTCCCTACGTCTCGGTGGTAACATTATATGCGTCTATAGCGTTATATATCCTAACCTAAGGCAATCTAACATCTAGGATGTAATATTGGCTAAATTCCTGGCCTGTCGAACCCTACTTCTCGGAGGGAACAGTATATACGTCTATAACGTTATGTATCCTAACCTAAGGCAACCTAACATCTCGGATGTAATATTTGACAACATTCCTGTCGTGTCGGACCCTACTTCTCGGAGGGAACAGTATATACGTCTATAACGTTATGTATCCTAACCTAAGGCAACCTAACGTCTCGGATGTAACATTTGACAACATTCCAGGCGTGTCGGTCCCTACGTCTCGGTGGTAACATTATATGCGTTTATAGCGTTATATATCCTAACCTAAGGGAACCTAACATCTCGGATGTAACATTTGACAACATTCCAGGCGTGTCGGTCCCTACGTCTCGGTGGTAACATTATATGCGTCTATAGCGTTATATATCCTAACCTAAGGCAACCTAATATCTCGGATGAAACATTTGACAACATTCTAGGCGTGTCAGTCCCTACGTCTCGGTGGTAACATTATATGCGTCTATAGCGTTATATATCCTAACCTAAGGCAATCTAACATCTAGGATGTAATATTGGCAAAGTTCCTGGCCTGTCGAACCCTACTTCTCGGAGGGAACAGTATATACTTCTATAACGTTATGTATCCTAACCTATGGCAACCTAACATCTCGGATGTAATATTTGACAACATTCCTGTCGTGTCGGACCCTACTTCTCGGAGGGAACAGTATATACGTCTATAACGTTATGTATCCTAACCTAAGGCAACCTAACATCTCGGATGTAATATTTGACAACATTCCTGTAGTGTCGGACCCTACTTCTCGGTGGGAACATTATATGCGTCTATAACGTTGTATATCCTAATCTAAGGCAACCTATCATCTCAGACGTAATATTTGGCAACATTCCTGGCGTGTCGGAGCATTCTTTTCGATGGGAATATTATATACGTCTATAACGGTATATATCCTAATCTAATTCAACCTAACATTTCGCATGCAATATTTGACAACATGCCTGTCCTGTCGAACGCTACTTCTCGGTGGGAACAGTATATACGTCTATAACGTTATATATCCTAACCTAAGGCAACCTAACATCTCGGATGTAACATTTGACAACATTCCAGGCGTGTCGGTCCCTACGTCACGGTGGTAACATTATATGCGTCTATAGCGTTATATATCCTAACCTAAGGCAACCTGACATCTCGGATGTAATATTTGACAACATTCCTGTCGTGTCGGACCCTACATCTCGGTGGGAACATTATGTACGTCTATAACGTTATATATCCTAACCTAAGGCAACCTGACATCTCGGATGTAATATTTGACAACATTCCAGGCGTGTCGGACCGTACATCTCGGTGGGAACATTATGTACGTCTATAACGTTATATATCCTAACCTAAGGCCATCTAACATCTCGGATGTAATATTTGACAACATTCCTGTCGTGTCGGACCCTACTTCTCGGTGGGAACAGTATATACGTCTGTAACGTTATATATCCTAAAGTAAGGCAACCTGACATCTCCAATGTAATATTCTACAACATTCCAGGCGTGTCGGACCCTACTTCTCGGTGGGAACATTATATGCGTCTAGAACGTTGTATATCCTAATCTAGGGCAACCTATCATCTCAGACGTATTATTTTACAACATTCCTGGCGTGTCGGACCCTACTTCTCGGTGGGAATATTATATACGTCTATAACGTTATATATCCTAACCTAAGGCAACCTAACATCGAGGATGTAACATTTGACAACATTCCAGGCGTGTCGGTCCCTACGTCTCGGTGGTAACATTATATGCGTTTATAGCGTTATATATCCTAACCTAAGGGAACCTAACATCTCGGATGTAGCATTTGACAACATTCCAGGCGTGTCGGTCCCTACGTCTCGGTGGTAACATTATATGCGTCTATAGCGTTATATATCCTAACCTAAGGCAACCTAATATCTCGGATGGAACATTTGACAACATTCTAGGCGTGTCAGTCCCTACGTCTCGGTGGTAACATTATATGCGTCTATAGCGTTATATATCCTAACCTAAGGCAATCTAACATCTAGGATGTAATATTGGCAAAGTTCCTGGCCTGTCGAACCCTACTTCTCGGAGGGAACAGTATATACTTCTATAACGTTATGTATCCTAACCTATGGCAACCTAACATCTCGGATGTAATATTTGACAACATTCCTGTCGTGTCGGACCCTACTTCTCGGAGGGAACAGTATATACGTCTATAACGTTATGTATCCTAACCTAAGGCAACCTAACATCTCGGATGTAATATTTGACAACATTCCTGTAGTGTCGGACCCTACTTCTCGGTGGGAACATTATATGCGTCTATAACGTTGTATATCCTAATCTAAGGCAACCTATCATCTCAGACGTAATATTTGGCAACATTCCTGGCGTGTCGGAGCATTCTTTTCGATGGGAATATTATATACGTCTATAACGGTATATATCCTAATCTAATTCAACCTAACATTTCGCATGCAATATTTGACAACATGCCTGTCCTGTCGAACGCTACTTCTCGGTGGGAACAGTATATACGTCTATAACGTTATATATCCTAACCTAAGGCAACCTAACATCTCGGATGTAACATTTGACAACATTCCAGGCGTGTCGGTCCCTACGTCACGGTGGTAACATTATATGCGTCTATAGCGTTATATATCCTAACCTAAGGCAACCTAACATCTCGGATGTATCATTTGACAACATTCCAGGCGTGTCAGTCCCTACGTCTCGATGGTAACATTATATGCGTCTATAGCGTTATATATCCTAACCTAAGGCAACCTAACATGTCGGATGAAACATTTGACAACATTCTAGGCGTGTCAGTCCCTACGTCTCGGTGGTAACATTATATGCGTCTATAGCGTTATATATCCTAACCTAAGGCAACCTGACATCTCGGATGTAATATTTGACAACATTCCTGTCGTGTCGGACCCTACATCTCGGTGGGAACATTATGTACGTCTATAACGTTATATATCCTAACCTAAGGCAACCTGACATCTCGGATGTAATATTTGACAACATTCCAGGCGTGTCGGACCGTACATCTCGGTGGGAACATTATGTACGTCTATAACGTTATATATCCTAACCTAAGGCCATCTAACATCTCGGATGTAATATTTGACAACATTCCTGTCGTGTCGGACCCTACTTCTCGGTGGGAACAGTATATACGTCTGTAACGTTATATATCCTAAAGTAAGGCAACCTGACATCTCCAATGTAATATTCTACAACATTCCAGGCGTGTCGGACCCTACTTCTCGGTGGGAACATTATATGCGTCTAGAACGTTGTATATCCTAATCTAGGGCAACCTATCATCTCAGACGTATTATTTTACAACATTCCTGGCGTGTCGGACCCTACTTCTCGGTGGGAATATTATATACGTCTATAACGTTATATATCCTAACCTAAGGCAACCTAACATCGAGGATGTAACATTTGACAACATTCCAGGCGTGTCGGTCCCTACGTCTCGGTGGTAACATTATATGCGTTTATAGCGTTATATATCCTAACCTAAGGGAACCTAACATCTCGGATGTAGCATTTGACAACATTCCAGGCGTGTCGGTCCCTACGTCTCGGTGGTAACATTATATGCGTCTATAGCGTTATATATCCTAACCTAAGGCAACCTAACATCTCGGATGAAACATTTGACAACATTCTAGGCGTGTCAGTCCCTACGTCTCGGTGGTAACATTATATGCGTCTATAGCGTTATATATCCTAACCTAAGGCAATCTAACATCTAGGATGTAATATTGGCTAAATTCCTGGCCTGTCGAACCCTACTTCTCGGAGGGAACAGTATATACGTCTATAACGTTATGTATCCTAACCTAAGGCAACCTAACATCTCGGATGTAATATTTGACAACATTCCTGTCGTGTCGGACCCTACTTCTCGGTGAGAACATTATGTACGTCTATAACGTTATATATCCTAACCTAAGGCAACCTAACATCTCGGATGTAATATTTGACAACATTCCAGGCGTGTCGGACCGTACATCTCGGTGGGAACATTATGTACGTCTATAAAGTTATATATCCTAACCTAAGGCCATCTAACATCTCGGATGTAATATTTGACAACATTCCTGTCGTGTCGGACCCTACTTCTCGGTGGGAACAGTATATACGTCTGTAACGTTATATATCCTAAAGTAAGGCAACCTGACATCTCCAATGTAATATTCTACAACATTCCAGGTGTGTCGGACCCTACTTCTCGGTGGGAACATTATATGCGTCTAGAACGTTGTATATCCTAATCTAGGGCAACCTATCATCTCAGACGTATTATTTTACAACATTCCTGGCGTGTCGGACCCTACTTCTCGGTGGGAATAGTATATACGTCTATAACGTTATATATCCTAACCTAAGGCAACCTAACATCGAGGATGTAACATTTGACAACATTCCAGGCGTGTCGGTCCCTACGTCTCGGTGGTAACATTATATGCGTTTATAGCGTTATATATCCTAACCTAAGGGAACCTAACATCTCGGATGTAGCATTTGACAACATTCCAGGCGTGTCGGTCCCTACTTCTCGGTGGGAACATTATATGCGTCTATAACGTTGTAGATCCTAATCTAGGGCAACCTATCATCTCAGACGTATTATTTTACAACATTCCTGGCGAGTCGGACCCTACTTCTCGGTGGGAATAGTATATACGTCTATAAAGTTATATATCCTAACCTAAGGCAACCTAACATCTAGGATGTAACATTTGACAACATTCCAGGCGTGTCGGTCCCTATGTCACGGTGGTAACATTATATGCGTCTATAGCGTTATATATCCTAACCTAAGGCAACCTAACATCTCGGATGTATCATTTGACAACATTCCAGGCGTGTCAGTCCCTACGTCTCGATGGTAACATTATATGCGTCTATAGCGTTATATATCCTAACCTAAGGCAACCTAACATCTCGGATGAAACATTTGACAACATTCTAGGCGTGTCAGTCCCTACGTCTCGGTGGTAACATTATATGCGTCTATAGCGTTATATATCCTAACCTAAGGCAACCTGACATCTCGGATGTAATATTTAACAACATTCCTGTCGTGTCGGACCCTACTTCTCGGTGGGAACATTATGCACGTCTATAACGTTATATATCCTAACCTAAGGCAACCTGACATCTCCGATGTAATATTTGACAACATTCCAGGCTTGTCGGACCCTACATCTCGGTGGGAACATTATGTACGTCTATACCGTTATATATCCTAACCTAAGGCCATCTAACATCTCGGATGTAATATTTGACAACATTCCTGTCGTGTCGGACCCTACTTCTCGGTGGGAACAGTATATACGTCTGTAACGTTATATATCCTAAAGTAAGGCAACCTGACATCTCGAATGTAATATTCTACAACATTCCAGGCGTGTCGGACCCTACTTCTCGGTGGGAACATTATATGCGTCTATAACGTTGTATATCCTGATCTAGGGCAACCTATCATCTCAGACGTATTATTTTACAGCATTCCTGGCGTGTCGGACCCCACTTCTCGGTGGGAATAGTATATACGTCTATAACGTTATATATCCTAACCTAAGGCAACCTAACATCTCGGATGTAACATTTGACAACATTCCAGGCGTGTCGGTCCCTACGTCTCGGTGGTAACATTATATGCGTTTATAGCGTTATATATCCTAACCTAAGGCAACCTAACATCTCGGATGTAACATTTGACAACATTCCAGGCGTGTCGGTCCCTATGTCACGGTGGTAACATTATATGCGTCTATAGCGTTATATATCCTAACCTAAGGCAACCTAACATCTCGGATGAAACATTTGACAACATTCTAGGCGTGTGAGTCCCTACTTCTCGGTGGTAACATTATATGCGTCTATAGCGTTATATATCCTAACCTAAGGCAATCTAACATCTAGGATGTAATATTGGCTAAATTCCTGGCCTGTCGAACCCTACTTCTCGGAGGGAACAGTATACACGTCTGTAACGTTATATATCCTAAAGTAAGGCAACCTGACATCTCGAATGTAATATTCTACAACATTCCAGGCGTGTCGGACCCTACTTCTCGGTGGGAACATTATATGCGTCTATAACGTTGTATATCCTGATCTAGGGCAACCTATCATCTCAGACGTATTATTTTACAGCATTCCTGGCGTGTCGGACCCTACTTCTCGGTGGGAATAGTATATACGTCTATAACGTTATATATCCTAACCTAAGGCAACCTAACATCTCGGATGTAACATTTGACAACATTCCAGGCGTGTCGGTCCCTACGTCTCGGTGGTAACATTATATGCGTTTATAGCGTTATATATCCTAACCTAAGGGAACCTAACATCTCGGATGTACAATTTGACAACATTCCAGGCGTGTCGGTCCCTACGTCTCGGTGGTAACATTATATGCGTCTATAGCGTTATATATCCTAACCTAAGGCAACCTAACATCTCGGATGAAACATTTGACAACATTCTAGGCGTGTGAGTCCCTACTTCTCGGTGGTAACATTATATGCGTCTATAGCGTTATATATCCTAACCTAAGGCAATCTAACATCTAGGATGTAATATTGGCTAAATTCCTGGCCTGTCGAACCCTACTTCTCGGAGGGAACAGTATATACGTCTATAACGTTATGTATCCTAACCTAAGGCAACCTAACATCTCGGATGTAACATTTGACAACATTCCTGTCGTGTCGGACCCTACTTCTCGGAGGGAACAGTATATACGTCTATAACGTTATGTATCCTAACCTAAGGCAACCTAACATCTCGGATGTAATATTTGACAACATTCCTGTCGTGTCGGACCCTACTTCTCGGTGGGAACATTATGTACGTCTATAAAGTTATATATCCTAACCTAAGGCCACCTAACATCTCGGATGTAATATTTGACAACATTCCTGGCGTGTCGGACCCTACTTCTCGGAGGGAACAGTATATACGTCTATAACGTTATGTATCCTAACCTAAGGCAACCTGACATCTCGGATGTAATATTTGACAACATTCCAGGCGTGTCGGACCCTACATCTCGGTGGGAACATTATGTACGTCTATAACGTTATATATCCTAACCTAAGGCCATCTAACATCTCGGATGTAATATTTGACAACCTTCCTGTCGTGTCGGACCCTACTTCTCGGTGGGAACAGTATATACGTCTGTAACGTTATATATCCTAAAGTAAGGCAACCTGACATCTCGAATGTAATATTCTACAACATTCCAGGCGTGTCGGACCCTACTTCTCGGTGGGAACATTATATGCGTCTATAACGTTGTATATCATAATCTAGGGCAACCTATCATCTCAGACGTATTATTTTACAGCATTCCTGGCGTGTCGGACCCTACTTCTCGGTGGGAATAGTATATACGTCTATAACGTTATATATCCTAACCTAAGGCAACCTAACGTCTCGGATGTAACATTTGACAACATTCCAGGCGTGTCGGTCCCCACGTCTCGGTGGTAACATTATATGCGTTTATAGCGTTATATATCCTAACCTAAGGGAACCTAACATCTCGGATGTAACATTTGACAACATTCCAGGCGTGTCGGTCCCTACGTCTCGGTGGTAACATTATATGCGTCTATAGCGTTATATATCCTAACCTAAGGCAACCTAACATCTCGGATGAAACATTTGACAACATTCTAGGCGTGTCAGTCCCTACGTCTCGGTGGTAACATTATATGCGTCTATAGCGTTATATATCCTAACCTAAGGCAATCTAACATCTAGGATGTAATATTGGCTAAATTCCTGGCCTGTCGAACCCTACTTCTCGGAGGGAACAGTATATACGTCTATAACGTTATGTATCCTAACCTAAGGCAACCTAACATCTCGGATGTAATATTTGACAACATTCCTGTCGTGTCGGACCCTACTTCTCGGAGGGAACAGTATATACGTCTATAACGTTATGTATCCTAACCTAAGGCAACCTAACATCTCGGATGTAATATTTGACAACATTCCTGTAGTGTCGGACCCTACTTCTCGGTGGGAACATTATGTACGTCTATAACGTTATATATCCTAACCTAAGGCCACCTAACATCTCGGATGTAATATTTGACAACATTCCTGGCGTGTCGGACCCTACCTCTCGGTGGGAACATTATATACGTCTATAACGTTATATATCCTAACCTAAGGCCATTTAACATCTCGGATGTAATATTTGACAACATTCTTGTCGTGTCGGACCCTACTTCTCGGTGGGAACAGTATATACGTCTGTAACGTTATATATCCTAAAGTAAGGCAACCTGACATCTCGAATGTAATATTCTACAACATTCCAGGCGTGTCGGACCCTACTTCTCGGTGGGAACATTATATGCGTCTATAACGTTGTATATCCTAATCTAGGGCAACCTATCATCTCAGACGTATTATTTTACAGCATTCCTGGCGTGTCGGACCCTACTTCTCGGTGGGAATAGTATATACGTCTATAACGTTATATATCCTAACCTAAGGCAACCTAACGTCTCGGATGTAACATTTGACAACATTCCAGGCGTGTCGGTCCCTACGTCTCGGTGGTAACATTATATGCGTTTATAGCGTTATATATCCTAACCTAAGGGAACCTAACATCTCGGATGTAACATTTGACAACATTCCAGGCGTGTCAGTCCCTACGTCTCGATGGTAACATTATATGCGTCTATAGCGTTATATATCCTAACCTAAGGCAACCTAACATCTCGGATGAAACATTTGACAACATTCTAGGCGTGTCAGTCCCTACGTCTCGGTGGTAACATTATATGCGTCTATAGCGTTATATATCCTAACCTATGGCAACCTGACATCTCGGATGTAATATTTAACAACATTCCTGTCGTGTCGGACCCTACATCTCGGTGGGAACATTATGTACGTCTATACCGTTATATATCCTAACCTAAGGCCATCTAACATCTCGGATGTAATATTTGACAACATTCCTGTCGTGTCGGACCCTACTTCTCGGTGGGAACAGTATATACGTCTGTAACGTTATATATCCTAAAGTAAGGCAACCTGACATCTCGAATGTAATATTCTACAACATTCCAGGCGTGTCGGACCCTACTTCTCGGTGGGAACATTATATGCGTCTATAACGTTGTATATCCTGATCTAGGGCAACCTATCATCTCAGACGTATTATTTTACAGCATTCCTGGCGTGTCGGACCCCACTTCTCGGTGGGAATAGTATATACGTCTATAACGTTATATATCCTAACCTAAGGCAACCTAACATCTCGGATGTAACATTTGACAACATTCCAGGCGTGTCGGTCCCTACGTCTCGGTGGTAACATTATATGCGTTTATAGCGTTATATATCCTAACCTAAGGCAACCTAACATCTCGGATGTAACATTTGACAACATTCCAGGCGTGTCGGTCCCTATGTCACGGTGGTAACATTATATGCGTCTATAGCGTTATATATCCTAACCTAAGGCAACCTAACATCTCGGATGAAACATTTGACAACATTCTAGGCGTGTGAGTCCCTACTTCTCGGTGGTAACATTATATGCGTCTATAGCGTTATATATCCTAACCTAAGGCAATCTAACATCTAGGATGTAATATTGGCTAAATTCCTGGCCTGTCGAACCCTACTTCTCGGAGGGAACAGTATACACGTCTGTAACGTTATATATCCTAAAGTAAGGCAACCTGACATCTCGAATGTAATATTCTACAACATTCCAGGCGTGTCGGACCCTACTTCTCGGTGGGAACATTATATGCGTCTATAACGTTGTATATCCTGATCTAGGGCAACCTATCATCTCAGACGTATTATTTTACAGCATTCCTGGCGTGTCGGACCCTACTTCTCGGTGGGAATAGTATATACGTCTATAACGTTATATATCCTAACCTAAGGCAACCTAACATCTCGGATGTAACATTTGACAACATTCCAGGCGTGTCGGTCCCTACGTCTCGGTGGTAACATTATATGCGTTTATAGCGTTATATATCCTAACCTAAGGGAACCTAACATCTCGGATGTACAATTTGACAACATTCCAGGCGTGTCGGTCCCTACGTCTCGGTGGTAACATTATATGCGTCTATAGCGTTATATATCCTAACCTAAGGCAACCTAACATCTCGGATGAAACATTTGACAACATTCTAGGCGTGTGAGTCCCTACTTCTCGGTGGTAACATTATATGCGTCTATAGCGTTATATATCCTAACCTAAGGCAATCTAACATCTAGGATGTAATATTGGCTAAATTCCTGGCCTGTCGAACCCTACTTCTCGGAGGGAACAGTATATACGTCTATAACGTTATGTATCCTAACCTAAGGCAACCTAACATCTCGGATGTAACATTTGACAACATTCCTGTCGTGTCGGACCCTACTTCTCGGAGGGAACAGTATATACGTCTATAACGTTATGTATCCTAACCTAAGGCAACCTAACATCTCGGATGTAATATTTGACAACATTCCTGTCGTGTCGGACCCTACTTCTCGGTGGGAACATTATGTACGTCTATAAAGTTATATATCCTAACCTAAGGCCACCTAACATCTCGGATGTAATATTTGACAACATTCCTGGCGTGTCGGACCCTACTTCTCGGAGGGAACAGTATATACGTCTATAACGTTATGTATCCTAACCTAAGGCAACCTGACATCTCGGATGTAATATTTGACAACATTCCAGGCGTGTCGGACCCTACATCTCGGTGGGAACATTATGTACGTCTATAACGTTATATATCCTAACCTAAGGCCATCTAACATCTCGGATGTAATATTTGACAACCTTCCTGTCGTGTCGGACCCTACTTCTCGGTGGGAACAGTATATACGTCTGTAACGTTATATATCCTAAAGTAAGGCAACCTGACATCTCGAATGTAATATTCTACAACATTCCAGGCGTGTCGGACCCTACTTCTCGGTGGGAACATTATATGCGTCTATAACGTTGTATATCATAATCTAGGGCAACCTATCATCTCAGACGTATTATTTTACAGCATTCCTGGCGTGTCGGACCCTACTTCTCGGTGGGAATAGTATATACGTCTATAACGTTATATATCCTAACCTAAGGCAACCTAACGTCTCGGATGTAACATTTGACAACATTCCAGGCGTGTCGGTCCCCACGTCTCGGTGGTAACATTATATGCGTTTATAGCGTTATATATCCTAACCTAAGGGAACCTAACATCTCGGATGTAACATTTGACAACATTCCAGGCGTGTCGGTCCCTACGTCTCGGTGGTAACATTATATGCGTCTATAGCGTTATATATCCTAACCTAAGGCAACCTAACATCTCGGATGAAACATTTGACAACATTCTAGGCGTGTCAGTCCCTACGTCTCGGTAGTAACATTATATGCGTCTATAGCGTTATATATCCTAACCTAAGGCAATCTAACATCTAGGATGTAATATTGGCTAAATTCCTGGCCTGTCGAACCCTACTTCTCGGAGGGAACAGTATATACGTCTATAACGTTATGTATCCTAACCTAAGGCAACCTAACATCTCGGATGTAATATTTGACAACATTCCTGTCGTGTCGGACCCTACTTCTCGGAGGGAACAGTATATACGTCTATAACGTTATGTATCCTAACCTAAGGCAACCTAACATCTCGGATGTAATATTTGACAACATTCCTGTAGTGTCGGACCCTACTTCTCGGTGGGAACATTATGTACGTCTATAACGTTATATATCCTAACCTAAGGCCACCTAACATCTCGGATGTAATATTTGACAACATTCCTGGCGTGTCGGACCCTACCTCTCGGTGGGAACATTATATACGTCTATAACGTTATATATCCTAACCTAAGGCCATTTAACATCTCGGATGTAATATTTGACAACATTCTTGTCGTGTCGGACCCTACTTCTCGGTGGGAACAGTATATACGTCTGTAACGTTATATATCCTAAAGTAAGGCAACCTGACATCTCGAATGTAATATTCTACAACATTCCAGGCGTGTCGGACCCTACTTCTCGGTGGGAACATTATATGCGTCTATAACGTTGTATATCCTAATCTAGGGCAACCTATCATCTCAGACGTATTATTTTACAGCATTCCTGGCGTGTCGGACCCTACTTCTCGGTGGGAATAGTATATACGTCTATAACGTTATATATCCTAACCTAAGGCAACCTAACGTCTCGGATGTAACATTTGACAACATTCCAGGCGGGTCGGTCCCTACGTCTCGGTGGTAACATTATATGCGTTTATAGCGTTATATATCCTAACCTAAGGGAACCTAACATCTCGGATGTAACATTTGACAACATTCCAGGCGTGTCGGTCCCTACGTCTCGGTGGTAACATTATATGCGTCTATAGCGTTATATATCCTAACCTAAGGCAACCTAATATCTCGGATGAAACATTTGACAACATTCTAGGCGTGTCAGTCCCTACATCTCGGTGGTAACATTATATGCGTCTATAGCGTTATATATCCTAACCTAAGGCAATCTAACATCTAGGATGTAATATTGGCAAAGTTCCTGGCCTGTCGAACCCTACTTCTCGGAGGGAACAGTATATACTTCTATAACGTTATGTATCCTAACCTATGGCAACCTAACATCTCGGATGTAATATTTGACAACATTCCTGTCGTGTCGGACCCTACTTCTCGGAGGGAACAGTATATACGTCTATAACGTTATGTATCCTAACCTAAGGCAACCTAACATCTCGGATGTAATATTTGACAACATTCCTGTAGTGTCGGACCCTACTTCTCGGTGGGAACATTATATGCGTCTATAACGTTGTATATCCTAATCTAAGGCAACCTATCATCTCAGACGTAATATTTGGCAACATTCCTGGCGTGTCGGAGCATTCTTTTCGATGGGAATATTATATACGTCTATAACGGTATATATCCTAATCTAATTCAACCTAACATTTCGCATGCAATATTTGACAACATGCCTGTCCTGTCGAACGCTACTTCTCGGTGGGAACAGTATATACGTCTATAACGTTATATATCCTAACCTAAGGCAACCTAACATCTCGGATGTAACATTTGACAACATTCCAGGCGTGTCGGTCCCTACGTCACGGTGGTAACATTATATGCGTCTATAGCGTTATATATCCTAACCTAAGGCAACCTAACATCTCGGATGTATCATTTGACAACATTCCAGGCGTGTCGGACCCTACATCTCGGTGGGAACATTATGTACGTCTATAACGTTATATATCCTAACCTAAGGCAACCTGACATCTCGGATGTAATATTTGACAACATTCCAGGCGTGTCGGACCGTACATCTCGGTGGGAACATTATGTACGTCTATAACGTTATATATCCTAACCTAAGGCCATCTAACATCTCGGATGTAATATTTGACAACATTCCTGTCGTGTCGGACCCTACTTCTCGGTGGGAACAGTATATACGTCTGTAACGTTATATATCCTAAAGTAAGGCAACCTGACATCTCCAATGTAATATTCTACAACATTCCAGGCGTGTCGGACTCTACTTCTCGGTGGGAACATTATATGCGTCTAGAACGTTGTATATCCTAATCTAGGGCAACCTATCATCTCAGACGTATTATTTTACAACATTCCTGGCGTGTCGGACCCTACTTCTCGGTGGGAATAGTATATACGTCTATAACGTTATATATCCTAACCTAAGGCAACCTAACATCGAGGATGTAACATTTGACAACATTCCAGGCGTGTCGGTCCCTACGTCTCGGTGGTAACATTATATGCGTTTATAGCGTTATATATCCTAACCTAAGGGAACCTAACATCTCGGATGTAGCATTTGACAACATTCCAGGCGTGTCGGTCCCTACGTCTCGGTGGTAATATTATATGCGTCTATAGCGTTATATATCCTAACCTAAGGCAACCTAACATCTCGGATGAAACATTTGACAACATTCTAGGCGTGTCAGTCCCTACGTCTCGGTGGTAACATTATATGCGTCTATAGCGTTATATATCCTAACCTAAGGCAATCTAACATCTAGGATGTAATATTGGCTAAATTCCTGGCCTGTCGAACCCTACTTCTCGGAGGGAACAGTATATACGTCTATAACGTTATGTATCCTAACCTAAGGCAACCTAACATCTCGGATGTAATATTTGACAACATTCCTGTCGTGTCGGACCCTACTTCTCGGTGAGAACATTATGTACGTCTATAACGTTATATATCCTAACCTAAGGCAACCTAACATCTCGGATGTAACATTTGACAACATTCCAGGCGTGTCGGTCCCTACGTCACGGTGGTAACATTATATGCGTCTATAGCGTTATATATCCTAACCTAAGGCAACCTAACATCTCGGATGTATCATTTGACAACATTCCAGGCGTGTCAGTCCCTACGTCTCGATGGTAACATTATATGCGTCTATAGCGTTATATATCCTAACCTAAGGCAACCTAACATGTCGGATGAAACATTTGACAACATTCTAGGCGTGTCAGTCCCTACGTCTCGGTGGTAACATTATATGCGTCTATAGCGTTATATATCCTAACCTAAGGCAACCTGACATCTCGGATGTAATATTTGACAACATTCCTGTCGTGTCGGACCCTACATCTCGGTGGGAACATTATGTACGTCTATAACGTTATATATCCTAACCTAAGGCAACCTGACATCTCGGATGTAATATTTGACAACATTCCAGGCGTGTCGGACCGTACATCTCGGTGGGAACATTATGTACGTCTATAACGTTATATATCCTAACCTAAGGCCATCTAACATCTCGGATGTAATATTTGACAACATTCCTGTCGTGTCGGACCCTACTTCTCGGTGGGAACAGTATATACGTCTGTAACGTTATATATCCTAAAGTAAGGCAACCTGACATCTCCAATGTAATATTCTACAACATTCCAGGCGTGTCGGACCCTACTTCTCGGTGGGAACATTATATGCGTCTAGAACGTTGTATATCCTAATCTAGGGCAACCTATCATCTCAGACGTATTATTTTACAACATTCCTGGCGTGTCGGACCCTACTTCTCGGTGGGAATAGTATATACGTCTATAACGTTATATATCCTAACCTAAGGCAACCTAACATCGAGGATGTAACATTTGACAACATTCCAGGCGTGTCGGTCCCTACGTCTCGGTGGTAACATTATATGCGTTTATAGCGTTATATATCCTAACCTAAGGGAACCTAACATCTCGGATGTAGCATTTGACAACATTCCAGGCGTGTCGGTCCCTACGTCTCGGTGGTAACATTATATGCGTCTATAGCGTTATATATCCTAACCTAAGGCAACCTAACATCTCGGATGAAACATTTGACAACATTCTAGGCGTGTCAGTCCCTACGTCTCGGTGGTAACATTATATGCGTCTATAGCGTTATATATCCTAACCTAAGGCAATCTAACATCTAGGATGTAATATTGGCTAAATTCCTGGCCTGTCGAACCCTACTTCTCGGAGGGAACAGTATATACGTCTATAACGTTATGTATCCTAACCTAAGGCAACCTAACATCTCGGATGTAATATTTGACAACATTCCTGTCGTGTCGGACCCTACTTCTCGGTGAGAACATTATGTACGTCTATAACGTTATATATCCTAACCTAAGGCCACCTAACATCTCGGATGTAATATTTGACAACATTCCTGTCGTGTCGGACCCTACCTCTCGGTGGGAACATTATATACGTCTATAACGTTATATCTCCTAACCTAAGGCCATTTAACATCTCGGATGTAATATTTGACAACATTCCTGTCGTGTCGGACCCTACTTCTCGGTGGGAACAGTATATACGTCTGTAACGTTATATATGCTAAAGTAAGGGAACCTGACATCTCGAATGTAATATTCTACAACATTCTAGGCGTGTCGGACCCTACTTCTCGGTGGGAACATTATATGCGTCTATAACGTTGTATATCCTAATCTAAGGCAACCTATCATCTCAGACGTAATATTTGGCAACATTCCTGGCGTGTCGGAGCATTCTTTTCGATGGGAATATTATATACGTCTATAACGGTGTATATCCTAATCTAATTCAACCTAACATTTCGCATGCAATATTTGACAACATGCCTGTCCTGTCGAACCCTACTTCTCGGTGGGAACAGTATATACGTCTATAACGTTATATATCCTAACCTAAGGCAACCTAACATCTCGGATGAAACATTTGACAACATTCTAGGCGTGTCAGTCCCTACGTCTCGGTGGTAACATTATATGCGTCTATAGCGTTATATATCCTAACCTAAGGCAACCTGACATCTCGCATGTAATACTTGACAACATTCCTGTCCTGTCGGACCCTACTTCTCGGTGGGAACATTATGTACGTCTATAACGTTATATATCCTAACCTAAGGCAACCTGACATCTCGGATGTAATATTTGACAACATTCCAGGCGTGTCGGACCCTACATCTCGGTGGGAACATTATGTACGTCTATAACGTTATATATCCTAACCTAAGGCCATCTAACATCTCGGATGTAATATTTGACAACATTCCTGTCGTGTCGGACCCTACTTCTCGATGGGAACAGTACATACGTCTGTAACGTTGTATATGCTAAAGTAAGGCAACCTGACATCTCGAATGTAATATTCTACAACATTCCAGGCGTGTCGGACCCTACTTCTCGGTGGGAACATTATATGCGTCTATAACGTTGTATATCCTAACCTAAGGCAACCTATCATCTCAGACGTAATATTTGGCAACATTCCTGGCGTGTCGGAGCATTCTTTTCGATGGGAATATTATATACGTCTATAACGGTATATATTCTAATCTAATTCAACCTAACATTTCGCCTGCAATATTTGACAGCATGCCTGTCCCGGCGAACCCTACTTCTCGGTGGGAACAGTATATACGTCTATAACGTTATATATCCTAACCTAAGGCAACCTAACATCTCGGATGTAACATTTGACAACATTCCAGGCGTGTCGGTCCCTACGTCACGGTGGTAACATTATATGCGTCTATAGCATTATATATCCTAACGTAAGGCAACCTAACATCTCGGATGTATCATTTGACAACATTCCAGGCGTGTCGGACCCTACTTCTCGGTGGGAACATTATATGCGTTTATAGCGTTATATATCCTAACCTAAGGGAACCTAACATCTCGGATGAAACATTTGACAACATTCTAGGCGTGTCAGTCCCTACGTCTCGGTGGTAACATTATATGCGTCTATAGCGTTATATATCCTAACGTAAGGCAACCTAACATCTCGGATGTAACATTTGACAACATTCCAGGCGTGTCGGTCCCTACGTCTCGGTGGTAACATTATATGCGTTTATAGCGTTATATATCTTAACCAAAGGGAACCTGACATCTCGGATGTAATATTTGACAACATTCCTGTCGTGTCGGACCCTACTTCTCGGTGGGAACAGTATATACGTCTGTAACGTTATATATGCTAAAGTAAGGCAACCTGACATCTCGAATGTAATATTCTACAACATTCCAGGCGTGTCGGTCCCTACGTCTCGGTGGTAACATTATATGCGTCTATAGCGTTATATATCCTAACCTAAGGCAACCTAACATCTCGGATGAAACATTTGACAACATTCTAGGCGTGTCAGTCCCTACGTCTCGGTGGTAACATTATATGCGTCTATAGCGTTATATATCCTAACCTAAGGCAATCTAACATCTAGGATGTAATATTGGCTAAATTCCTGGCCTGTCGAACCCTACTTCTCGGAGGGAACAGTATATACGTCTATAACGTTATGTATCCTAACCTAAGGCAACCTAACATCTCGGATGTAATATTTGACAACATTCCTGTCGTGTCGGACCCTACTTCTCGGTGAGAACATTATGTACGTCTATAACGTTATATATCCTAACCTAAGGCAACCTAACATCTCGGATGTAACATTTGACAACATTCCAGGCGTGTCGGTCCCTACGTCACGGTGGTAACATTATATGCGTCTATAGCGTTATATATCCTAACCTAAGGCAACCTAACATCTCGGATGTATCATTTGACAACATTCCAGGCGTGTCAGTCCCTACGTCTCGATGGTAACATTATATGCGTCTATAGCGTTATATATCCTAACCTAAGGCAACCTAACATGTCGGATGAAACATTTGACAACATTCTAGGCGTGTCAGTCCCTACGTCTCGGTGGTAACATTATATGCGTCTATAGCGTTATATATCCTAACCTAAGGCAACCTGACATCTCGGATGTAATATTTGACAACATTCCTGTCGTGTCGGACCCTACATCTCGGTGGTAACATTATATGCGTCTATAGCGTTATATATCCTAACCTAAGGCAACCTGACATCTCGGATGTAATATTTGACAACATTCCTGTCGTGTCGGACCCTACATCTCGGTGGGAACATTATGTACGTCTATAACGTTATATATCCTAACCTAAGGCAATCTAACATCTAGGATGTAATATTGGCTAAATTCCTGGCCTGTCGAACCCTACTTCTCGGAGGGAACAGTATATACGTCTATAACGTTATGTATCCTAACCTAAGGCAACCTAACATCTCGGATGTAATATTTGACAACATTCCTGTCGTGTCGGACCCTACTTCTCGGTGAGAACATTATGTACGTCTATAACGTTATATATCCTAACCTAAGGCCACCTAACATCTCGGATGTAATATTTGACAACATTCCTGTCGTGTCGGACCCTACCTCTCGGTGGGAACATTATATACGTCTATAACGTTATATCTCCTAACCTAAGGCCATTTAACATCTCGGATGTAATATTTGACAACATTCCTGTCGTGTCGGACCCTACTTCTCGGTGGGAACAGTATATACGTCTGTAACGTTATATATGCTAAAGTAAGGGAACCTGACATCTCGAATGTAATATTCTACAACATTCTAGGCGTGTCGGACCCTACTTCTCGGTGGGAACATTATATGCGTCTATAACGTTGTATATCCTAATCTAAGGCAACCTATCATCTCAGACGTAATATTTGGCAACATTCCTGGCGTGTCGGAGCATTCTTTTCGATGGGAATATTATATACGTCTATAACGGTGTATATCCTAATCTAATTCAACCTAACATTTCGCATGCAATATTTGACAACATGCCTGTCCTGTCGAACCCTACTTCTCGGTGGGAACAGTATATACGTCTATAACGTTATATATCCTAACCTAAGGCAACCTAACATCTCGGATGTAACATTTGACAACATTCCAGGCGTGTCGGTCCCTACGTCACGGTGGTAACATTATATGCGTCTATAGCATTATATATCCTAACGTAAGGCAACCTAACATCTCGGATGTATCATTTGACAACATTCCAGGCGTGTCGGACCCTACTTCTCGGTGGGAACATTATATGCGTTTATAGCGTTATATATCCTAACCTAAGGGAACCTAACATCTCGGATGAAACATTTGACAACATTCTAGGCGTGTCAGTCCCTACGTCTCGGTGGTAACATTATATGCGTCTATAGCGTTATATATCCTAACGTAAGGCAACCTAACATCTCGGATGTAACATTTGACAACATTCCAGGCGTGTCGGTCCCTACGTCTCGGTGGTAACATTATATGCGTTTATAGCGTTATATATCTTAACCAAAGGGAACCTGACATCTCGGATGTAATATTTGACAACATTCCTGTCGTGTCGGACCCTACTTCTCGGTGGGAACAGTATATACGTCTGTAACGTTATATATGCTAAAGTAAGGCAACCTGACATCTCGAATGTAATATTCTACAACATTCCAGGCGTGTCGGACCCTACTTCTCGGTGGGAACATTATATGCGTCTATAACGTTGTATATCCTAATCTAAGGCAACCTATCATCTCAGACGTAATATTTGGCAACATTCCTGGCGTGTCGGAGCATTCTCTTCGATGGGAATATTATATACGTCTATAACGGTGTATATACTAATCTAATTCAACCTAACATTTCGCATGCAATATTTGACAACATGCCTGTCCTGTCGAACCCTACTTCTCTGTTGGAACAGTATATACGTCTATAACGTTATATATCCTAACCTAAGGCAACCTAACATCTCGGATGTAACATTTGACAACATTCCAGGCGTGTCGGTCCCTACGTCTCGGTGGTAACATTATATGCGTTTATAGCGTTATATATCTTAACCAAAGGGAACCTGACATCTCGGATGTAATATTTGACAACATTCCTGTCGTGTCGGACCCTACTTCTCGGTGGGAACAGTATATACGTCTGCAACGTTATATATCCTAAAGTAAGGCAACCTGACATCTCGAATGTAATATTCTACAACATTCCAGGCGTGTCGGACCCTACTTCTCGGTGGGAACATTATATGCGTCTATAACGTTGTATATCCTAATCTAGGGCAACCTATCATCTCAGACGTATTATTTTACAACATTCCTGGCGTGTCGGACCCTACTTCTCGGTGGGAATGGTACATACGTCTATAACGTTATATATCCTAACCTAAGGCAACCTAACATCTCGGATGTAACATTTGACAACATTCCAGGCGTGTCGGTCCCTACGTCTCGGTGGTAACATTATATGCGTCTATAGCGTTATATATCCTAACATAATACAACCTAACATCTCGGATGAAACATTGGCAACATTCTAGGCGTGTCAGTCCCTACGTCTCGGTGGTAACATTATATGCGTCTATAGCGTTATATATCCTAACCTAAGGCAACCTAACATCTCGGATGAAACATTTGACAACATTCTAGGCGTGTCAGTCCCTACGTCTCGGTGGTAACATGATATGCGTCTATAGCGTTATATATCCTAATCTAAGGCAACCTGACATCTCGGATGTAATATTTGACAACATTCCTGTCGTGTCGGACCCTACTTCTCGGTGGGAACATTATGTACGTCTATAACGTTATATATCCTAACCTAAGGCCATTTAACATCTCGGATGTAATATTTGACAACATTCCTGTCGTGTCGGACCCTACTTCTCGGTGGGAACAGTATATACGTCTGTAACGTTATATATCCTAAAGTAAGGCAACCTGACATCTCGAATGTAATATTCTACAACATTCCAGGCGTGTCGGACCCTACTTCTCGGTGGGAACATTATATGCGTCTATAACGTTGTATATCCTAATCTAGGGCAACCTATCATCTCAGACGTATTATTTTACAGCATTCCTGGCGTGTCGGACCCTACTTCTCGGTGGGAATAGTATATACGTCTATAACGTTATATATCCTAACCTAAGGCAACCTAACGTCTCGGATGTAACATTTGACAACATTCCAGGAGTGTCGGTCCCTACGTCTCGGTGGTAACATTATATGCGTTTATAGCGTTATATATCCTAACCTAAGGGAACCTAACATCTCGGTTGTAACATTTGACAACATTCCAGGCGTGTCGGTCCCTACGTTTCGGTGGTAACATTATATGCGTCTATAGCGTTATATATCCTAACCTAAGGGAACCTAACATCTCGGATGAAACATTTGACAACATTCTAGGCGTGTCAGTCCCTACGTCTCGGTGGTAACATTATATGCGTCTATAGCGTTATATATCCTAACGTAAGGCAACCTAACATCTCGGATGTAACATTTGACAACATTCCAGGCGTGTCGGTCCCTACGTCTCGGTGGTAACATTATATGCGTTTATAGCGTTATATATCTTAACCAAAGGGAACCTGACATCTCGGATGTAATATTTGACAACATTCCTGTCGTGTCGGACCCTACTTCTCGGTGGGAACAGTATATACGTCTGTAACGTTATATATGCTAAAGTAAGGCAACCTGACATCTCGAATGTAATATTCTACAACATTCCAGGCGTGTCGGTCCCTACGTCTCGGTGGTAACATTATATGCGTCTATAGCGTTATATATCCTAACCTAAGGCAACCTAACATCTCGGATGAAACATTTGACAACATTCTAGGCGTGTCAGTCCCTACGTCTCGGTGGTAACATTATATGCGTCTATAGCGTTATATATCCTAACCTAAGGCAATCTAACATCTAGGATGTAATATTGGCTAAATTCCTGGCCTGTCGAACCCTACTTCTCGGAGGGAACAGTATATACGTCTATAACGTTATGTATCCTAACCTAAGGCAACCTAACATCTCGGATGTAATATTTGACAACATTCCTGTCGTGTCGGACCCTACTTCTCGGTGAGAACATTATGTACGTCTATAACGTTATATATCCTAACCTAAGGCAACCTAACATCTCGGATGTAACATTTGACAACATTCCAGGCGTGTCGGTCCCTACGTCACGGTGGTAACATTATATGCGTCTATAGCGTTATATATCCTAACCTAAGGCAACCTAACATCTCGGATGTATCATTTGACAACATTCCAGGCGTGTCAGTCCCTACGTCTCGATGGTAACATTATATGCGTCTATAGCGTTATATATCCTAACCTAAGGCAACCTAACATGTCGGATGAAACATTTGACAACATTCTAGGCGTGTCAGTCCCTACGTCTCGGTGGTAACATTATATGCGTCTATAGCGTTATATATCCTAACCTAAGGCAACCTGACATCTCGGATGTAATATTTGACAACATTCCTGTCGTGTCGGACCCTACATCTCGGTGGTAACATTATATGCGTCTATAGCGTTATATATCCTAACCTAAGGCAACCTGACATCTCGGATGTAATATTTGACAACATTCCTGTCGTGTCGGACCCTACATCTCGGTGGGAACATTATGTACGTCTATAACGTTATATATCCTAACCTAAGGCAATCTAACATCTAGGATGTAATATTGGCTAAATTCCTGGCCTGTCGAACCCTACTTCTCGGAGGGAACAGTATATACGTCTATAACGTTATGTATCCTAACCTAAGGCAACCTAACATCTCGGATGTAATATTTGACAACATTCCTGTCGTGTCGGACCCTACTTCTCGGTGAGAACATTATGTACGTCTATAACGTTATATATCCTAACCTAAGGCCACCTAACATCTCGGATGTAATATTTGACAACATTCCTGTCGTGTCGGACCCTACCTCTCGGTGGGAACATTATATACGTCTATAACGTTATATCTCCTAACCTAAGGCCATTTAACATCTCGGATGTAATATTTGACAACATTCCTGTCGTGTCGGACCCTACTTCTCGGTGGGAACAGTATATACGTCTGTAACGTTATATATGCTAAAGTAAGGGAACCTGACATCTCGAATGTAATATTCTACAACATTCTAGGCGTGTCGGACCCTACTTCTCGGTGGGAACATTATATGCGTCTATAACGTTGTATATCCTAATCTAAGGCAACCTATCATCTCAGACGTAATATTTGGCAACATTCCTGGCGTGTCGGAGCATTCTTTTCGATGGGAATATTATATACGTCTATAACGGTGTATATCCTAATCTAATTCAACCTAACATTTCGCATGCAATATTTGACAACATGCCTGTCCTGTCGAACCCTACTTCTCGGTGGGAACAGTATATACGTCTATAACGTTATATATCCTAACCTAAGGCAACCTAACATCTCGGATGAAACATTTGACAACATTCTAGGCGTGTCATTCCCTACGTCTCGGTGGTAACATTATATGCGTCTATAGCGTTATATATCCTAACCTAAGGCAACCTGACATCTCGCATGTAATACTTGACAACATTCCTGTCCTGTCGGACCCTACTTCTCGGTGGGAACATTATGTACGTCTATAACGTTATATATCCTAACCTAAGGCAACCTGACATCTCGGATGTAATATTTGACAACATTCCAGGCGTGTCGGACCCTACATCTCGGTGGGAACATTATGTACGTCTATAACGTTATATATCCTAACCTAAGGCCATCTAACATCTCGGATGTAATATTTGACAACATTCCTGTCGTGTCGGACCCTACTTCTCGGTGGGAACAGTACATACGTCTGTAACGTTGTACATGCTAAAGTAAGGCAACCTGACATCTCGAATGTAATATTCTACAACATTCCAGGCGTGTCGGACCCTACTTCTCGGTGGGAACATTATATGCGTCTATAACGTTGTATATCCTAACCTAAGGCAACCTATCATCTCAGACGTAATATTTGGCAACATTCCTGGCGTGTCGGAGCATTCTTTTCGATGGGAATATTATATACGTCTATAACGGTATATATTCTAATCTAATTCAACCTAACATTTCGCCTGCAATATTTGACAGCATGCCTGTCCCGTCGAACCCTACTTCTCGGTGGGAACAGTATATACGTCTATAACGTTATATATCCTAACCTAAGGCAACCTAACATCTCGGATGTAACATTTGACAACATTCCAGGCGTGTCGGTCCCTACGTCACGGTGGTAACATTATATGCGTCTATAGCATTATATATCCTAACGTAAGGCAACCTAACATCTCGGATGTATCATTTGACAACATTCCAGGCGTGTCGGACCCTACTTCTCGGTGGGAACATTATATGCGTTTATAGCGTTATATATCCTAACCTAAGGGAACCTAACATCTCGGATGAAACATTTGACAACATTATAGGCGTGTCAGTCCCTACGTCTCGGTGGTAACATTATATGCGTCTATAGCGTTATATATCCTAACGTAAGGCAACCTAACATCTCGGATGTAACATTTGACAACATTCCAGGCGTGTCGGTCCCTACGTCTCGGTGGTAACATTATATGCGTTTATAGCGTTATATATCTTAACCAAAGGGAACCTGACATCTCGGATGTAATATTTGACAACATTCCTGTCGTGTCGGACCCTACTTCTCGGTGGGAACAGTATATACGTCTGTAACGTTATATATGCTAAAGTAAGGCAACCTGACATCTCGAATGTAATATTCTACAACATTCCAGGCGTGTCGGACCCTACTTCTCGGTGGGAACATTATATGCGTCTATAACGTTGTATATCCTAATCTAAGGCAACCTATCATCTCAGACGTAATATTTGGCAACATTCCTGGCGTGTCGGAGCATTCTCTTCGATGGGAATATTATATACGTCTATAACGGTGTATATACTAATCTAATTCAACCTAACATTTCGCATGCAATATTTGACAACATGCCTGTCCTGTCGAACCCTACTTCTCTGTTGGAACAGTATATACGTCTATAACGTTATATATCCTAACCTAAGGCAACCTAACATCTCGGATGTAACATTTGACAACATTCCAGGCGTGTCGGTCCCTACGTCTCGGTGGTAACATTATATGCGTCTATAGCGTTATATATCCTAACATAATACAACCTAACATCTCGGATGAAACATTTGACAACATTCTAGGCGTGTCAGTCCCTACGTCTCGGTGGTAACATTATATGCGTCTATAGCGTTATATATCCTAACCTAAGGCAACCTAACATCTCGGATGAAACATTTGACAACATTCTAGGCGTGTCAGTCCCTACGTCTCGGTGGTAACATGATATGCGTCTATAGCGTTATATATCCTAATCTAAGGCAACCTGACATCTCGGATGTAATATTTGACAACATTCCTGTCGTGTCGGACCCTACTTCTCGGTGGGAACAGTATATACGTCTGTAACGTTATATATCCTAAAGTAAGGCAACCTGACATCTCGAATGTAATATTCTACAACATTCCAGGCGTGTCGGACCCTACTTCTCGGTGGGAACATTATATGCGTCTATAACGTTGTATATCCTAATCTAGGGCAACCTATCATCTCAGACGTATTATTTTACAGCATTCCTGGCGTGTCGGACCCTACTTCTCGGTGGGAATAGTATATACGTCTATAACGTTATATATCCTAACCTAAGGCAACCTAACGTCTCGGATGTAACATTTGACAACATTCCAGGCGTGTCGGTCCCTACGTCTCGGTGGTAACATTATATGCGTTTATAGCGTTATATATCCTAACCTAAGGGAACCTAACATCTCGGTTGTAACATTTGACAACATTCCAGGCGTGTCGGTCCCTACGTCTCGGTGGTAACATTATATGCGTCTATAGCGTTATATATCCTAACCTAAGGCAACCTAACATCTCGGATGAAACATTTGACAACATTCTAGGCGTGTCAGTCCCTACGTCTCGGTGGTAACATTATATGCGTCTATAGCGTTATATATCCTAACCTAAGGCAATCTAACATCTAGGATGTAATATTGGCTAAGTTCCTGGCCTGTCGAACCCTACTTCTCGGAGGGAACAGTATATACTTCTATAACGTTATGTATCCTAACCTATGGCAACCTAACATCTCGGATGTAATATTTGACAACATTCCTGTCGTGTCGGACCCTACTTCTCGGAGGGAACAGTATATACGTCTATAACGTTATGTATCCTAACCTAAGGCAACCTAACATCTCGGATGTAATATTTGACAACATTCCTGTAGTGTCGGACCCTACTTCTCGGTGGGAACATTATATGCGTCTATAACGTTGTATATCCTAATCTAAGGCAACCTATCATCTCAGACGTAATATTTGGCAACATTCCTGGCGTGTCGGAGCATTCTTTTCGATGGGAATATTATATACGTCTATAACGGTATATATCCTAATCTAATTCAACCTAACATTTCGCATGCAATATTTGACAACATGCCTGTCCTGTCGAACGCTACTTCTCGGTGGGAACAGTATATACGTCTATAACGTTATATATCCTAACCTAAGGCAACCTAACATCTCGGATGTAACATTTGACAACATTCCAGGCGTGTCGGTCCCTACGTCACGGTGGTAACATTATATGCGTCTATAGCGTTATATATCCTAACCTAAGGCAACCTAACATCTCGGATGTATCATTTGACAACATTCCAGGCGTGTCAGTCCCTACGTCTCGATGGTAACATTATATGCGTCTATAGCGTTATATATCCTAACCTAAGGCAACCTAACATGTCGGATGAAACATTTGACAACATTCTAGGCGTGTCAGTCCCTACGTCTCGGTGGTAACATTATATGCGTCTATAGCGTTATATATCCTAACCTAAGGCAACCTGACATCTCGGATGTAATATTTGACAACATTCCTGTCGTGTCGGACCCTACATCTCGGTGGGAACATCATGTACGTCTATAACGTTATATATCCTAACCTAAGGCAACCTGACATCTCGGATGTAATATTTGACAACATTCCAGGCGTGTCGGACCGTACATCTCGGTGGGAACATTATGTACGTCTATAACGTTATATATCCTAACCTAAGGCCATCTAACATCTCGGATGTAATATTTGACAACATTCCTGTCGTGTCGGACCCTACTTCTCGGTGGGAACAGTATATACGTCTGTAACGTTATATATCCTAAAGTAAGGCAACCTGACATCTCGAATGTAATATTCTACAACATTCCAGGCGTGTCGGACCCTACTTCTCGGTGGGAACATTATATGCGTCTAGAACGTTGTATATCCTAATCTAGGGCAACCTATCATCTCAGACGTATTATTTTACAACATTCCTGGCGTGTCGGACCCTACTTCTCGGTGGGAATAGTATATACGTCTATAACGTTATATATCCTAACCTAAGGCAACCTAACATCTCGGATGTAACATTTGACAACATTCCAGGCGTGTCGGTCCCTACGTCACGGTGGTAACATTATATGCGTCTATAGCGTTATATATCCTAACCTAAGGCAACCTAACATCTCGGATGTAATATTTGACAACATTCCTTTCGTGTCGAACCCTACTGCTCGCTGGGAACATTATGTACGTCTGTAATGTTATATATCCTAACCTAAGTCCACCTAACATCTCGGATATAATATTCTACAGCATTCCAGCTGTTTCGGACCCTACTTCTGGGTGGGAACAGTATATACGTCTATAACGTTATATATCCTAACCTAAGGCCACCTAACATTTCGGATGTAACATTTGACAACATTCCAGGCGTGTCAGTCTCTACGTCTCGGTGGTAACATTATATGCGTCTATAGCGTTATATATCCTAACCTAAGGCAACCTAACATCTCGGATGAAACATTTGACAACATTCTAGGCGTGTCAGTCCCTACGTCTCGGTGGTAACATTATATGCGTCTATAGCGTTATATATCCTAACCTAAGGCAATCTAACATCTAGGATGTAATATTGGCTAAGTTCCTGGCCTGTCGAACCCTACTTCTCGGAGGGAACAGTATATACTTCTATAACGTTATGTATCCTAACCTATGGCAACCTAACATCTCGGATGTAATATTTGACAACATTCCTGTCGTGTCGGACCCTACTTCTCGGAGGGAACAGTATATACGTCTATAACGTTATGTATCCTAACCTAAGGCAACCTAACATCTCGGATGTAATATTTGACAACATTCCTGTAGTGTCGGACCCTACTTCTCGGTGGGAACATTATATGCGTCTATAACGTTGTATATCCTAATCTAAGGCAACCTATCATCTCAGACGTAATATTTGGCAACATTCCTGGCGTGTCGGAGCATTCTTTTCGATGGGAATATTATATACGTCTATAACGGTATATATCCTAATCTAATTCAACCTAACATTTCGCATGCAATATTTGACAACATGCCTGTCCTGTCGAACGCTACTTCTCGGTGGGAACAGTATATACGTCTATAACGTTATATATCCTAACCTAAGGCAACCTAACATCTCGGATGTAACATTTGACAACATTCCAGGCGTGTCGGTCCCTACGTCACGGTGGTAACATTATATGCGTCTATAGCGTTATATATCCTAACCTAAGGCAACCTAACATCTCGGATGTATCATTTGACAACATTCCAGGCGTGTCAGTCCCTACGTCTCGATGGTAACATTATATGCGTCTATAGCGTTATATATCCTAACCTAAGGCAACCTAACATGTCGGATGAAACATTTGACAACATTCTAGGCGTGTCAGTCCCTACGTCTCGGTGGTAACATTATATGCGTCTATAGCGTTATATATCCTAACCTAAGGCAACCTGACATCTCGGATGTAATATTTGACAACATTCCTGTCGTGTCGGACCCTACATCTCGGTGGGAACATTATGTACGTCTATAACGTTATATATCCTAACCTAAGGCAACCTGACATCTCGGATGTAATATTTGACAACATTCCAGGCGTGTCGGACCGTACATCTCGGTGGGAACATTATGTACGTCTATAACGTTATATATCCTAACCTAAGGCCATCTAACATCTCGGATGTAATATTTGACAACATTCCTGTCGTGTCGGACCCTACTTCTCGGTGGGAACAGTATATACGTCTGTAACGTTATATATCCTAAAGTAAGGCAACCTGACATCTCGAATGTAATATTCTACAACATTCCAGGCGTGTCGGACCCTACTTCTCGGTGGGAACATTATATGCGTCTAGAACGTTGTATATCCTAATCTAGGGCAACCTATCATCTCAGACGTATTATTTTACAACATTCCTGGCGTGTCGGACCCTACTTCTCGGTGGGAATAGTATATACGTCTATAACGTTATATATCCTAACCTAAGGCAACCTAACATCGAGGATGTAACATTTGACAACATTCCAGGCGTGTCGGTCCCTACGTCTCGGTGGTAACATTATATGCGTTTATAGCGTTATATATCCTAACCTAAGGGAACCTAACATCTCGGATGTAGCATTTGACAACATTCCAGGCGTGTCGGTCCCTACGTCTCGGTGGTAACATTATATGCGTCTATAGCGTTATATATCCTAACCTAAGGCAACCTAACATCTCGGATGAAACATTTGACAACATTCTAGGCGTGTCAGTCCCTACGTCTCGGTGGTAACATTATATGCGTCTATAGCGTTATATATCCTAACCTAAGGCAATCTAACATCTAGGATGTAATATTGGCTAAATTCCTGGCCTGTCGAACCCTACTTCTCGGAGGGAACAGTATATACGTCTATAACGTTATGTATCCTAACCTAAGGCAACCTAACATCTCGGATGTAATATTTGACAACATTCCTGTCGTGTCGGACCCTACTTCTCGGTGAGAACATTATGTACGTCTATAACGTTATATATCCTAACCTAAGGCAACCTAACATCTCGGATGTAACATTTGACAACATTCCAGGCGTGTCGGTCCCTACGTCACGGTGGTAACATTATATGCGTCTATAGCGTTATATATCCTAACCTAAGGCAACCTAACATCTCGGATGTATCATTTGACAACATTCCAGGCGTGTCAGTCCCTACGTCTCGATGGTAACATTATATGCGTCTATAGCGTTATATATCCTAACCTAAGGCAACCTAACATGTCGGATGAAACATTTGACAACATTCTAGGCGTGTCAGTCCCTACGTCTCGGTGGTAACATTATATGCGTCTATAGCGTTATATATCCTAACCTAAGGCAACCTGACATCTCGGATGTAATATTTGACAACATTCCTGTCGTGTCGGACCCTACATCTCGGTGGGAACATTATGTACGTCTATAACGTTATATATCCTAACCTAAGGCAACCTGACATCTCGGATGTAATATTTGACAACATTCCAGGCGTGTCGGACCGTACATCTCGGTGGGAACATTATGTACGTCTATAACGTTATATATCCTAACCTAAGGCCATCTAACATCTCGGATGTAATATTTGACAACATTCCTGTCGTGTCGGACCCTACTTCTCGGTGGGAACAGTATATACGTCTGTAACGTTATATATCCTAAAGTAAGGCAACCTGACATCTCCAATGTAATATTCTACAACATTCCAGGCGTGTCGGACCCTACTTCTCGGTGGGACCATTATATGCGTCTAGAACGTTGTATATCCTAATCTAGGGCAACCTATCATCTCAGACGTATTATTTTACAACATTCCTGGCGTGTCGGACCCTACTTCTCGGTGGGAATAGTATATACGTCTATAACGTTATATATCCTAACCTAAGGCAACCTAACATCGAGGATGTAACATTTGACAACATTCCAGGCGTGTCGGTCCCTACGTCTCGGTGGTAACATTATATGCGTTTATAGCGTTATATATCCTAACCTAAGGGAACCTAACATCTCGGATGTAGCATTTGACAACATTCCAGGCGTGTCGGTCCCTACGTCTCGGTGCTAACATTATATGCGTCTATAGCGTTATATATCCTAACCTAAGGCAACCTAACATCTCGGATGAAACATTTGACAACATTCTAGGCGTGTCAGTCCCTACGTCTCGGTGGTAACATTATATGCGTCTATAGCGTTATATATCCTAACCTAAGGCAATCTAACATCTAGGATGTAATATTGGCTAAATTCCTGGCCTGTCGAACCCTACTTCTCGGAGGGAACAGTATATACGTCTATAACGTTATGTATCCTAACCTAAGGCAACCTAACATCTCGGATGTAATATTTGACAACATTCCTGTCGTGTCGGACCCTACTTCTCGGTGAGAACATTATGTACGTCTATAACGTTATATATCCTAACCTAAGGCCACCTAACATCTCGGATGTAATATTTGACAACATTCCTGTCGTGTCGGACCCTACCTCTCGGTGGGAACATTATGTACGTCTATAACGTTATATATCCTAACCTAAGGCAACCTGACATCTCGAATGTAATATTCTACAACATTCCAGGCGTGTCGGACCCTACTTCTCGGTGGGAACATTATATGCGTCTATAACGTTGTATATCCTAACCTAAGGCAACCTATCATCTCAGACGTAATATTTGGCAACATTCCTGGCGTGTCGGAGCATTCTTTTCGATGGGAATATTATATACGTCTATAACGGTATATATCCTAATCTAATTCAACCTAACATTTCGCCTGCAATATTTGACAGCATGCCTGTCCCGTCGAACCCTACTTCTCGGTGGGAACAGTATATACGTCTATAACGTTATATATCCTAACCTAAGGCAACCTAACATCTCGGATGTAACATTTGACAACATTCCAGGCGTGTCGGTCCCTACGTCACGGTGGTAACATTATATGCGTCTATAGCATTATATATCCTAACGTAAGGCAACCTAACATCTCGGATGTATCATTTGACAACATTCCAGGCGTGTCGGACCCTACTTCTCGGTGGGAACATTATATGCGTTTATAGCGTTATATATCCTAACCTAAGGGAACCTAACATCTCGGATGAAACATTTGACAACATTCTAGGCGTGTCAGTCCCTACGTCTCGGTGGTAACATTATATGCGTCTATAGCGTTATATATCCTAACCTAAGGCAACCTAACATCTCGGATGAAACATTTGACAACATTCTAGGCGTGTCAGTCCCTACGTCTCGGTGGTAACATGATATGCGTCTATAGCGTTATATATCCTAATCTAAGGCAACCTGACATCTCGGATGTAATATTTAACAACATTCCTGTCGTGTCGGACCCTACTTCTCGGTGGGAACATTATGCACGTCTATAACGTTATATATCCTAACCTAAGGCAACCTGACATCTCGGATGTAATATTTGACAACATTCCAGGCGTGTCGGACCCTACATCTCGGTGGGAACATTATGTACGTCTATAACGTTATATATCCTAACCTAAGGCCATCTAACATCTCGGATGTAATATTTGACAACATTCCTGTCGTGTCGGACCCTACTTCTCGGTGGGAACAGTATATACGTCTGTAACGTTATATATCCTAAAGTAAGGCAAGCTGACATCTCGAATGTAATATTCTACAACATTCCAGGCGTGTCGGACCCTACTTCTCGGTGGGAACATTATATGCGTCTATAACGTTGTATATCCTGATCTAGGGCAACCTATCATCTCAGACGTATTATTTTACAGCATTCCTGGCGTGTCGGACCCTACTTCTCGGTGGGAATAGTATATACGTCTATAACGTTATATATCCTAACCTAAGGCAACCTAACATCTCGGATGTAACATTTGACAACATTCCAGGCGTGTCGGTCCCTACGTCTCGGTGGTAACATTATATGCGTTTATAGCGTTATATATCCTAACCTAAGGCAACCTAACATCTCGGATGTAACATTTGACAACATTCCAGGCGTGTCGGTCCCTATGTCACGGTGGTAACATTATATGCGTCTATAGCGTTATATATCCTAACCTAAGGCAACCTAACATCTCGGATGTATCATTTGACAACATTCCAGGCGTGTCAGTCCCTACGTCTCGATGGTAAGATTATATGCGTCTATAGCGTTATATATCCTAACCTAAGGCAACCTAACATCTCGGATGAAACATTTGACAACATTCTAGGCGTGTCAGTCCCTACGTCTCGGTGGTAACATTATATGCGTCTATAGCGTTATATATCCTAACCTAAGGCAACCTGACATCTCGGATGTAATATTTAACAACATTCCTGTCGTGTCGGACCCTACTTCTCGGTGGGAACATTATGCACGTCTATAACGTTATATATCCTAACCTAAGGCAACCTGACATCTCGGATGTAATATTTGACAACATTCCTGTCGTGTCGGACCCTACTTCTCGGTGGGAACAGTATATACGTCTGTAACGTTATATATCCTAAAGTAAGGCAACCTGACATCTCGAATGTAATATTCTACAACATTCCAGGCGTGTCGGACCCTACTTCTCGGTGGGAACATTATATGCGTCTATAACGTTGTATATCCTGATCTAGGGCAACCTATCATCTCAGACGTATTATTTTACAGCATTCCTGGCGTGTCGGACCCTACTTCTCGGTGGTAACATTATATGCGTTTATAGCGTTATATATCCTAACCTAAGGGAACCTAACATCTCGGATGTAGCATTTGACAACATTCCAGGCGTGTCGGTCCCTACGTCTCGGTGGTAACATTATATGCGTCTATAGCGTTATATATCCTAACCTAAGGCAACCTAACATCTCGGATGAAACATTTGACAACATTCTAGGCGTGTCAGTCCCTACGTCTCGGTGGTAACATTATATGCGTCTATAGCGTTATATATCCTAACCTAAGGCAATCTAACATCTAGGATGTAATATTGGCTAAATTCCTGGCCTGTCGAACCCTACTTCTCGGAGGGAACAGTATATACGTCTATAACGTTATGTATCCTAACCTAAGGCAACCTAACATCTCGGATGTAATATTTGACAACATTCCTGTCGTGTCGGACCCTACTTCTCGGTGAGAACATTATGTACGTCTATAACGTTATATATCCTAACCTAAGGCCACCTAACATCTCGGATGTAATATTTGACAACATTCCTGTCGTGTCGGACCCTACTTCTCGGTGGGAACAGTATATACGTCTGTAACGTTATATATGCTAAAGTAAGGGAACTTGACATCTCGAATGTAATATTCTACAACATTCTAGGCGTGTCGGACCCTACTTCTCGGTGGGAACATTATATGCGTCTATAACGTTGTATATCCTAATCTAAGGCAACCTATCATCTCAGACGTAATATTTGGCAACATTCCTGGCGTGTCGGAGCATTCTTTTCGATGGGAATATTATATACGTCTATAACGGTGTATATCCTAATCTAATTCAACCTAACATTTCGCATGCAATATTTGACAACATGCCTGTCCTGTCGAACCCTACTTCTCGGTGGGAACAGTATATACGTCTATAACGTTATATATCCTAGCCTAAGGCAACCTAACATCTCGGATGAAACATTTGACAACATTCTAGGCGTGTCAGTCCCTACGTCTCGGTGGTAACATTATATGCGTCTATAGCGTTATATATCCTAACCTAAGGCAACCTGACATCTCGCATGTAATACTTGACAACATTCCTGTCCTGTCGGACCCTACTTCTCGGTGGGAACATTATGTACGTCTATAACGTTATATATCCTAACCTAAGGCAACCTGACATCTCGGATGTAATATTTGACAACATTCCAGGCGTGTCGGACCCTACATCTCGGTGGGAACATTATGTACGTCTATAACGTTATATATCCTAACCTAAGGCCATCTAACATCTCGGATGTAATATTTGACAACATTCCTGTCGTGTCGGACCCTACTTCTCGGTGGTAACATTATATGCGTCTATAGCATTATATATCCTAACGTAAGGCAACCTAACATCTCGGATGTATCATTTGACAACATTCCAGGCGTGTCGGACCCTACTTCTCGGTGGGAACATTATATGCGTTTATAGCGTTATATATCCTAACCTAAGGGAACCTAACATCTCGGATGAAACATTTGACAACATTCTAGGCGTGTCAGTCCCTACGTCTCGGTGGTAACATTATATGCGTCTATAGCGTTATATATCCTAACGTAAGGCAACCTAACATCTCGGATGTAACATTTGACAACATTCCAGGCGTGTCGGTCCCTACGTCTCGGTGGTAACATTATATGCGTTTATAGCGTTATATATCTTAACCAAAGGGAACCTGACATCTCGGATGTAATATTTGACAACATTCCTGTCGTGTCGGACCCTACTTCTCGGTGGGAACAGTATATACGTCTGTAACGTTATATATGCTAAAGTAAGGCAACCTGACATCTCGAATGTAATATTCTACAACATTCCAGGCGTGTCGGACCCTACTTCTCGGTGGGAACATTATATGCGTCTATAACGTTGTATATCCTAATCTAAGGCAACCTATCATCTCAGACGTAATATTTGGCAACATTCCTGGCGTGTCGGAGCATTCTTTTCGATGGGAATATTATATACGTCTATAACGGTGTATATACTAATCTAATTCAACCTAACATTTCGCATGCAATATTTGACAACATGCCTGTCCTGTCGAACCCTACTTCTCTGTTGGAACAGTATATACGTCTATAACGTTATATATCCTAACCTAAGGCAACCTAACATCTCGGATGTAACATTTGACAACATTCCAGGCGTGTCGGTCCCTACGTCTCGGTGGTAACATTATATGCGTTTATAGCGTTATATATCTTAACCAAAGGGAACCTGACATCTCGGATGTAATATTTGACAACATTCCTGTCGTGTCGGACCCTACTTCTCGGTGGGAACAGTATATACGTCTGCAACCTTATATATCCTAAAGTAAGGCAACCTGACATCTCGAATGTAATATTCTACAACATTCCAGGCGTGTCGGACCCTACTTCTCGGTGGGAACATTATATGCGTCTATAACGTTGTATATCCTAATCTAGGGCAACCTATCATCTCAGACGTATTATTTTACAACATTCCTGGCGTGTCGGACCCTACTTCTCGGTGGGAATGGTACATACGTCTATAACGTTATATATCCTAACCTAAGGCAACCTAACATCTCGGATGTAACATTTGACAACATTCCAGGCGTGTCGGTCCCTACGTCTCGGTGGTAACATTATATGCGTCTATAGCGTTATATATCCTAACATAATACAACCTAACATCTCGGATGAAACATTTGACAACATTCTAGGCGTGTCAGTCCCTACGTCTCGGTGGTAACATTATATGCGTCTATAGCGTTATATATCCTAACCTAAGGCAACCTAACATCTCGGATGAAACATTTGACAACATTCTAGGCGTGTCAGTCCCTACGTCTCGGTGGTAACATGATATGCGTCTATAGCGTTATATATCCTAATCTAAGGCAACCTGACATCTCGGATGTAATATTTGACAACATTCCTGTCGTGTCGGACCCTACTTCTCGGTGGGAACATTATGTACGTCTATAACGTTATATATCCTAACCTAAGGCCACCTAACATCTCGGATGTAATATTTGACAACATTCCTGTCGTGTCGGACCCTACTTCTCGGTGGGAACAGTATATACGTCTGTAACGTTATATATCCTAAAGTAAGGCAACCTGACATCTCGAATGTAATATTCTACAACATTCCAGGCGTGTCGGACCCTACTTCTCGGTGGGAACATTATATGCGTCTATAACGTTGTATATCCTGATCTAGGGCAACCTATCATCTCAGACGTATTATTTTACAGCATTCCTGGCGTGTCGGACCCTACTTCTCGGTGGTAACATTATATGCGTTTATAGCGTTATATATCCTAACCTAAGGGAACCTAACATCTCGGATGTAGCATTTGACAACATTCCAGGCGTGTCGGTCCCTACGTCTCGGTGGTAACATTATATGCGTCTATAGCGTTATATATCCTAACCTAAGGCAACCTAACATCTCGGATGAAACATTTGACAACATTCTAGGCGTGTCAGTCCCTACGTCTCGGTGGTAACATTATATGCGTCTATAGCGTTATATATCCTAACCTAAGGCAATCTAACATCTAGGATGTAATATTGGCTAAATTCCTGGCCTGTCGAACCCTACTTCTCGGAGGGAACAGTATATACGTCTATAACGTTATGTATCCTAACCTAAGGCAACCTAACATCTCGGATGTAATATTTGACAACATTCCTGTCGTGTCGGACCCTACTTCTCGGTGAGAACATTATGTACGTCTATAACGTTATATATCCTAACCTAAGGCCACCTAACATCTCGGATGTAATATTTGACAACATTCCTGTCGTGTCGGACCCTACCTCTCGGTGGGAACATTATATACGTCTATAATGTTATATCTCCTAACCTAAGGCCATTTAACATCTCGGATGTAATATTTGACAACATTCCTGTCGTGTCGGACCCTACTTCTCGGTGGGAACAGTATATACGTCTGTAACGTTGTATATGCTAAAGTAAGGCAACCTGACATCTCGAATGTAATATTCTACAACATTCTAGGCGTGTCGGACCCTACTTCTCGGTGGGAACATTATATGCGTCTATAACGTTGTATATCCTAATCTAAGGCAACCTATCATCTCAGACGTAATATTTGGCAACATTCCTGGCGTGTCGGAGCATTCTTTTCGATGGGAATATTATATACGTCTATAACGGTGTATATCCTAATCTAATTCAACCTAACATTTCGCATGCAATATTTGACAACATGCCTGTCCTGTCGAACCCTACTTCACGGTGGGAACAGTATATACGTCTATAACGTTATATATCCTAACCTAAGGCAACCTAACATCTCGGATGAAACATTTGACAACATTCTAGGCGTGTCAGTCCCTACGTCTCGGTGGTAACATTATATGCGTCTATAGCGTTATATATCCTAACCTAAGGCAACCTGACATCTCGCATGTAATACTTGACAACATTCCTGTCGTGTCGGACCCTACTTCTCGGTGGGAACATTATGTACGTCTATAACGTTATATATCCTAACCTAAGGCAACCTGACATCTCGGATGTAATATTTGACAACATTCCAGGCGTGTCGGACCCTACATCTCGGTGGGAACATTATGTACGTCTATAACGTTATATATCCTAACCTAAGGCCATCTAACATCTCGGATGTAATATTTGACAACATTCCTGTCGTGTCGGACCCTACTTCTCGGTGGGAACAGTACATACGTCTGTAACGTTATATATGCTAAAGTAAGGCAACCTGACATCTCGAATGTAATATTCTACAACATTCCAGGCGTGTCGGACCCTACTTCTCGGTGGGAACATTATATGCGTCTATAACGTTGTATATCCTAACCTAAGGCAACCTATCATCTCAGACGTAATATTTGGCAACATTCCTGGCGTGTCGGAGCATTCTTTTCGATGGGAATATTATATACGTCTATAACGGTATATATCCTAATCTAATTCAACCTAACATTTCGCCTGCAATATTTGACAGCATGCCTGTCCCGTCGAACCCTACTTCTCGGTGGGAACAGTATATACGTCTATAACGTTATATATCCTAACCTAAGGCAACCTAACATCTCGGATGTAACATTTGACAACATTCCAGGCGTGTCGGTCCCTACGTCACGGTGGTAACATTATATGCGTCTATAGCATTATATATCCTAACGTAAGGCAACCTAACATCTCGGATGTATCATTTGACAACATTCCAGGCGTGTCGGACCCTACTTCTCGGTGGGAACATTATATGCGTTTATAGCGTTATATATCCTAACCTAAGGGAACCTAACATCTCGGATGAAACATTTGACAACATTCTAGGCGTGTCAGTCCCTACGTCTCGGTGGTAACATTATATGCGTCTATAGCGTTATATATCCTAACGTAAGGCAACCTAACATCTCGGATGTAACATTTGACAACATTCCAGGCGTGTCGGTCCCTACGTCTCGGTGGTAACATTATATGCGTTTATAGCGTTATATATCTTAACCAAAGGGAACCTGACATCTCGGATGTAATATTTGACAACATTCCTGTCGTGTCGGACCCTACTTCTCGGTGGGAACAGTATATACGTCTGTAACGTTATATATGCTAAAGTAAGGCAACCTGACATCTCGAATGTAATATTCTACAACATTCCAGGCGTGTCGGACCCTACTTCTCGGTGGGAACATTATATGCGTCTATAACGTTGTATATCCTAATCTAAGGCAACCTATCATCTCAGACGTAATATTTGGCAACATTCCTGGCGTGTCGGAGCATTCTTTTCGATGGGAATATTATATACGTCTATAACGGTGTATATACTAATCTAATTCAACCTAACATTTCGCATGCAATATTTGACAACATGCCTGTCCTGTCGAACCCTACTTCTCTGTTGGAACAGTATATACGTCTATAACGTTATATATCCTAACCTAAGGCAACCTAACATCTCGGATGTAACATTTGACAACATTCCAGGCGTGTCGGTCCCTACGTCTCGGTGGTAACATTATATGCGTTTATAGCGTTATATATCTTAACCAAAGGGAACCTGACATCTCGGATGTAATATTTGACAACATTCCTGTCGTGTCGGACCCTACTTCTCGGTGGGAACAGTATATACGTCTGCAACGTTATATATCCTAAAGTAAGGCAACCTGACATCTCGAATGTAATATTCTACAACATTCCAGGCGTGTCGGACCCTACTTCTCGGTGGGAACATTATATGCGTCTATAACGTTGTATATCTTAATCTAGGGCAACCTATCATCTCAGACGTATTATTTTACAACATTCCTGGCGTGTCGGACCCTACTTCTCGGTGGGAATGGTACATACGTCTATAACGTTATATATCCTAACCTAAGGCAACCTAACATCTCGGATGTAACATTTGACAACATTCCAGGCGTGTCGGTCCCTACGTCTCGGTGGTAACATTATATGCGTCTATAGCGTTATATATCCTAACATAATACAACCTAACATCTCGGATGAAACATTTGACAACATTCTAGGCGTGTCAGTCCCTACGTCTCGGTGGTAACATTATATGCGTCTATAGCGTTATATATCCTAACCTAAGGCAACCTAACATCTCGGATGAAACATTTGACAACATTCTAGGCGTGTCAGTCCCTACGTCTCGGTGGTAACATGATATGCGTCTATAGCGTTATATATCCTAATCTAAGGCAACCTGACATCTCGGATGTAATATTTGACAACATTCCTGTCGTGTCGGACCCTACTTCTCGGTGGGAACATTATGTACGTCTATAACGTTATATATCCTAACCTAAGGCCACCTAACATCTCGGATGTAATATTTGACAACATTCCTGTCGTGTCGGACCCTACTTCTCGGTGGGTATAGTATATACGTCTATAACGTTATATATCCTAACCTAAGGCAACCTAACATCTCGGATGAAACATTTGACAACATTCTAGGCGTGTCAGTCCCTACGACTCGGTGGTAACATTATATGCGTCTATAGCGTTATATATCCTAACCTAAGGCAACCTGACATCTCGGATGTAATATTTGACAACATTCCTGTCGTGTCGGACCCTACTTCTCGGTGGGAACATTATGTACGTCTATAACGTTATATATCCTAACCTAAGGCAACCTGACATCTCGGATGTAATATTTGACAACATTCCAGGCGTGTCGGACCCTACATCTCGGTGGGAACATTATGTACGTCTATAACGTTATATATCCTAACCTAAGGCCATCTCACATCTCGGATGTAATATTTGACAACATTCCTGTCGTGTCGGACCCTACTTCTCGGTGGGAACAGTATATACGTCTGTAACGTTATATATCCTAAAGTAAGGCAACCTGACATCTCGAATGTAATATTCTACAACATTCCAGGCGTGTCGGACCCTACTTCCCGGTGGGAACATTATATGCGTCTATAACGTTGTATATCCTAATCTAGGGCAACCTGCCATCTCAGACGTATTATTTTACAACATTCCTGGCGTGTCGGACCCTACTTCTCGGTGGGAATAGTATATACGTCTATAACGTTATATATCCTAACCTAAGGCAACCTAACATCTCGGATGTAACATTTGACAACATTCCAGGCGTGTCGGACCCTACATCTCGGTGGGAACATTATGTACGTCTATAACGTTATATATCCTAACCTAAGGCCATCTAACATCTCGGATGTAATATTTGACAACATTCCTGTCGTGTCGGACCCTACTTCTCGGTGGGAACAGTATATACGTCTGCAACGTTATATATCCTAAAGTAAGGCAACCTGACATCTCGAATGTAATATTCTACAACATTCCAGGCGTGTCGGACCCTACTTCTCGGTGGGAACATTATATGCGTCTATAACGTTGTATATCCTAATCTAGGGCAACCTATCATCTCAGACGTATTATTTTACAACATTCCTGGCGAGTCGGACCCTACTTCTCGGTGGGAATAGTATATACGTCTATAAAGTTATATATCCTAACCTAAGGCAACCTAACATCTCGGATGTAACATTTGACAACATTCCAGGCGTGTCGGTCCCTATGTCACGGTGGTAACATTATATGCGTCTATAGCGTTATATATCCTAACCTAAGGCAACCTAACATCTCGGATGTATCATTTGACAACATTCCAGGCGTGTCAGTCCCTACGTCTCGATGGTAACATTATATGCGTCTATAGCGTTATATATCCTAACCTAAGGCAACCTAACATCTCGGATGAAACATTTGACAACATTCTAGGCGTGTCAGTCCCTACGTCTCGGTGGTAACATTATATGCGTCTATAGCGTTATATATCCTAACCTAAGGCAACCTGACATCTCGGATGTAATATTTAACAACATTCCTGTCGTGTCGGACCCTACTTCTCGGTGGGAACATTATGCACGTCTATAACGTTATATATCCTAACCTAAGGCAACCTGACATCTCGGATGTAATATTTGACAACATTCCAGGCGTGTCGGACCCTACATCTCGGTGGGAACATTATGTACGTCTATAACGTTATATATCCTAACCTAAGGCCATCTAACATCTCGGATGTAATATTTGACAACATTCCTGTCGTGTCGGACCCTACTTCTCGGTGGGAACAGTATATACGTCTGTAACGTTATATATCCTAAAGTAAGGCAACCTGACATCTCGAATGTAATATTCTACAACATTCCAGGCGTGTCGGACCCTACTTCTCGGTGGGAACATTATATGCGTCTATAACGTTGTATATCCTGATCTAGGGCAACCTATCATCTCAGACGTATTATTTTACAGCATTCCTGGCGTGTCGGACCCTACTTCTCGGTGGGAATAGTATATACGTCTATAACGTTATATATCCTAACCTAAGGCAACCTAACATCTCGGATGTAACATTTGACAACATTCCAGGCGTGTCGGTCCCTACGTCTCGGTGGTAACATTATATGCGTTTATAGCGTTATATATCCTAACCTAAGGCAACCTAACATCTCGGATGTAACATTTGACAACATTCCAGGCGTGTCGGTCCCTATGTCACGGTGGTAACATTATATGCGTCTATAGCGTTATATATCCTAACCTAAGGCAACCTAACATCTCGGATGCATCATTTGACAACATTCCAGGCGTGTCAGTCCCTACGTCTCGATGGTAACATTATATGCGTCTATAGCGTTATATATCCTAACCTAAGGCAACCTAACATCTCGGATGAAACATTTGACAACATTCTAGGCGTGTCAGTCCCTACGTCTCCGTGGTAACATTATATGCGTCTATAGCGTTATATATCCTAACCTAAGGCAACCTGACATCTCGGATGTAATATTTAACAACATTCCTGTCGTGTCGGACCCTACTTCTCGGTGGGAACATTATGCACGTCTATAACGTTATATATCCTAACCTAAGGCAACCTGACATCTCGGATGTAATATTTGACAACATTCCTGTCGTGTCGGACCCTACTTCTCGGTGGGAACAGTATATACGTCTGTAACGTTATATATCCTAAAGTAAGGCAACCTGACATCTCGAATGTAATATTCTACAACATTCCAGGCGTGTCGGACCCTACTTCTCGGTGGGAACATTATATGCGTCTATAACGTTGTATATCCTGACCTAGGGCAACCTATCATCTCAGACGTATTATTTTACAGCATTCCTGGCGTGTCGGACCCTACTTCTCGGTGGGAATAGTATATACGTCTATAACGTTATATATCCTAACCTAAGGCAACCTAACATCTCGGATGTAACATTTGACAACATTCCAGGCGTGTCGGTCCCTACGTCTCGGTGGTAACATTATATGCGTTTATAGCGTTATATATCCTAACCTAAGGGAACCTAACATCTCGGATGTACAATTTGACAACATTCCAGGCGTGTCGGTCCCTACGTCTCGGTGGTAACATTATATGCGTCTATAGCGTTATATATCCTAACCTAAGGCAACCTAACATCTCGGATGAAACATTTGACAACATTCTAGGCGTGTGAGTCCCTACTTCTCGGTGGTAACATTATATGCGTCTATAGCGTTATATATCCTAACCTAAGGCAATCTAACATCTAGGATGTAATATTGGCTAAATTCCTGGCCTGTCGAACCCTACTTCTCGGAGGGAACAGTATATACGTCTATAACGTTATGTATCCTAACCTAAGGCAACCTAACATCTCGGATGTAACATTTGACAACATTCCTGTCGTGTCGGACCCTACTTCTCGGAGGGAACAGTATATACGTCTATAACGTTATGTATCCTAACCTAAGGCAACCTAACATCTCGGATGTAATATTTGACAACATTCCTGTCGTGTCGGACCCTACTTCTCGGTGGGAACATTATGTACGTCTATAACGTTATATATCCTAACCTAAGGCCACCTAACATCTCGGATGTAATATTTGACAACATTCCTGGCGTGTCGGACACTACCTCTCGGTGGGAACATTATATACGTCTATAACGTTATATATCCTAACCTAAGGCCATTTAACATCTCGGATGTAATATTTGACAACATTCCTGTCGTGTCGGACCCTACTTCTCGGTGGGAAAAGTATATACGTCTGTAACGTTATATATGCTAAAGTAAGGCAACCTGACATCTCGAATGTAATATTCTACAACATTCCAGGCGTGTCGGAACCTACTTCTCGGTGGGAACATTATATGCGTCTATAACGTTGTATATCCTAATCTAAGGCAACCTATCATCTCAGGCGTAATATTTGGCAACATTCCTGGCGTGTCGGAGCATTCTTTTCGATGGGAATATTATATACGTCTATAACGGTATATATCCTAATCTAATTCAACCTAACATTTCGCATGCAATATTTGACAACCTTCCTGTCGTGTCGGACCCTACTTCTCGGTGGGAACAGTATATACGTCTGTAACGTTATATATCCTAAAGTAAGGCAACCTGACATCTCGAATGTAATATTCTACAACATTCCAGGCGTGTCGGACCCTACTTCTCGGTGGGAACATTATATGCGTCTATAACGTTGTATATCCTAATCTAGGGCAACCTATCATCTCAGACGTATTATTTTACAGCATTCCTGGCGTGTCGGACCCTACTTCTCGGTGGGAATAGTATATACGTCTATAACGTTATATATCCTAACCTAAGGCAACCTAACGTCTCGGATGTAACATTTGACAACATTCCAGGCGTGTCGGTCCCTACGTCTCGGTGGTAACATTATATGCGTTTATAGCGTTATATATCCTAACCTAAGGGAACCTAACATCTCGGATGTAACATTTGACAACATTCCAGGCGTGTCGGTCCCTACGTCTCGGTGGTAACATTATATGCGTCTATAGCGTTATATATCCTAACCTAAGGCAACCTAACATCTCGGATGAAACATTTGACAACATTCTAGGCGTGTCAGTCCCTACGTCTCGGTGGTAAAATTATATGCGTCTATAGCGTTATATATCCTAACCTAAGGCAATCTAACATCTAGGATGTAATATTGGCTAAATTCCTGGCCTGTCGAACCCTACTTCTCGGAGGGAACAGTATATACTTCTATAACGTTATGTATCCTAACCTATGGCAACCTAACATCTCGGATGTAATATTTGACAACATTCCTGTCGTGTCGGACCCTACTTCTCGGAGGGAACAGTATATACGTCTATAACGTTATGTATCCTAACCTAAGGCAACCTAACATCTCGGATGTAATATTTGACAACATTCCTGTAGTGTCGGACCCTACTTCTCGGTGGGAACATTATGTACGTCTATAACGTTATATATCCTAACCTAAGGCCACCTAACATCTCGGATGTAATATTTGACAACATTCCTGGCGTGTCGGACCCTACCTCTCGGTGGGAACATTATATACGTCTATAACGTTATATATCCTAACCTAAGGCCATTTAACATCTCGGATGTAATATTTGACAACATTCCTGTCGTGTCGGACCCTACTTCTCGGTGGGAACAGTATATACGTCTGTAACGTTATGTATGCTAAAGTAAGGCAACCTGACATCTCGAATGTAATATTCTACAACATTCCAGGCGTGTCGGACCCTACTTCTCGGTGGGAACATTATATGCGTCTATAACGTTGTATATCCTAATCTAAGGCAACCTATCATCTCAGACGTAATATTTGGCAACATTCCTGGCGTGTCGGAGCATTCTTTTCGATGGGAATATTATATACGTCTATAACGGTATATATCCTAATCTAATTCAACCTAACATTTCGCATGCAATATTTGACAACATGCCTGTCCTGTCGAACGCTACTTCTCGGTGGGAACAGTATATACGTCTATAACGTTATATATCCTAACCTAAGGCAACCTAACATCTCGGATGTAACATTTGACAACATTCCAGGCGTGTCGGTCCCTACGTCACGGTGGTAACATTATATGCGTCTATAGCGTTATATATCCTAACCTAAGGCAACCTAACATCTCGGATGTATCATTTGACAACATTCCAGGCGTGTCAGTCCCTACGTCTCGATGGTAACATTATATGCGTCTATAGCGTTATATATCCTAACCTAAGGCAACCTAACATGTCGGATGAAACATTTGACAACATTCTAGGCGTGTCAGTCCCTACGTCTCGGTGGTAACATTATATGCGTCTATAGCGTTATATATCCTAACCTAAGGCAACCTGACATCTCGGATGTAATATTTGACAACATTCCTGTCGTGTCGGACCCTACTTCTCGGTGGGAACATTATGTACGTCTATAACGTTATATATCCTAACCTAAGGCAACCTGACATCTCGGATGTAATATTTGACAACATTCCAGGCGTGTCGGACCCTACATCTCGGTGGGAACATTATGTACGTCTATAACGTTATATATCCTAACCTAAGGCCATCTAACATCTCGGATGTAATATTTGACAACATTCCTGTCGTGTCGGACCCTACTTCTCGGTGGGAACAGTATATACGTCTGTAACGTTATATATCCTAAAGTAAGGCAACCTGACATCTCGAATGTAATATTCTACAACATTCCAGGCGTGTCGGACCCTACTTCTCGGTGGGAACATTATATGCGTCTAGAACGTTGTATATCCTAATCTAGGGCAACCTATCATCTCAGACGTATTATTTTACAACATTCCTGGCGTGTCGGACCCTACTTCTCGGTGGGAATTGTATATACGTCTATAACGTTATATATCCTAACCTAAGGCAACCTAACATCGAGGATGTAACATTTGACAACATTCCAGGCGTGTCGGTCCCTACGTCTCGGTGGTAACATTATATGCGTTTATAGCGTTATATATCCTAACCTAAGGGAACCTAACATCTCGGATGTAACATTTGACAACATTCCAGGCGTGTCGGTCCCTACGTCTCGGTGGTAACATTATATGCGTCTATAGCGTTATATATCCTAACCTAAGGCAACCTAACATCTCGGATGAAACATTTGACAACATTCTAGGCGTGTCAGTCCCTACGTCTCGGTGGTAACATTATATGCGTCTATAGCGTTATATATCCTAACCTAAGGCAATCTAACATCTAGGATGTAATATTGGCTAAATTCCTGGCCTGTCGAACCCTACTTCTCGGAGGGAACAGTATATACGTCTATAACGTTATGTATCCTAACCTAAGGCAACCTAACATCTCGGATGTAATATTTGACAACATTCCTGTCGTGTCGGACCCTACCTCTCGGTGGGAACATTATATACGTCTATAACGTTATATCTCCTAACCTAAGGCCATTTAAAATCTCGGATGTAATATTTGACAACATTCCTGTCGTGTCGGACCCTACTTCTCGGTGGGAACAGTATATACGTCTGTAACGTTATATATGCTAAAGTAAGGCAACATGACATCTCGAATGTAATATTCTACAACATTCTAGGCGTGTCGGACCCTACTTCTCGGTGGGAACATTATATGCGTCTATAACGTTGTATATCCTAATCTAAGGCAACCTATCATCTCAGACGTAATATTCGGCAACATTCCTGGCGTGTCGGAGCATTCTTTTCGATGGGAATATTATATACGTCTATAACGGTGTATATCCTAATCTAATTCAACCTAACATTTCGCATGCAATATTTGACAACATGCCTGTCCTGTCGAACCCTACTTCTCGGTGGGAACAGTATATACGTCTATAACGTTATATATCCTAACCTAAGGCAACCTAACATCTCGGATGAAACATTTGACAACATTCTAGGCGTGTCAGTCCCTACGTCTCGGTGGTAACATTATATGCGTCTATAGCGTTATATATCCTAACCTAAGGCAACCTGACATCTCGCATGTAATATTTGACAACATTCCTGTCGTGTCGGACCCTACTTCTCGGTGGGAACATTATGTACGTCTATAACGTTATATATCCTAACCTAAGGCAACCTGACATCTCGGATGTAATATTTGACAACATTCCAGGCGTGTCGGACCCTACATCTCGGTGGGAACATTATGTACGTCTATAACGTTATATATCCTAACCTAAGGCCATCTAACATCTCGGGTGTAATATTTGACAACATTCCTGTCGTGTCGGACCCTACTTCTCGGTGGGAACAGTACATACGTCTGTAACGTTATATATGCTAAAGTAAGGCAACCTGACATCTCGAATGTAATATTCTACAACATTCCAGGCGTGTCGGACCCTACTTCTCGGTGGGAACATTATATGCGTCTATAACGTTGTATATCCTAACCTAAGGCAACCTATCATCTCAGACGTAATATTTGGCAACATTCCTGGCGTGTCGGAGCATTCTTTTCGATGGGAATATTATATACGTCTATAACGGTATATATCCTAATCTAATTCAACCTAACATTTCGCATGCAATATTTGACAACATGCCTGTCCTGTCGAACCCTACTTCTCGGTGGGAACAGTATATACGTCTATAACGTTATATATCCTAACCTGAGGCCATCTAACATCTCGGATGTAATATTTGACAACATTCCTGTCGTGTCGGACCCTACTTCTCGGTGGGAACAGTATATACGTCTGTAACGTTATATATCCTAAAGTAAGGCAACCTGACATCTCGGATGTAACATTTGACAACATTCAAGGCGTGTCGGTCCCTACGTCTCGGTGGTAACATTATATGCGTTTATAGCGTTATATATCCTAACCTAAGGGAACCTGACATCTCGGATGTAATATTTGACAACATTCCTGTCGTGTCGGACCCTACCTCTCGGTGGGAACATTATATACGTCTATAACGTTATATATCCTAACCTAAGGCAACCTAACATCTCGGATGTAACATTTGACAACATTCCAGGCGTGTCGGTCCCTACGTCACGGTGGTAACATTATATGCGTCTATAGCATTATATATCCTAACGTAGGGCAACCTAACATCTCGGATGTATCATTTGACAACATTCCAGGCGTGTCGGACCCTACTTCTCGGTGGGAACATTATATGCGTTTATAGCGTTATATATCCTAACCTAAGGGAACCTAACATCTCGGATGAAACATTTGACAACATTCTAGGCGTGTCAGTCCCTACGTCTCGGTGGTAACATTATATGCGTCTATAGCGTTATATATCCTAACGTAAGGCAACCTAACATCTCGGATGTAACATTTGACAACATTCCAGGCGTGTCGGTCCCTACGTCTCGGTGGTAACATTATATGCGTTTATAGCGTTATATATCTTAACCAAAGGGAACCTGACATCTCGGATGTAATATTTGACAACATTCCTGTCGTGTCGGACCCTACTTCTCGGTGGGAACAGTATATACGTCTGTAACGTTATATATGCTAAAGTAAGGCAACCTGACATCTCGAATGTAATATTCTACAACATTCCAGGCGTGTCGGACCCTACTTCTCGGTGGGAACAGTATATACGTCTGTAACGTTATATATCCTAAAGTAAGGCAACCTGACATCTCGAATGTAATATTCTACAACATTCCAGGCCTGTCGGACCCTACTTCTCGGTGGGAACATTATATGCGTCTATAACGTTGTATATCCTAATCTAGGGCAACCTATCATCTCAGACGTATTATTTTACAGCATTCCTGGCGTGTCGGACCCTACTTCTCGGTGGGAATAGTATATACGTCTATAACGTTATATATCCTAACCTAAGGCAACCTAACGTCTCGGATGTAACATTTGACAACATTCCAGGCGTGTCGGTCCCTACGTCTCGGTGGTAACATTATATGCGTTTATAGCGTTATATATCCTAACCTAAGGCCACCTAACATCTCGGATGTAATATTTGACAACATTCCTGGCGTGTCGGACCCTACCTCTCGGTGGGAACATTATATACGTCTATAACGTTATATATCCTAACCTAAGGCCATTTAACATCTCGGATGTAATATTTGACAACATTCCTGTCGTGTCGGACCCTACTTCTCGGTGGGAACAGTATATACGTCTGTAACGTTATATATGCTAAAGTAAGGCAACCTGACATCTCGAATGTAATATTCTACAACATTCCAGGCGTGTCGGACCCTACTTCTCGGTGGGAACATTATATGCGTCTATAACGTTGTATATCCTAATCTAAGGCAACCTATCATCTCAGACGTAATATTTGGCAACATTCCTGGCGTGTCGGAGCATTCTTTTCGATGGGAATATTATATACGTCTATAACGGTATATATCCTAATCTAATTCAACCTAACATTTCGCATGCAATATTTGACAACATGCCTGTCCTGTCGAACGCTACTTCTCGGTGGGAACAGTATATACGTCTATAACGTTATATATCCTAACCTAAGGCAACCTAACATCTCGGATGTAACATTTGACAACATTCCAGGCGTGTCCGTCCCTACGTCACGGTGGTAACATTATATGCGTCTATAGCGTTATATATCCTAACCTAAGGCAACCTAACATCTCGGATGTATCATTTGACAACATTCCAGGCGTGTCAGTCCCTACGTCTCGATGGTAACATTATATGCGTCTATAGCGTTATATATCCTAACCTAAGGCAACCTAACATCTCGGATGAAACATTTGACAACATTCTAGGCGTGTCAGTCCCTACGTCTCGGTGGTAACATTATATGCGTCTATAGCGTTATATATCCTAACCTAAGGCAACCTGACATCTCGGATGTAATATTTAACAACATTCCTGTCGTGTCGGACCCTACTTCTCGGTGGGAACATTATGCACGTCTATAACGTTATATATCCTAACCTAAGGCAACCTGACATCTCGGATGTAATATTTGACAACATTCCAGGCGTGTCGGACCCTACATCTCGGTGGGAACATTATGTACGTCTATAACGTTATATATCCTAACCTAAGGCCATCTAACATCTCGGATGTAATATTTGACAACATTCCTGTCGTGTCGGACCCTACTTCTCGGTGGGAACAGTATATACGTCTGTAACGTTATATATCCTAAAGTAAGGCAACCTGACATCTCGAATGTAATATTCTACAACATTCCAGGCGTGTCGGACCCTACTTCTCGGTGGGAACATTATATGCGTCTATAACGTTGTATATCCTGATCTAGGGCAACCTATCATCTCAGACGTATTATTTTACAGCATTCCTGGCGTGTCGGACCCTACTTCTCGGTGGGAATAGTATATACGTCTATAACGTTATATATCCTAACCTAAGGCAACCTAACATCTCGGATGTAACATTTGACAACATTCCAGGCGTGTCGGTCCCTACGTCTCGGTGGTAACATTATATGCGTTTATAGCGTTATATATCCTAACCTAAGGGAACCTAACATCTCGGATGTACAATTTGACAACATTCCAGGCGTGTCGGTCCCTACGTCTCGGTGGTATCATTATATGCGTCTATAGCGTTATATATCCTAACCTAAGGCAACCTAACATCTCGGATGAAACATTTGACAACATTCTAGGCGTGTGAGTCCCTACTTCTCGGTGGTAACATTATATGCGTCTATAGCGTTATATATCCTAACCTAAGGCAATCTAACATCTAGGATGTAATATTGGCTAAATTCCTGGCCTGTCGAACCCTACTTCTCGGAGGGAACAGTATATACGTCTATAACGTTATGTATCCTAACCTAAGGCAACCTAACATCTCGGATGTAACATTTGACAACATTCCTGTCGTGTCGGACCCTACTTCTCGGAGGGAACAGTATATACGTCTATAACGTTATGTATCCTAACCTAAGGCAACCTAACATCTCGGATGTAATATTTGACAACATTCCTGTCGTGTCGGACCCTACTTCTCGGTGGGAACATTATGTACGTCTATAACGTTATATATCCTAACCTAAGGCCACCTAACATCTCGGATGTAATATTTGACAACATTCCTGGCGTGTCGGACCCTACTTCTCGGAGGGAACAGTATATACGTCTATAACGTTATATATCCTAACCTAAGGCAACCTAACATCTCGGATGAAACATTTGACAACATTCTAGGCGTGTCAGTCCCTACGTCTCGGTGGTAACATTATATGCGTCTATAGCGTTATATATCCTAACCTAAGGCAACCTGACATCTCGCATGTAATATTTGACAACATTCCTGTCGTGTCGGACCCTACTTCTCGGTGGGAACATTATGTACGTCTATAACGTTATATATCCTAACCTAAGGCAACCTGACATCTCGGATGTAATATTTGACAACATTCCAGGCGTGTCGGACCCTACATCTCGGTGGGAACATTATGTACGTCTATAACGTTATATATCCTAACCTAAGGCCATCTAACATCTCGGATGTAATATTTGACAACATTCCTGTCGTGTCGGACCCTACTTCTCGGTGGGAACAGTACATACGTCTGCAACGTTATATATGCTAAAGTAAGGCAACCTGACATCTCGAATGTAATATTCTACAACATTCCAGGCGTGTCGGACCCTACTTCTCGGTGGGAACATTATATGCGTCTATAACGTTGTATATCCTAACCTAAGGCAACCTATCATCTCAGACGTAATATTTGGCAACATTCCTGGCGTGTCGGAGCATTCTTTTCGATGGGAATATTATATACGTCTATAACGGTATATATCCTAATCTAATTCAACCTAACATTTCGCATGCAATATTTGACAACATGCCTGTCCTGTCGAACCCTACTTCTCGGTGGGAACAGTATATACGTCTATAACGTTATATATCCTAACCTGAGGCCATCTAACATCTCGGATGTAATATTTGACAACATTCCTGTCGTGTCGGACCCTACTTCTCGGTGGGAACAGTATATACGTCTGTAACGTTATATATCCTAAAGCAAGGCAACCTGACATCTCGGATGTAACATTTGACAACATTCAAGGCGTGTCGGTCCCTACGTCTCGGTGGTAACATTATATGCGTTTATAGCGTTATATATCCTAACCTAAGGGAACCTGACATCTCGGATGTAATATTTGACAACATTCCTGTCGTGTCGGACCCTACCTCTCGGTGGGAACATTATATACGTCTATAACGTTATATATCCTAACCTAAGGCCATCTAACATCTCGGATGTAATATTTGACAACATTCCTGTCGTGTCGGACCCTACTTCTCGGTGGGAACAGTACATATGTCTGTAACGTTAGATATGCTAAAGTAAGGCAACCTGACATCTCGAATGTAATATTCTACAACATTCCAGGCGTGTCGGACCCTACTTCTCGGTGGGAACATTATATGCGTCTATAACGTTGTATATCCTAATCTAAGGCAACCTAATATCTCGGATGTATCATTTGACAACATTCCAGGCGTGTCAGTCCCTACGTCTCGATGGTAACATTATATGCGTCTATAGCGTTATATATCCTAACCTAAGGCAACCTAACATCTGGGATGAAACATTTGACAACATTCTAGGCGTGTCAGTCCCTACGTCTCGGTGGTAACATTATATGCGTCTATAGCGTTATATATCCTAACCTAAGGCAACCTGACATCTCGGATGTAATATTTAACAACATTCCTGTCGTGTCGGACCCTACTTCTCGGTGGGAACATTATGCACGTCTATAACGTTATATATCCTAACCTAACGCAACCTGACATCTCGGATGTAATATTTGACAACATTCCAGGCGTGTCGGACCCTACATCTCGGTGGGAACATTATGTACGTCTATAACGTTATATATCCTAACCTAAGGCCATCTAACATCTCGGATGTAATATTTGACAACATTCCTGTCGTGTCGGACCCTACTTCTCGGTGGGAACAGTATATACGTCTGTAACGTTATATATCCTAAAGTAAGGCAACCTGACATCTCGAATGTAATATTCTACAACATTCCAGGCGTGTCGGACCCTACTTCTCGGTGGGAACATTATATGCGTCTATAACGTTGTATATCCTGATCTAGGGCAACCTATCATCTCAGACGTATTATTTTACAGCATTCCTGGCGTGTCGGACCCTACTTCTCGGTGGGAATAGTATATACGTCTATAACGTTATATATCCTAACCTAAGGCAACCTAACATCTCGGATGTAACATTTGACAACATTCCAGGCGTGTCGGTCCCTACGTCTCGGTGGTAACATTATATGCGTTTATAGCGTTATATATCCTAACCTAAGGGAACCTAACATCTCGGATGTACAATTTGACAACATTCCAGGCGTGTCGGTCCCTACGTCTCGGTGGTATCATTATATGCGTCTATAGCGTTATATATCCTAACCTAAGGCAACCTAACATCTCGGATGAAACATTTGACAACATTCTAGGCGTGTGAGTCCCTACTTCTCGGTGGTAACATTATATGCGTCTATAGCGTTATATATCCTAACCTAAGGCAATCTAACATCTAGGATGTAATATTGGCTAAATTCCTGGCCTGTCGAACCCTACTTCTCGGAGGGAACAGTATATACGTCTATAACGTTATGTATCCTAACCTAAGGCAACCTAACATCTCGGATGTAACATTTGACAACATTCCTGGCGTGTCGGACCCTACTTCTCGGAGGGAACAGTATATACGTCTATAACGTTATGTATCCTAACCTAAGGCAACCTAACATCTCGGATGTAATATTTGACAACATTCCTGTCGTGTCGGACCCTACTTCTCGGTGGGAACATTATGTACGTCTATAACGTTATATATCCTAACCTAAGGCCACCTAACATCTCGGATGTAATATTTGACAACATTCCTGGCGTGTCGGACCCTACTTCTCGGAGGGAACAGTATATACGTCTATAACGTTATATATCCTAACCTAAGGCAACCTAACATCTCGGATGTAACATTTGACAACATTCCAGGCGTGTCGGTCCCTACGTCACGGTGGTAACATTATATGCGTCTATAGCATTATATATCCTAACGTAAGGCAACCTAACATCTCGGATGTATCATTTGACACCATTCCAGGCGTGTCGGACCCTACTTCTCGGTGGGAACATTATATGCGTTTATAGCGTTATATATCCTAACCTAATGGAACCTAACATCTCGGATGAAACATTTGACAACATTCTAGGCGTGTCAGTCCCTACGTCTCGGTGGTAACATTATATGCGTCTATAGCGTTATATATCCTAACGTAAGGCAACCTAACATCTCGGATGTAACATTTGACAACATTCCAGGCGTGTCGGTCCCTACGTCTCGGTGGTAACATTATATGCGTTTATAGCGTTATATATCTTAACCAAAGGGAACCTGACATCTCGGATGTAATATTTGACAACATTCCTGTCGTGTCGGACCCTACTTCTCGGTGGGAACAGTATATACGTCTGTAACGTTATATATGCTAAAGTAAGGCAACCTGACATCTCGAATGTAATATTCTACAACATTCCAGGCGTGTCGGACCCTACTTCTCGGTGGGAACATTATATGCGTCTATAACGTTGTATATCCTAATCTAAGGCAACCTATCATCTCAGACGTAATATTTGGCAACATTCCTGGCGTGTCGGAGCATTCTTTTCGATGGGAATATTATATACGTCTATAACGGTGTATATACTAATCTAATTCAACCTAACATTTCGCATGCAATATTTGACAACATGCCTGTCCTGTCGAACCCTACTTCTCTGTTGGAACAGTATATACGTCTATAACGTTATATATCCTAACCTAAGGCAACCTAACATCTCGGATGAAACATTTGACAACATTCTAGGCGTGTCAGTGCCTACGTCTCGGTGGTAACATTATATGCGTCTATAGCGTTATATATCCTAACCTAAGGCAACCTAACATCTCGGATGTAACATTTGACAACATTCCAGGCGTGTCGGTCCCTACGTCACGGTGGTAACATTATATGCGTCTATAGCATTATATATCCTAACGTAAGGCAACCTAACATCTCGGATGTATCATTTGACACCATTCCAGGCGTGTCGGACCCTACTTCTCGGAGGGAACAGTATATACGTCTATAACGTTATATATCCTAACCTAAGGCAACCTAACATCTCGGATGTAACATTTGACAACATTCCAGGCGTGTCGGTCCCTACGTCACGGTGGTAACATTATATGCGTCTATAGCATTATATATCCTAACGTAAGGCAACCTAACATCTCGGATGTATCATTTGACACCATTCCAGGCGTGTCGGACCCTACTTCTCGGTGGGAACATTATATGCGTTTATAGCGTTATATATCCTAACCTAATGGAACCTAACATCTCGGATGAAACATTTGACAACATTCTAGGCGTGTCAGTCCCTACGTCTCGGTGGTAACATTATATGCGTCTATAGCGTTATATATCCTAACCTAAGGCAACCTAACATCTCGGATGAAACATTTGACAACATTCTAGGCGTGTCAGTCCCTACGTCTCGGTGGTAACATTATATGCGTCTATAGCGTTATATATCCTAACCTAAGGCAATCTAACATCTAGGATGTAATATTGGCTAAATTCCTGGCCTGTCGAACCCTACTTCTCGGAGGGAACAGTATATACGTCTATAACGTTATGTATCCTAACCTAAGGCAACCTAACATCTCGGATGTAATATTTGACAACATTCCTGTCGTGTCGGACCCTACCTCTCGGTGGGAACATTATATACGTCTATAACGTTATATCTCCTAACCTAAGGCCATTTAAAATCTCGGATGTAATATTTGACAACATTCCTGTCGTGTCGGACCCTACTTCTCGGTGGGAACAGTATATACGTCTGTAACGTTATATATGCTAAAGTAAGGCAACATGACATCTCGAATGTAATATTCTACAACATTCTAGGCGTGTCGGACCCTACTTCTCGGTGGGAACATTATATGCGTCTATAACGTTGTATATCCTAATCTAAGGCAACCTATCATCTCAGACGTAATATTCGGCAACATTCCTGGCGTGTCGGAGCATTCTTTTCGATGGGAATATTATATACGTCTATAACGGTGTATATCCTAATCTAATTCAACCTAACATTTCGCATGCAATATTTGACAACATGCCTGTCCTGTCGAACCCTACTTCTCGGTGGGAACAGTATATACGTCTATAACGTTATATATCCTAACCTAAGGCAACCTAACATCTCGGATGAAACATTTGACAACATTCTAGGCGTGTCAGTCCCTACGTCTCGGTGGTAACATTATATGCGTCTATAGCGTTATATATCCTAACCTAAGGCAACCTGACATCTCGCATGTAATATTTGACAACATTCCTGTCGTGTCGGACCCTACTTCTCGGTGGGAACATTATGTACGTCTATAACGTTATATATCCTAACCTAAGGCAACCTGACATCTCGGATGTAATATTTGACAACATTCCAGGCGTGTCGGACCCTACATCTCGGTGGGAACATTATGTACGTCTATAACGTTATATATCCTAACCTAAGGCCATCTAACATCTCGGGTGTAATATTTGACAACATTCCTGTCGTGTCGGACCCTACTTCTCGGTGGGAACAGTACATACGTCTGTAACGTTATATATGCTAAAGTAAGGCAACCTGACATCTCGAATGTAATATTCTACAACATTCCAGGCGTGTCGGACCCTACTTCTCGGTGGGAACATTATATGCGTCTATAACGTTGTATATCCTAACCTAAGGCAACCTATCATCTCAGACGTAATATTTGGCAACATTCCTGGCGTGTCGGAGCATTCTTTTCGATGGGAATATTATATACGTCTATAACGGTATATATCCTAATCTAATTCAACCTAACATTTCGCATGCAATATTTGACAACATGCCTGTCCTGTCGAACCCTACTTCTCGGTGGGAACAGTATATACGTCTATAACGTTATATATCCTAACCTGAGGCCATCTAACATCTCGGATGTAATATTTGACAACATTCCTGTCGTGTCGGACCCTACTTCTCGGTGGGAACAGTATATACGTCTGTAACGTTATATATCCTAAAGTAAGGCAACCTGACATCTCGGATGTAACATTTGACAACATTCAAGGCGTGTCGGTCCCTACGTCTCGGTGGTAACATTATATGCGTTTATAGCGTTATATATCCTAACCTAAGGGAACCTGACATCTCGGATGTAATATTTGACAACATTCCTGTCGTGTCGGACCCTACCTCTCGGTGGGAACATTATATACGTCTATAACGTTATATATCCTAACCTAAGGCAACCTAACATCTCGGATGTAACATTTGACAACATTCCAGGCGTGTCGGTCCCTACGTCACGGTGGTAACATTATATGCGTCTATAGCATTATATATCCTAACGTAAGGCAACCTAACATCTCGGATGTATCATTTGACAACATTCCAGGCGTGACGGACCCTACTTCTCGGTGGGAACATTATATGCGTTTATAGCGTTATATATCCTAACCTAAGGGAACCTAACATCTCGGATGAAACATTTGACAACATTCTAGGCGTGTCAGTCCCTACGTCTCGGTGGTAACATTATATGCGTCTATAGCGTTATATATCCTAACGTAAGGCAACCTAACATCTCGGATGTAACATTTGACAACATTCCAGGCGTGTCGGTCCCTACGTCTCGGTGGTAACATTATATGCGTTTATAGCGTTATATATCTTAACCAAAGGGAACCTGACATCTCGGATGTAATATTTGACAACATTCCTGTCGTGTCGGACCCTACTTCTCGGTGGGAACAGTATATACGTCTGTAACGTTATATATGCTAAAGTAAGGCAACCTGACATCTCGAATGTAATATTCTACAACATTCCAGGCGTGTCGGACCCTACTTCTCGGTGGGAACAGTATATACGTCTGTAACGTTATATATCCTAAAGTAAGGCAACCTGACATCTCGAATGTAATATTCTACAACATTCCAGGCGTGTCGGACCCTACTTCTCGGTGGGAACATTATATGCGTCTATAACGTTGTATATCCTAATCTAGGGCAACCTATCATCTCAGACGTATTATTTTACAGCATTCCTGGCGTGTCGGACCCTACTTCTCGGTGGGAATAGTATATACGTCTATAACGTTATATATCCTAACCTAAGGCAACCTAACGTCTCGGATGTAACATTTGACAACATTCCAGGCGTGTCGGTCCCTACGTCTCGGTGGTAACATTATATGCGTTTATAGCGTTATATATCCTAACCTAAGGGAACCTAACATCTCGGATGTACAATTTGACAACATTCCAGGCGTGTCGGTCCCTACGTCTCGGTGGTATCATTATATGCGTCTATAGCGTTATATATCCTAACCTAAGGCAACCTAACATCTCGGATGAAACATTTGACAACATTCTAGGCGTGTGAGTCCCTACTTCTCGGTGGTAACATTATATGCGTCTATAGCGTTATATATCCTAACCTAAGGCAATCTAACATCTAGGATGTAATATTGGCTAAATTCCTGGCCTGTCGAACCCTACTTCTCGGAGGGAACAGTATATACGTCTATAACGTTATGTATCCTAACCTAAGGCAACCTAACATCTCGGATGTAACATTTGACAACATTCCTGGCGTGTCGGACCCTACTTCTCGGAGGGAACAGTATATACGTCTATAACGTTATGTATCCTAACCTAAGGCAACCTAACATCTCGGATGTAATATTTGACAACATTCCTGTCGTGTCGGACCCTACTTCTCGGTGGGAACATTATGTACGTCTATAACGTTATATATCCTAACCTAAGGCCACCTAACATCTCGGATGTAATATTTGACAACATTCCTGGCGTGTCGGACCCTACTTCTCGGAGGGAACAGTATATACGTCTATAACGTTATATATCCTAACCTAAGGCAACCTAACATCTCGGATGTAACATTTGACAACATTCCAGGCGTGTCGGTCCCTACGTCACGGTGGTAACATTATATGCGTCTATAGCATTATATATCCTAACGTAAGGCAACCTAACATCTCGGATGTATCATTTGACACCATTCCAGGCGTGTCGGACCCTACTTCTCGGTGGGAACATTATATGCGTTTATAGCGTTATATATCCTAACCTAATGGAACCTAACATCTCGGATGAAACATTTGACAACATTCTAGGCGTGTCAGTCCCTACGTCTCGGTGGTAACATTATATGCGTCTATAGCGTTATATATCCTAACGTAAGGCAACCTAACATCTCGGATGTAACATTTGACAACATTCCAGGCGTGTCGGTCCCTACGTCTCGGTGGTAACATTATATGCGTTTATAGCGTTATATATCTTAACCAAAGGGAACCTGACATCTCGGATGTAATATTTGACAACATTCCTGTCGTGTCGGACCCTACTTCTCGGTGGGAACAGTATATACGTCTGTAACGTTATATATGCTAAAGTAAGGCAACCTGACATCTCGAATGTAATATTCTACAACATTCCAGGCGTGTCGGACCCTACTTCTCGGTGGGAACATTATATGCGTCTATAACGTTGTATATCCTAATCTAAGGCAACCTATCATCTCAGACGTAATATTTGGCAACATTCCTGGCGTGTCGGAGCATTCTTTTCGATGGGAATATTATATACGTCTATAACGGTGTATATACTAATCTAATTCAACCTAACATTTCGCATGCAATATTTGACAACATGCCTGTCCTGTCGAACCCTACTTCTCTGTTGGAACAGTATATACGTCTATAACGTTATATATCCTAACCTAAGGCAACCTAACATCTCGGATGAAACATTTGACAACATTCTAGGCGTGTCAGTGCCTACGTCTCGGTGGTAACATTATATGCGTCTATAGCGTTATATATCCTAACCTAAGGCAACCTAACATCTCGGATGTATCATTTGACAACATTCCAGGCGTGTCAGTCCCTACGTCTCGATGGTAACATTATATGCGTCTATAGCGTTATATATCCTAACCTAAGGCAACCTAACATCTCGGATGAAACATTTGACAACATTCTAGGCGTGTCAGTCCCTACGTCTCGGTGGTAACATTATATGCGTCTATAGCGTTATATATCCTAACCTAAGGCAACCTGACATCTCGGATGTAATATTTGACAACATTCCAGGCGTGTCGGACCCTACATCTCGGTGGGAACATTATGTACGTCTATAACGTTATATATCCTAACCTAAGGCCATCTAACATCTCGGATTTAATATTTGACAACATTCCTGTCGTGTCGGACCCTACTTCTCGGTGGGAACAGTATATACGTCTGTAACGTTATATATCCTAAAGTAAGGCAACCTGACATCTCGAATGTAATATTCTACAACATTCCAGGCGTGTCGGACCCTACTTCTCGGTGGGAACATTATATGCGGCTATAACGTTGTATATCCTATTCTAGGGCAACCTATCATCTCAGACGTATTATTTTACAACATTCCTGGCGTGTCGGACCCTGCTTCTCGGTGGGAATAGTATATACGTCTATAACGTTATATATCCTAACCTAAGGTAACCTAACATCTCGGATGTAACATTTGACAACATTCCAGGCGTGTCGGTCCCTACGTCTCGGTGGTAACATTATATGCGTTTATAGCGTTATATATCCTAACCTAAGGGAACCTGACATCTCGGATGTAACATTTGACAACATTCCAGGCGTGTCGGTCCCTACGTCTCGGTGGTAACATTATATGCGTTTATAGCGTTATATATCTTAACCAAAGGGAACCTGACATCTCGGATGTAATATTTGACAACATTCCTGTCGTGTCGGACCCTACTTCTCGGTGGGAACAGTATATACGTCTGTAACGTTATATATGCTAAAGTAAGGCAACCTGACATCTCGAATGTAATATTCTACAACTTTCCAGGCGTGTCGGACCCTACTTCTCGGTGGGAACATTATATGCGTCTATAACGTTGTATATCCTAATCTAAGGCAACCTATCATCTCAGACGTAATATTTGGCAACATTCCTGGCGTGTCGGAGCATTCTTTTCGATGGGAATATTATATACGTCTATAACGGTGTATATACTAATCTAATTCAACCTAACATTTCGCATGCAATATTTGACAACATGCCTGTCCTGTCGAACCCTACTTCTCTGTTGGAACAGTATATACGTCTATAACGTTATATATCCTAACCTAAGGCAACCTAACATCTCGGATGAAACATTTGACAACATTGTAGGCGTGTCAGTGCCTACGTCTCGGTGGTAACATTATATGCGTCTATAGCGTTATATATCCTAACCTAAGGCAACCTAACATCTCGGATGTATCATTTGACAACATTCCAGGCGTGTCAGTCCCTACGTCTCGATGGTAACATTATATGCGTCTATAGCGTTATATATCCTAACCTAAGGCAACCTAACATCTCGGATGAAACATTTGACAACATTCTAGGCGTGTCAGTCCCTACGTCTCGGTGGTAACATTATATGCGTCTATAGCGTTATATATCCTAACCTAAGGCAACCTGACATCTCGGATGTAATATTTGACAACATTCCAGGCGTGTCGGACCCTACATCTCGTTGGGAACATTATGTACGTCTATAACGTTATATATCCTAACCTAAGGCCATCTAACATCTCGGATTTAATATTTGACAACATTCCTGTCGTGTCGGACCCTACTTCTCGGTGGGAACAGTATATACGTCTGTAACGTTATATATCCTAAAGTAAGGCAACCTGACATCTCGAATGTAATATTCTACAACATTCCAGGCGTGTCGGACCCTACTTCTCGGTGGGAACATTATATGCGGCTATAACGTTGTATATCCTAATCTAGGGCAACCTATCATCTCAGACGTATTATTTTACAACATTCCTGGCGTGTAGGACCCTGCTTCTCGGTGGGAATAGTATATACGTCTATAACGTTATATATCCTAACCTAAGGTAACCTAACATCTCGGATGTAACATTTGACAACATTCCAGGCGTGTCGGTCCCTACGTCTCGGTGGTAACATTATATGCGTTTATAGCGTTATATATCCTAACCTAAGGGAACCTGACATCTCGTATGTAATATTTGACAACATTCCTGTCGTGTCGGACCCTACCTCTCGGTGGGAACATTATATACGTCTATAACGTTATATATCCGAACCTAAGGCCATCTAACATCTCGGATGTAATATTTGACAACATTCCTGTCGTGTCGGACCCTACTTCTCGGTGGGAACAGTACATATGTCTGTAACGTTAGATATGCTAAAGTAAGGCAACCTGACATCTCGAATGTAATATTCAACAACATTCCAGGCGTGTCGGACCCTACTTCTCGGTGGGAACATTATATGCGTCTATAACGTTGTATATCCTAATCTAAGGCAACCTATCATCTCAGACGTAATATTTGGCAACATTCCTGGCGTGTCGGAGCATTCTTTTCGATGGGAATATTATATACGTCTATAACGGTGTATATACTAATCTAATTCAACCTAACATTTCGCATGCAATATTTGACAACATGCCTGTCCTGTCGAACCCTACTTCTCGGTTGGAACAGTATATACGTCTATAACGTTATATATCCTAACCTAAGGCAACCTAACATCTCGGATGAAACATTTGACAACATTCTAGGCGTGTCAGTCCCTACGTCTCGGTGGTAACATTATATGCGTTTATAGCGTTATATATCCTAACCTAAGGGAACCTGACATCTCGGATGTAATATTTGACAACATTCCTGTCGTGTCGGACCCTACCTCTCGGTGGGAACATTATATACGTCTATAATGTTATATATCTTAACCTAAGGCCATCTAACATCTCGGATGTAATATTTGACAACATTCCTGTCGTGTCGGACCCTACTTCTCGGTGGGAACAGTACATACGTCTGTAACGTTATATATGCTAAAGTAAGGCAACCTGACATCTCGAATGTAATATTCTACAACATTCCAGGCGTGTCGGACCCTACTTCTCGGTGGGAACATTATATGCGTCTATAACGTTGTATATCCTAATCTAAGGCAACCTATCATCTCAGACGTAATATTTGGCAACATTCCTGGCGTGTCGGAGCATTCTTTTCGATGGGAATATTATATACGTCTATAACGGTATATATCCTAATCTAATTCAACCTAACATTTCGCATGCAATATTTGACAACATGCCTGTCCTGTCGAACCCTACTTCTCGGTGGGAACAGTATATACGTCTATAACGTTATATATCCTAACCTAAGGCAACCTGACATCTCGGATGTAATATTTCACAACATTCCTGTCGTGTCGGACCCTACTTCTCGGTGGTAACATTATATGCGTCTATAGCGTTATATATCCTAACCTAAGGCAACCTGACATCTCGGATGAAACATTTGACAACAGTCTAGGCGTGTCAGTCCCTACGTCTCGCTGGTAACATTATATGCGTCTATAGCGTTATATATCCTAACGTAAGGCAACCTAACATCTCGGATGTAACATTTGACAACATTCCAGGCGTGTCGGTCCCTACGTCTCGGTGGTAACATTATATGCGTTTATAGCGTTATATATCCTAACCTAAGGGAACCTGACATCTCGGATGTAATATTTGACAACATTCCTGTCGTGTCGGACCCTACTTCTCGGAGGGAACAGCATATACGTCTATAACGTTATGTATCCTAACCTAAGGCAACCTAAAATCTCGGATGTAATATTTGACAACATTCCTGTCGTGTCGGACCCTACCTCTCGGTGGGAACATTATATACGTCTATAACGTTATATATCCTAACCTAAGGCCATTTAACATCTCGGATGTAATATTTGACAACATTCCTGTCGTGTCGGACCCTACTTCTCGGTGGGAACAGTATATACGTCTGTAACGTTATATATGCTAAAGTAAGGCAACCTGACATCTCGAATGTAATATTCTACAACATTCCAGCCGTGTCGGACCCTACTTCTCGGTGGGAACATTATATGCGTCTATAACGTTGTATATCCTAATCTAAGGCAACCTATCATCTCAGACGTAATATTTGGCAACATTCCTGGCGTGTCGGAGCATTCTTTTCGATGGGAATATTATATACGTCTATAACGGTGTATATACTAATCTAATTCAACCTAACATTTCGCATGCAATATTTGACAACATGCCTGTCCTGTCGAACCCTACTTCTCGGTGGGAACAGTATATACGTCTATAACGTTATATATCCTAACCTAAGGCAACCTAACATCTCGGATGAAACATTTGACAACATTCTAGGCGTGTCAGTCCCTACGTCTCGGTGGTAACATTATATGCGTTTATAGCGTTATATATCCTAACCTAAGGGAACCTGACATCTCGGATGTAATATTTGACAACATTCCTGTCGTGTCGGACCCTACCTCTCGGTGGGAACATTATATACGTCTATAATGTTATATATCTTAACCTAAGGCCATCTAACATCTCGGATGTAATATTTGACAACATTCCTTTCGTGTCGGACCCTACTTCTCGGTGGGAACAGTACATACGTCTGTAACGTTATATATGCTAAAGTAAGGCAACCTGACATCTCGAATGTAATATTCTACAACATTCCAGGCGTGTCGGACCCTACTTCTCGGTGGGAACATTATATGCGTCTATAACGTTGTATATCCTAATCTAAGGCAACCTATCATCTCAGACGTAATATTTGGCAACATTCCTGGCGTGTCGGAGCATTCTTTTCGATGGGAATATTATATACGTCTATAACGGTATATATCCTAATCTAATTCAACCTAACATTTCGCATGCAATATTTGACAACATGCCTGTCCTGTCGAACCCTACTTCTCGGTGGGAACAGTATATACGTCTATAACGTTATATATCCTAACCTAAGGCAACCTGACATCTCGGATGTAATATTTCACAACATTCCTGTCGTGTCGGACCCTACTTCTCGGTGGTAACATTATATGCGTCTATAGCGTTATATATCCTAACCTAAGGCAACCTGACATCTCGGATGAAACATTTGACAACAGTCTAGGCGTGTCAGTCCCTACGTCTCGGTGGTAACATTATATGCGTCTATAGCGTTATATATCCTAACGTAAGGCAACCTAACATCTCGGATGTAACATTTGACAACATTCCAGGCGTGTCGGTCCCTACGTCTCGGTGGTAACATTATATGCGTTTATAGCGTTATATATCCTAACCTAAGGGAACCTGACATCTCGGATGTAATATTTGACAACATTCCTGTCGTGTCGGACCCTACTTCTCGGAGGGAACAGCATATACGTCTATAACGTTATGTATCCTAACCTAAGGCAACCTAAAATCTCGGATGTAATATTTGACAACATTCCTGTCGTGTCGGACCCTACCTCTCGGTGGGAACATTATATACGTCTATAACGTTATATATCCTAACCTAAGGCCATTTAACATCTCGGATGTAATATTTGACAACATTCCTGTCGTGTCGGACCCTACTTCTCGGTGGGAACAGTATATACGTCTGTAACGTTATATATGCTAAAGTAAGGCAACCTGACATCTCGAATGTAATATTCTACAACATTCCAGCCGTGTCGGACCCTACTTCTCGGTGGGAACATTATATGCGTCTATAACGTTGTATATCCTAATCTAAGGCAACCTATCATCTCAGACGTAATATTTGGCAACATTCCTGGCGTGTCGGAGCATTCTTTTCGATGGGAATATTATATACGTCTATAACGGTGTATATACTAATCTAATTCAACCTAACATTTCGCATGCAATATTTGACAACATGCCTGTCCTGTCGAACCCTACTTCTCGGTTGGAACAGTATATACGTCTATAACGTTATATATCCTAACCTAAGGCAACCTAACATCTCGGATGAAACATTTGACAACATTCTAGGCGTGTCAGTCCCTACGTCTCGGTGGTAACATTATATGCGTTTATAGCGTTATATATCCTAACCTAAGGGAACCTGACATCTCGGATGTAATATTTGACAACATTCCTGTCGTGTCGGACCCTACCTCTCGGTGGGAACATTATATACGTCTATAATGTTATATATCTTAACCTAAGGCCATCTAACATCTCGGATGTAATATTTGACAACATTCCTTTCGTGTCGGACCCTACTTCTCGGTGAGAACATTATATACGTCTGTAACGTTATATATCCTAAAGTAAGGCAACCTGACATCTCGAATGTAATATTCTACAACATTCCAGGCGTGTCGGACCCTACTTCTCGGTGGGAACATTATATGCGTCTATAACGTTGTATATCCTAATCTAAGGCAACCTATCATCTCAGAAGTAATATTTGGCAACATTCCTGGCGTGTCGGAGCATTCTTTTCGATGGGAATATTATATACGTCTATAACGTTATATATCCTAACCTAAGCCAACCTAACATCTCGGATGTAACATTTGACAACATTCCAGGCGTGTCGGTCCCTACGTCTCGGTGGTAACATTATATGCGTTTATAGCGTTATATATCCTAACCTAAGGGAACCTGACATCTCGGATGTAATATTTGACAACATTCCTGTCGTGTCGGACCCTACCTCTCGGTGGGAACATTATATACGTCTATAACGTTATATATCCTAACCTAAGGCCATCTAACATCTCGGATGTAATATTTGACAACATTCCTGTCGTGTCGGACCCTACTTCTCGGTGGGAAGAGTACATATGTCTGTAACGTTAGATATGCTAAAGTAAGGCAACCTGACATCTCGAATGTAATATTCTACAACATTCCAGGCGTGTCGGACCCTACTTCTCGGTGGGAACATTATATGCGTCTATAACGTTGTATATCCTAATCTAAGGCAACCTATCATCTCAGACGTAATATTTGGCAACATTCCTGGCGTGTCGGAGCATTCTTTTCGATGGGAATATTATATACGTCTATAACGTTTTATATCCTAACCTAAGGCCATCTAACATCTCGGATGTAATATTTGACAACATTCCTGTCGTGTCGGACCCTACTTCTCGGTGGGAACAGTACATACGTCTGTAACGTTATATATGCTAAAGTAAGGCAACCTGACATCTCGAATGTAATATTCTACAACATTCCAGGCGTGGCGGACCCTACTTCTCGGTGGGAACATTATATGCGTCTATAACGTTGTATATCCTAATCTAAGGCAACCTATCATCTCAGACGTAATATTTGGCAACATTCCTGTCGTGTCCGAGCATTCTATTCGATGGGAATATTATATACGTCTATAACGGTATATATCCTAATCTAATTCAACCTAACATTTCGCATGCAATATTTGACAACATGCCTGTCCTGTCGAACCCTACTTCTCGGTGGGAACAGTATATACGTCTATAACGTTATATATCCTAACCTAAGGCAACCTAACATCTCGGATGAAACATTTGACAACATTCTAGGCGTGTCAGTCCCTACGTCTCGGTGGTAACATTATATGCGTTTATAGCGTTATATATCCTAACCTAAGGGAACCTGACATCTCGGATGTAATATTTGACAACATTCCTGTCGTGTCGGACCCTACCTCTCGGTGGGAACATTATATACGTCTATAATGTTATATATCCTAACCTAAGGCCATCTAACATCTCGGATGTAATATTTGACAACATTCCTGTCGTGTCGGACCCTACTTCTCGGTGGGAACAGTACATACGCCTGTAACGTTATATATGCTAAAGTAAGGCAACCTGACATCTCGAATGTTATATTCTACAACATTCCAGGCGTGTCGGACCCTACTTCTCGGTGGGAACATTATATGCGTCTATAACGTTGTATATCCTAATCTAGGGCAACCTATCATCTCAGACGTATTATTTTACAACATTCCTGGCGTGTCGGACCCTGCTTCTCGGTGGGAATAGTATATACGTCTATAACGTTATATATCCTAACCTAAGGCAACCTAACATCTCGGATGTAACATTTGACAACATTCCAGGCGTGTCGGTCCCTACGTCTCGGTGGTAACATTATATGCGTTTATAGCGTTATATATCCTAACCTAAGGGAACCTGACATCTCGGATGTAATATTTGACAACATTCCTGTCGTGTCGGACCCTACCTCTCGGTGGGAACATTATATACGTCTATAACGTTATATATCCTAACCTAAGGCCATCTAACATCTCGGATGTAATATTTGACAACATTCCTTTCGTGTCGGACCCTACTTCTCGGTGAGAACATTATATACGTCTGTAACGTTATATATCCTAAAGTAAGGCAACCTGACATCTCGAATGTAATATTCTACAACATTCCAGGCGTGTCGGACCCTACTTCTCGGTGGGAACATTATATGCGTCTATAACGTTGTATATCCTAATCTAAGGCAACCTATCATCTCAGACGTAATATTTGGCAACATTCCTGGCGTGTCGGAGCATTCTTTTCGATGGGAATATTATATACGTCTATAACGTTATATATCCTAACCTAAGCCAACCTAACATCTCGGATGTAACATTTGACAACATTCCAGGCGTGTCGGTCCCTACGTCTCGGTGGTAACATTATATGCGTTTATAGCGTTATATATCCTAACCTAAGGGAACCTGACATCTCGGATGTAATATTTGACAACATTCCTGTCGTGTCGGACCCTACCTCTCGGTGGGAACATTATATACGTCTATAACGTTATATATCCTAACCTAAGGCCATCTAACATCTCGGATGTAATATTTGACAACATTCCTGTCGTGTCGGACCCTACTTCTCGGTGGGAAGAGTACATATGTCTGTAACGTTAGATATGCTAAAGTAAGGCAACCTGACATCTCGAATGTAATATTCTACAACATTCCAGGCGTGTCGGACCCTACTTCTCGGTGGGAACATTATATGCGTCTATAACGTTGTATATCCTAATCTAAGGCAACCTATCATCTCAGACGTAATATTTGGCAACATTCCTGGCGTGTCGGAGCATTCTTTTCGATGGGAATATTATATACGTCTATAACGTTTTATATCCTAACCTAAGGCCATCTAACATCTCGGATGTAATATTTGACAACATTCCTGTCGTGTCGGACCCTACTTCTCGGTGGGAACAGTACATACGTCTGTAACGTTATATATGCTAAAGTAAGGCAACCTGACATCTCGAATGTAATATTCTACAACATTCCAGGCGTGGCGGACCCTACTTCTCGGTGGGAACATTATATGCGTCTATAACGTTGTATATCCTAATCTAAGGCAACCTATCATCTCAGACGTAATATTTGGCAACATTCCTGTCGTGTCCGAGCATTCTTTTCGATGGGAATATTATATACGTCTATAACGGTATATATCCTAATCTAATTCAACCTAACATTTCGCATGCAATATTTGACAACATGCCTGTCCTGTCGAACCCTACTTCTCGGTGGGAACAGTATATACGTCTATAACGTTATATATCCTAACCTAAGGCAACCTAACATCTCGGATGAAACATTTGACAACATTCTAGGCGTGTCAGTCCCTACGTCTCGGTGGTAACATTATATGCGTTTATAGCGTTATATATCCTAACCTAAGGGAACCTGACATCTCGGATGTAATATTTGACAACGTTCCTGTCGTGTCGGACCCTACCTCTCGGTGGGAACATTATATACGTCTATAATGTTATATATCCTAACCTAAGGCCATCTAACATCTCGGATGTAATATTTGACAACATTCCTGTCGTGTCGGACCCTACTTCTCGGTGGGAACAGTACATACGCCTGTAACGTTATATATGCTAAAGTAAGGCAACCTGACATCTCGAATGTTATATTCTACAACATTCCAGGCGTGTCGGACCCTACTTCTCGGTGGGAACATTATATGCGTCTATAACGTTGTATATCCTAATCTAGGGCAACCTATCATCTCAGACGTATTATTTTACAACATTCCTGGCGTGTCGGACCCTGCTTCTCGGTGGGAATAGTATATACGTCTATAACGTTATATATCCTAACCTAAGGCAACCTAACATCTCGGATGTAACATTTGACAACATTCCAGGCGTGTCGGTCCCTACGTCTCGGTGGTAACATTATATGCGTTTATAGCGTTATATATCCTAACCTAAGGGAACCTGACATCTCGGATGTAATATTTGACAACATTCCTGTCGTGTCGGACCCTACCTCTCGGTGGGAACATTATATACGTCTATAACGTTATATATCCTAACCTAAGGCCATCTAACATCTCGGATGTAATATTTGACAACATTCCTTTCGTGTCGGACCCTACTTCTCGGTGAGAACATTATATACGTCTGTAACGTTATATATCCTAAAGTAAGGCAACCTGACATCTCGAATGTAATATTCTACAACATTCCAGGCGTGTCGGACCCTACTTCTCGGTGGGAACATTATATGCGTCTATAACGTTGTATATCCTAATCTAAGGCAACCTATCATCTCAGACGTAATATTTGGCAACATTCCTGGCGTGTCGGAGCATTCTTTTCGATGGGAATATTATATACGTCTATAACGTTATATATCCTAACCTAAGGCAACCTGACATCTCGGATGTAATATTTGACAACATTCCTGTCGTGTCGGACCCTACTTCTCGGTGGTAACATTATATGCGTCTATAGCGTTATATATCCTAACCTAAGGCAACCTGACATCTCGGATGAAACATTTGACAACATTCTAGGCGTGTCAGTCCCTACGTCTCGGTGGTAACATTATATGCGTCTATAGCGTTATATTTCCTAACGTAAGGCAACCTAACATCTCGGAGGTAACATTTGACAACATTCCAGGCGTGTCGGTCCCTACGTCTCGGTGGTAACATTATATGCGTTTATAGCGTTATATATCCTAACCTAAGGCAACCTAACATCTCGGATGAAACATTTGACAACATTTTAGGCGTGTCAGTCCCTACGTCTCGGTGGTAACATTATATGCGTCTATAGCGTTATATATCCTAACCTAAGGCAACCTGACATCTCGGATGTAATATTCTATAACATTCCAGGCGTGTCGGACCCTACATCTCGGTGGGAACATTATGTACGTCTATAACGTTATATATCCTAACCTAAGGCCATCTAACATCTCGGATGTAATATTTGACAACATTCCTGTCGTGTCGGACCCTACTTCTCGGTGGGAACAGTATATACGTCTGTAACGTTATATATCCTTAAGTAAGGCAACCTGACATCTCGAATGTAATATTCTACAACATTCCAGGCGTGTCGGAACCTACTTCTCGGTGGGAACATTATATGCGTCTATAACGTTGTATATCCTAATCTAGGGCAACCTGTCATCTCAGACGTATTATTTTACAACATTCCTGGCGTGTCGGACCCTACTTCTAGGTGGGAATAGTATATACGTCTATAACGTTATATATCCTAACCTAAGGCAACCTAACATCTCGGATGTAACATTTGACAACATTCCAGGCGTGTCGGTCCCTACGTCTCGGTGGTAACATTATATGCGTTTATAGCGTTATATATCCTAACCTAAGGGAACCTGACATCTCGGATGTAATATTTGACAACATTCCTGTCGTGTCGGACCCTACCTCTCGGTGGGAACATTATATACGTCTATAACGTTATATATCCTAACCTAAGGCCATCTAACATCTCGGATGTAATATTTGACAACATTCCTTTCGTGTCGGACCCTACTTCTCGGTGAGAACATTATATACGTCTGTAACGTTATATATCCTAAAGTAAGGCAACCTGACATCTCGAGTGTAATATTCTACAACACTCCAGGCGTGTCGGACCCTACTTCTCGGTGGGAACATTATATGCGTCTATAACGTTGTATATCCTAATCTAGGGCAACCTATCATCTCAGACGTATTATTTTACAACATTCCTGGCGTGTCGGAACCTGCTTCTCGGTGGGAATAGTATATACGTCTATAACGTTATATATCCTAACCTAAGCCAACCTAACATCTCGGATGTAACATTTGACAACATTCCAGGCGTGTCGGTCCCTACGTCTCGGTGGTAACATTATATGCGTTTATAGCGTTATATATCCTAACCTAAGGGAACCTGACATCTCGGATGTAATATTTGACAACATTCCTGTCGTGTCGGACCCTACCTCTCGGTGGGAACATTATATACGTCTATAACGTTATATATCCTAACCTAAGGCCATCTAACATCTCGGATGTAATATTTGACAACATTCCTGTCGTGTCGGACCCTACTTCTCGGTGGGAACAGTACATATGTCTGTAACGTTAGATATGCTAAAGTAAGGCAACCTGACATCTCGAATGTAATATTCTACAACATTCCAGGCGTGTCGGACCCTACTTCTCGGTGGGAACATTATATGCGTCTATAACGTTGTATATCCTAATCTAAGGCAACCTATCATCTCAGACGTAATATTTGGCAACATTCCTGGCGTGTCGGAGCATTCTTTTCGATGGGAATATTATATACGTCTATAACGTTATATATCCTAACCTAAGGCAACCTGACATCTCGGATGTAATATTTGACAACATTCCTGTCGTGTCGGACCCTACTTCTCGGTGGTAACATTATATGCGTCTATAGCGTTATATATCCTAACCTAAGGCAACCTGACATCTCGGATGAAACATTTGACAACATTCTAGGCGTGTCAGTCCCTACGTCTCGGTGGTAACATTATATGCGTTTATAGCGTTATATTTCCTAACGTAAGGCAACCTAACATCTCGGAGGTAACATTTGACAACATTCCAGGCGTGTCGGTCCCTACGTCTCGGTGGTAACATTATATGCGTTTATAGCGTTATATATCCTAACCTAAGGCAACCTAACATCTCGGATGAAACATTTGACAACATTTTAGGCGTGTCAGTCCCTACGTCTCGGTGGTAACATTATATGCGTCTATAGCGTTATATATCCTAACCTAAGGCAACCTGACATCTCGGATGTAATATTCTACAACATTCCAGGCGTGTCGGACCCTACATCTCGGTGGGAACATTATGTACGTCTATAACGTTATATATCCTAACCTAAGGCCATCTAACATCTCGGATGTAATATTTGACAACATTCCTGTCGTGTCGGACCCTACTTCTCGGTGGGAACAGTATATACGTCTGTAACGTTATATATCCTTAAGTAAGGCAACCTGACATCTCAAATGTAATATTCTACAACATTCCAGGCGTGTCGGAACCTACTTCTCGGTGGGAACATTATATGCGTCTATAACGTTGTATATCCTAATCTAGGGCAACCTATCATCTCAGACGTATTATTTTACAACATTCCTGGCGTGTCGGAACCTGCTTCTCGGTGGGAATAGTATATACGTCTATAACGTTATATATCCTAACCTAAGCCAACCTAACATCTCGGATGTAACATTTGACAACATTCCAGGCGTGTCGGTCCCTACGTCTCGGTGGTAACATTATATGCGTTTATAGCGTTATATATCCTAACCTAAGGGAACCTGACATCTCGGATGTAATATTTGACAACATTCCTGTCGTGTCGGACCCTACCTCTCGGTGGGAACATTATATACGTCTATAACGTTATATATCCTAACCTAAGGCCATCTAACATCTCGGATGTAATATTTGACAACATTCCTGTCGTGTCGGACCCTACTTCTCGGTGGGAACAGTACATATGTCTGTAACGTTAGATATGCTAAAGTAAGGCAACCTGACATCTCGAATGTAATATTCTACAACATTCCAGGCGTGTCGGACCCTACTTCTCGGTGGGAACATTATATGCGTCTATAACGTTGTATATCCTAATCTAAGGCAACCTATCATCTCAGACGTAATATTTGGCAACATTCCTGGCGTGTCGGAGCATTCTTTTCGATGGGAATATTATATACGTCTATAACGTTATATATCCTAACCTAAGGCAACCTGACATCTCGGATGTAATATTTGACAACATTCCTGTCGTGTCGGACCCTACTTCTCGGTGGTAACATTATATGCGTCTATAGCGTTATATATCCTAACCTAAGGCAACCTGACATCTCGGATGAAACATTTGACAACATTCTAGGCGTGTCAGTCCCTACGTCTCGGTGGTAACATTATATGCGTTTATAGCGTTATATTTCCTAACGTAAGGCAACCTAACATCTCGGAGGTAACATTTGACAACATTCCAGGCGTGTCGGTCCCTACGTCTCGGTGGTAACATTATATGCGTTTATAGCGTTATATATCCTAACCTAAGGCAACCTAACATCTCGGATGAAACATTTGACAACATTTTAGGCGTGTCAGTCCCTACGTCTCGGTGGTAACATTATATGCGTCTATAGCGTTATATATCCTAACCTAAGGCAACCTGACATCTCGGATGTAATATTCTACAACATTCCAGGCGTGTCGGACCCTACATCTCGGTGGGAACATTATGTACGTCTATAACGTTATATATCCTAACCTAAGGCCATCTAACATCTCGGATGTAATATTTGACAACATTCCTGTCGTGTCGGACCCTACTTCTCGGTGGGAACAGTATATACGTCTGTAACGTTATATATCCTTAAGTAAGGCAACCTGACATCTCAAATGTAATATTCTACAACATTCCAGGCGTGTCGGAACCTACTTCTCGGTGGGAACATTATATGCGTCTATAACGTTGTATATCCTAATCTAGGGCAACCTATCATCTCAGACGTATTATTTTACAACATTCCTGGCGTGTCGGACCCTACTTCTAGGTGGGAATAGTATATACGTCTATAACGTTATATATCCTAACCTAAGGCAACCTAACATCTCGGATGTAACATTTGACAACATTCCAGGCGTGTCGGTCCCTACGTCTCGGTGGTAACATTATATGCGTTTATAGCGTTATATATCCTAACCTAAGGGAACCTGACATCTCGGATGTAATATTTGACAACATTCCTGTCGTGTCGGACTCTACCTCTCGGTGGGAACATTATATACGTCTATAACGTTATATATCCTAACCTAAGGCAACCTGACATCTCGGATGTAATATTTGACAACATTCCTGTCGTGTCGGACCCTACTTCTCGGTGGTAACATTATATGCGTCTATAGCGTTATATATCCTAACCTAAGGCAACCTGACATCTCGGATGAAACATTTGACAACATTCTAGGCGTGTCAGTCCCTACGTCTCGGTGGTAACATTATATGCGTCTATAGCGTTATATATCCTAACGTAAGGCAACCTAACATCTCGGATGTAACATTTGACAACATTCCAGGCGTGTCGGTCCCTACGTCTCGGTGGTAACATTATATGCGTTTATAGCGTTATATATCCTAACCTAAGGGAACCTGACATCTCGGATGTAATATTTGACAACATTCCTGTCGTGTCGGACACTACCTCTCGGTGGGAACATTATATACGTCTATAACGTTATATATCCTAACCTAAGGCCATCTAACATCTCGGATGTAATATTTGACAACATTCCTGTCGTGTCGGACCCTACTTCTCGGTGGGAACAGTACATACGTGTGTAACGTTATATATGCTAAAGTAAGGCAACCTGACATCTCGAATGTAATATTCTACAACATTCCAGGCGTGTCGGACCCTACTTCTCGGTGGGAACATTATATGCGTCTATAACGTTGTATATTCTAATCTAAGGCAACCTATCATCTCAGACGTAATATTTGGCAACATTCCTGGCGTGTCGGAGCATTCTTTTCGATGGGAATATTATATACGTCTATAACGGTATATATCCTAATCTAATTCAACCTAACATTTCGCATGCAATATTTGACAACATGCCTGTCCTGTCGAACCCTACTTCTCGGTGGGAACAGTATATACGTCTATAACGTTATATATCCTAACCTAAGGCCATCTAACATCTCGGATGTAATATTTGACAACATTCCTGTCGTGTCGGACCCTACTTCTCGGTGGGAACAGTACATACGTCTGTAACGTTATATATGCTAAAGTAAGGCAACCTGACATCTCGAATGTTATATTCTACAACATTCCAGGCGTGTCGGACCCTACTTCTCGGTGGGAACATTATATGCGTCTATAACGTTGTATATCCTAATCTAGGGCAACCTATCATCTCAGACGTATTATTTTACAACATTCCTGGCGTGTCGGACCCTGCTTCTCGGTGGGAATAGTATATACGTCTATAACGTTATATATCCTAACCTAAGGCAACCTAACATCTCGGATGTAACATTTGACAACATTCCAGGCGTGTCGGTCCCTACGTCTCGGTGGTAACATTATATGCGTTTATAGCGTTATATATCCTAACCTAAGGGAACCTGACATCTCGGATGTAATATTTGACAACATTCCTGTCGTGTCGGACCCTACCTCTCGGTGGGAACATTATATACGTCTATAACGTTATATATCCTAACCTAAGGCCATCTAACATCTCGGATGTAATATTTGACAACATTCCTGTCGTGTCGGACCCTACTTCTCGGTGGTAACATTATACGCGTCTATAGCGTTATATATCCTAACCTAAGGCAACCTGACATCTCGGATGAAACATTTGACAACATTCTAGGCGTGTCAGTCCCTACGTCTCGGTGGTAACATTATATGCGTCTATAGCGTTATATTTCCTAACGTAAGGCAACCTAACATCTCGGAGGTAACATTTGACAACATTCCAGGCGTGTCGGTCCCTACGTCTCGGTGGTAACATTATATGCGTTTATAGCGTTATATATCCTAACCTAAGGCAACCTAACATCTCGGATGAAACATTTGACAACATTTTAGGCGTGTCAGTCCCTACGTCTCGGTGGTAACATTATATGCGTCTATAGCGTTATATATCCTAACCTAAGGCAACCTGACATCTCGGATGTAATATTCTACAACATTCCAGGCGTGTCGGACCCTACATCTCGGTGGGAACATTATGTACGTCTATAACGTTATATATCCTAACCTAAGGCCATCTAACATCTCGGATGTAATATTTGACAACATTCCTGTCGTGTCGGACTCTACCTCTCGGTGGGAATATTATATACGTCTATAACGTTATATATCCTAACCTAAGGCAACCTGACATCTCGGATGTAATATTTGACAACATTCCTGTCGTGTCGGACCCTACTTCTCGGTGGTAACATTATATGCGTCTATAGCGTTATATATCCTAACCTAAGGCAACCTGACATCTCGGATGAAACATTTGACAACATTCTAGGCGTGTCAGTCCCTACGTCTCGGTGGTAACATTATATGCGTCTATAGCGTTATATATCCTAACGTAAGGCAACCTAACATCTCGGATGTAACATTTGACAACATTCCAGGCGTGTCGGTCCCTACGTCTCGGTGGTAACATTATATGCGTTTATAGCGTTATATATCCTAACCTAAGGGAACCTGACATCTCGGATGTAATATTTGACAACATTCCTGTCGAGTCGGACCCTACTTCTCGGTGGGAACATTATATGCGTCTATAACGTTGTATATCCTAATCTAAGGCAACCTATCATCTCAGACGTAATATTTGGCAACATTCCTGGCGTGTCGGAGCATTCTTTTCGATGGGAATATTATATACGTCTATAACGGTATATATCCTAATCTAATTCAACCTAACATTTCGCATGCAATATTTGACAGCATGCCTGTCCTGTCGAACCCTACTTCTCGGTGGGAACAGTATATACGTCTATAACGTTATATATCCTAACCTAAGGCAACCTAACATCTCGGATGTAACATTTGACAACATTCTAGGCGTGTCAGTCCCTACGTCTCGGTGGTAACATTATATGCGTCTATAGCGTTATATATCCTAACCTAAGGCAACCTGACATCTCGGATGTAATATTTGACAACATTCCTGTCGTGTCGGACCCTACTTCTCGGTGGTAACATTATATGCGTCTATAGCGTTATATATCCTAACCTAAGGCAACCTGACATCTCGGATGAAACATTTGACAACATTCTAGGCGTGTCAGTCCCTACGTCTCGTCGGTAACATTATATGCGTCTATAGCGTTATATATCCTAACGTAAGGCAACCTAACATCTCGGATGTAACATTTGACAACATTCCAGGCGTGTCGGTCCCTACGTCTCGGTGGTAACATTATATGCGTTTATAGCGTTATATATCCTAACCTAAGGGAACCTGACATCTCGGATGTAATATTTGACAACATTCCTGTCGTGTCGGACACTACCTCTCGGTGGGAACATTATATACGTCTATAACGTTATATATCCTAACCTAAGGCCATCTAACATCTCGGATGTAATATTTGACAACATTCCTGTCGTGTCGGACCCTACTTCTCGGTGGGAACAGTACATACGTGTGTAACGTTATATATGCTAAAGTAAGGCAACCTGACATCTCGAATGTAATATTCTACAACATTCCAGGCGTGTCGGACCCTACTTCTCGGTGGGAACATTATATGCGTCTATAACGTTGTATATTCTAATCTAAGGCAACCTATCATCTCAGACGTAATATTTGGCAACATTCCTGGCGTGTCGGAGCATTCTTTTCGATGGGAATATTATATACGTCTATAACGGTATATATCCTAATCTAATTCAACCTAACATTTCGCATGCAATATTTGACAACATGCCTGTCCTGTCGAACCCTACTTCTCGGTGGGAACAGTATATACGTCTATAACGTTATATATCCTAACCTAAGGCAACCTAACATCTCGGATGAAACATTTGACAACATTCTAGGCGTGTCAGTCCCTACGTCTCGGTGGTAACATTATATGCGTTTATAGCGTTATATATCCTAACCTAAGGGAACCTGACATCTCGGATGTAATATTTGACAACATTCCTGTCGTGTCGGACCCTACCTCTCGGTGGGAACATTATATACGTCTATAATGTTATATATCCTAACCTAAGGCCATCTAACATCTCGGAAGTAATATTTGACAACATTCCTGTCGTGTCGGACCCTACTTCTCGGTGGGAACAGTACATACGTCTGTAACGTTATATATGCTAAAGTAAGGCAACCTGACATCTCGAATGTAATATTCTACAACATTCCAGGCGTGTCGGACCCTACTTCTCGGTGGGAACATTATATGCGTCTATAACGTTGTATATCCTAATCTAGGGCAACCTGTCATCTCAGACGTATTATTTTACAACATTCCTGGCGTGTCGGACCCTGCTTCTCGGTGGGAATAGTATATACGTCTATAACGTTATATATCCTAACCTAAGGCAACCTAACATCTCGGATGTAACATTTGACAACATTCCAGGCGTGTCGGTCCCTACGTCTCGGTGGTAACATTATATGCGTTTATAGCGTTATATATCCTAACCTAAGGGAACCTGACATCTCGGATGTAATATTTGACAACATTCCTGTCGTGTCGGACCCTACCTCTCGGTGGGAACATTATATACGTCTATAACGTTATATATCCTAACCTAAGGCCATCTAACATCTCGGATGTAATATTTGACAACATTCCTTTCGTGTCGGACCCTACTTCTCGGTGAGAACATTATATACGTCTGTAACGTTATATATCCTAAAGTAAGGCAACCTGACATCTCGAATGTAATATTCTACAACATTCCAGGCGTGTCGGACCCTACTTCTCGGTGGGAACATTATATGCGTCTATAACGTTGTATATCCTAATCTAGGGCAACCTATCATCTCAGACGTATTATTTTACAACATTCCTGGCGTGTCGGACCCTGCTTCTCGGTGGGAATAGTATATACGTCTATAACGTTATATATCCTAACCTAAGCCAACCTAACATCGCGGATGTAACATTTGACAACATTCCAGGCGTGTCGGTCCCTACGTCTCGGTGGTAACATTATATGCGTTTATAGCGTTATATATCCTAACCTAAGGGAACCTGACATCTCGGATGTAATATTTGACAACATTCCTGTCGTGTCGGACCCTACCTCTCGGTGGGAACATTATATACGTCTATAACGTTATATATCCTAACCTAAGGCCATCTAACATCTCGGATGTAATATTTGACAACATTCCTGTCGTGTCGGACCCTACTTCTCGGTGGGAACAGTACATATGTCTGTAACGTTAGATATGCTAAAGTAAGGCAACCTGACATCTCGAATGTAATATTCTACAACATTCCAGGCGTGTCGGACCCTACTTCTCGGTGGGAACATTATATGCGTCTATAACGTTGTATATCCTAATCTAAGGCAACCTATCATCTCAGACGTAATATTTGGCAACATTCCTGGCGTGTCGGAGCATTCTTTTCGATGGGAATATTATATACGTCTATAACGGTATATATCCTAATCTAATTCAACCTAACATTTCGCATGCAATATTTGACAACATGCCTGTCCTGTCGAACCCTACTTCTCGGTGGGAACAGTATATACGTCTATAACGTTATATATCCTAACCTAAGGCCATCTAACATCTCGGATGTAATATTTGACAACATTCCTGTCGTGTCGGACCCTACTTCTCGGTGGGAACAGTACATACGTCTGTAACGTTATATATGCTAAAGTAAGGCAACCTGACATCTCGAATGTTATATTCTACAACATTCCAGGCGTGTCGGACCCTACTTCTCGGTGGGAACATTATATGCGTCTATAACGTTGTATATCCTAATCTAGGGCAACCTGTCATCTCAGACGTATTATTTTACAACATTCCTGGCGTGTCGGACCCTGCTTCTCGGTGGGAATAGTATATACGTCTATAACGTTATATATCCTAACCTAAGCCAACCTAACATCGCGGATGTAACATTTGACAACATTCCAGGCGTGTCGGTCCCTACGTCTCGGTGGTAACATTATATGCGTTTATAGCGTTATATATCCTAACCTAAGGGAACCTGACATCTCGGATGTAATATTTGACAACATTCCTGTCGTGTCGGACCCTACCTCTCGGTGGGAACATTATATACGTCTATAACGTTATATATCCTAACCTAAGGCCATCTAACATCTCGGATGTAATATTTGACAACATTCCTGTCGTGTCGGACCCTACTTCTCGGTGGGAACAGTACATATGTCTGTAACGTTAGATATGCTAAAGTAAGGCAACCTGACATCTCGAATGTAATATTCTACAACATTCCAGGCGTGTCGGACCCTACTTCTCGGTGGGAACATTATATGCGTCTATAACGTTGTATATCCTAATCTAAGGCAACCTATCATCTCAGACGTAATATTTGGCAACATTCCTGGCGTGTCGGAGCATTCTTTTCGATGGGAATATTATATACGTCTATAACGTTATATATCCTAACCTAAGGCAACCTGACATCTCGGATGTAATATTTGACAACATTCCTGTCGTGTCGGACCCTACTTCTCGGTGGTAACATTATATGCGTCTATAGCGTTATATATCCTAACCTAAGGCAACCTGACATCTCGGATGAAACATTTGACAACATTCTAGGCGTGTCAGTCCCTACGTCTCGGTGGTAACATTATATGCGTCTATAGCGTTATATTTCCTAACGTAAGGCAACCTAACATCTCGGAGGTAACATTTGACAACATTCCAGGCGTGTCGGTCCCTACGTCTCGGTGGTAACATTATATGCGTTTATAGCGTTATATATCCTAACCTAAGGCAACCTAACATCTCGGATGAAACATTTGACAACATTTTAGGCGTGTCAGTCCCTACGTCTCGGTGGTAACATTATATGCGTCTATAGCGTTATATATCCTAACCTAAGGCAACCTGACATCTCGGATGTAATATTCTACAACATTCCAGGCGTGTCGGACCCTACATCTCGGTGGGAACATTATGTACGTCTATAACGTTATATATCCTAACCTAAGGCCATCTAACATCTCGGATGTAATATTTGACAACATTCCTGTCGTGTCGGACCCTACTTCTCGGTGGGAACAGTATATACGTCTGTAACGTTATATATCCTTAAGTAAGGCAACCTGACATCTCGAATGTAATATTCTACAACATTCCAGGCGTGTCGGACCCTACTTCTCGGTGGGAACATTATATGCGTCTATAACGTTGTATATCCTAATCTAGGGCAACCTGTCATCTCAGACGTATTATTTTACAACATTCCTGGCGTGTCGGACCCTGCTTCTCGGTGGGAATAGTATATACGTCTATAACGTTATATATCCTAACCTAAGGCAACCTAACATCTCGGATGTAACATTTGACAACATTCCAGGCGTGTCGGTCCCTACGTCTCGGTGGTAACATTATATGCGTTTATAGCGTTATATATCCTAACCTAAGGGAACCTGACATCTCGGATGTAATATTTGACAACATTCCTGTCGTGTCGGACCCTACCTCTCGGTGGGAACATTATATACGTCTATAACGTTATATATCCTAACCTAAGGCCATCTAACATCTCGGATGTAATATTTGACAACATTCCTTTCGTGTCGGACCCTACTTCTCGGTGAGAACATTATATACGTCTGTAACGTTATATATCCTAAAGTAAGGCAACCTGACATCTCGAATGTAATATTCTACAACATTCCAGGCGTGTCGGACCCTACTTCTCGGTGGGAACATTATATGCGTCTATAACGTTGTATATCCTAATCTAGGGCAACCTATCATCTCAGACGTATTATTTTACAACATTCCTGGCGTGTCGGACCCTGCTTCTCGGTGGGAATAGTATATACGTCTATAACGTTATATATCCTAACCTAAGCCAACCTAACATCGCGGATGTAACATTTGACAACATTCCAGGCGTGTCGGTCCCTACGTCTCGGTGGTAACATTATATGCGTTTATAGCGTTATATATCCTAACCTAAGGGAACCTGACATCTCGGATGTAATATTTGACAACATTCCTGTCGTGTCGGACCCTACCTCTCGGTGGGAACATTATATACGTCTATAACGTTATATATCCTAACCTAAGGCCATCTAACATCTCGGATGTAATATTTGACAACATTCCTGTCGTGTCGGACCCTACTTCTCGGTGGGAACAGTACATATGTCTGTAACGTTAGATATGCTAAAGTAAGGCAACCTGACATCTCGAATGTAATATTCTACAACATTCCAGGCGTGTCGGACCCTACTTCTCGGTGGGAACATTATATGCGTCTATAACGTTGTATATCCTAATCTAAGGCAACCTATCATCTCAGACGTAATATTTGGCAACATTCCTGGCGTGTCGGAGCATTCTTTTCGATGGGAATATTATATACGTCTATAACGGTATATATCCTAATCTAATTCAACCTAACATTTCGCATGCAATATTTGACAACATGCCTGTCCTGTCGAACCCTACTTCTCGGTGGGAACAGTATATACGTCTATAACGTTATATATCCTAACCTAAGGCCATCTAACATCTCGGATGTAATATTTGACAACATTCCTGTCGTGTCGGACCCTACTTCTCGGTGGGAACAGTACATACGTCTGTAACGTTATATATGCTAAAGTAAGGCAACCTGACATCTCGAATGTTATATTCTACAACATTCCAGGCGTGTCGGACCCTACTTCTCGGTGGGAACATTATATGCGTCTATAACGTTGTATATCCTAATCTAGGGCAACCTGTCATCTCAGACGTATTATTTTACAACATTCCTGGCGTGTCGGACCCTGCTTCTCGGTGGGAATAGTATATACGTCTATAACGTTATATATCCTAACCTAAGCCAACCTAACATCGCGGATGTAACATTTGACAACATTCCAGGCGTGTCGGTCCCTACGTCTCGGTGGTAACATTATATGCGTTTATAGCGTTATATATCCTAACCTAAGGGAACCTGACATCTCGGATGTAATATTTGACAACATTCCTGTCGTGTCGGACCCTACCTCTCGGTGGGAACATTATATACGTCTATAACGTTATATATCCTAACCTAAGGCCATCTAACATCTCGGATGTAATATTTGACAACATTCCTGTCGTGTCGGACCCTACTTCTCGGTGGGAACAGTACATATGTCTGTAACGTTAGATATGCTAAAGTAAGGCAACCTGACATCTCGAATGTAATATTCTACAACATTCCAGGCGTGTCGGACCCTACTTCTCGGTGGGAACATTATATGCGTCTATAACGTTGTATATCCTAATCTAAGGCAACCTATCATCTCAGACGTAATATTTGGCAACATTCCTGGCGTGTCGGAGCATTCTTTTCGATGGGAATATTATATACGTCTATAACGGTATATATCCTAATCTAATTCAACCTAACATTTCGCATGCAATATTTGACAACATGCCTGTCCTGTCGAACCCTACTTCTCGGTGGGAACAGTATATACGTCTATAACGTTATATATCCTAACCTAAGGCCATCTAACATCTCGGATGTAATATTTGACAACATTCCTGTCGTGTCGGACCCTACTTCTCGGTGGGAACAGTACATACGTCTGTAACGTTATATATGCTAAAGTAAGGCAACCTGACATCTCGAATGTTATATTCTACAACATTCCAGGCGTGTCGGACCCTACTTCTCGGTGGGAACATTATATGCGTCTATAACGTTGTATATCCTAATCTAGGGCAACCTGTCATCTCAGACGTATTATTTTACAACATTCCTGGCGTGTCGGACCCTGCTTCTCGGTGGGAATAGTATATACGTCTATAACGTTATATATCCTAACCTAAGCCAACCTAACATCGCGGATGTAACATTTGACAACATTCCAGGCGTGTCGGTCCCTACGTCTCGGTGGTAACATTATATGCGTTTATAGCGTTATATATCCTAACCTAAGGGAACCTGACATCTCGGATGTAATATTTGACAACATTCCTGTCGTGTCGGACCCTACCTCTCGGTGGGAACATTATATACGTCTATAACGTTATATATCCTAACCTAAGGCCATCTAACATCTCGGATGTAATATTTGACAACATTCCTGTCGTGTCGGACCCTACTTCTCGGTGGGAACAGTACATATGTCTGTAACGTTATATATGCTAAAGTAAGGCAACCTGACATCTCGAATGTTATATTCTACAACATTCCAGGCGTGTCGGACCCTACTTCTCGGTGGGAACATTATATGCGTCTATAACGTTGTATATCCTAATCTAGGGCAACCTGTCATCTCAGACGTATTATTTTACAACATTCCTGGCGTGTCGGACCCTGCTTCTCGGTGGGAATAGTATATACGTCTATAACGTTATATATCCTAACCTAAGCCAACCTAACATCGCGGATGTAACATTTGACAACATTCCAGGCGTGTCGGTCCCTACGTCTCGGTGGTAACATTATATGCGTTTATAGCGTTATATATCCTAACCTAAGGGAACCTGACATCTCGGATGTAATATTTGACAACATTCCTGTCGTGTCGGACCCTACCTCTCGGTGGGAACATTATATACGTCTATAACGTTATATATCCTAACCTAAGGCCATCTAACATCTCGGATGTAATATTTGACAACATTCCTGTCGTGTCGGACCCTACTTCTCGGTGGGAACAGTACATATGTCTGTAACGTTAGATATGCTAAAGTAAGGCAACCTGACATCTCGAATGTAATATTCTACAACATTCCAGGCGTGTCGGACCCTACTTCTCGGTGGGAACATTATATGCGTCTATAACGTTGTATATCCTAATCTAAGGCAACCTATCATCTCAGACGTAATATTTGGCAACATTCCTGGCGTGTCGGAGCATTCTTTTCGATGGGAATATTATATACGTCTATAACGTTATATATCCTAACCTAAGGCAACCTGACATCTCGGATGTAATATTTGACAACATTCCTGTCGTGTCGGACCCTACTTCTCGGTGGTAACATTATATGCGTCTATAGCGTTATATATCCTAACCTAAGGCAACCTGACATCTCGGATGAAACATTTGACAACATTCTAGGCGTGTCAGTCCCTACGTCTCGGTGGTAACATTATATGCGTCTATAGCGTTATATTTCCTAACGTAAGGCAACCTAACATCTCGGAGGTAACATTTGACAACATTCCAGGCGTGTCGGTCCCTACGTCTCGGTGGTAACATTATATGCGTTTATAGCGTTATATATCCTAACCTAAGGCAACCTAACATCTCGGATGAAACATTTGACAACATTTTAGGCGTGTCAGTCCCTACGTCTCGGTGGTAACATTATATGCGTCTATAGCGTTATATATCCTAACCTAAGGCAACCTGACATCTCGGATGTAATATTCTACAACATTCCAGGCGTGTCGGACCCTACATCTCGGTGGGAACATTATGTACGTCTATAACGTTATATATCCTAACCTAAGGCCATCTAACATCTCGGATGTAATATTTGACAACATTCCTGTCGTGTCGGACCCTACTTCTCGGTGGGAACAGTATATACGTCTGTAACGTTATATATCCTTAAGTAAGGCAACCTGACATCTCGAATGTAATATTCTACAACATTCCAGGCGTGTCGGAACCTACTTCTCGGTGGGAACATTATATGCGTCTATAACGTTGTATATCCTAATCTAGGGCAACCTATCATCTCAGACGTATTATTTTACAACATTCCTGGCGTCTCGGACCCTACTTCTAGGTGGGAATAGTATATACCTCTATAACGTTATATATCCTAACCTAAGGCAACCTAACATCTCGGATGTAACATTTGACAACATTCCAGGCGTGTCGGTCCCTACGTCTCGGTGGTAACATTATATGCGTTTATAGCGTTATGTATCCTAACCTAAGGGAACCTGACATCTCGGATGTAATATTTGACAACATTCCTGTCGTGTCGGACTCTACCTCTCGGTGGGAACATTATATACGTCTATAACGTTATATATCCTAACCTAAGGCAACCTGACATCTCGGATGTAATATTTGACAACATTCCTGTCGTGTCGGACCCTACTTCTCGGTGGTAACATTATATGCGTCTATAGCGTTATATATCCTAACCTAAGGCAACCTGACATCTCGGATGAAACATTTGACAACATTCTAGGCGTGTCAGTCCCTACGTCTCGGTGGTAACATTATATGCGTCTATAGCGTTATATATCCTAACGTAAGGCAACCTAACATCTCGGATGTAACATTTGACAACATTCCAGGCGTGTCGGTCCCTACGTCTCGGTGGTAACATTATATGCGTTTATAGCGTTATATATCCTAACCTAAGGGAACCTGACATCTCGGATGTAATATTTGACAACATTCCTGTCGAGTCGGACCCTACTTCTCGGTGGGAACATTATATGCGTCTATAACGTTGTATATCCTAATCTAAGGCAACCTATCATCTCAGACGTAATATTTGGCAACATTCCTGGCGTGTCGGAGCATTCTTTTCGATGGGAATATTATATACGTCTATAACGTTATATATCCTAACCTAAGGCAACCTGACATCTCGGATGTAATATTTGACAACATTCCTGTCGTGTCGGACCCTACTTCTCGGTGGTAACATTATATGCGTCTATAGCGTTATATATCCTAACCTAAGGCAACCTGACATCTCGGATGAAACATTTGACAACATTCTAGGCGTGTCAGTCCCTACGTCTCGGTGGTAACATTATATGCGTCTATAGCGTTATATATCCTAACGTAAGGCAACCTAACATCTCGGATGTAACATTTGACAACATTCCAGGCGTGTCGGTCCCTACGTCTCGGTGGTAACATTATATGCGTTTATAGCGTTATATATCCTAACCTAAGGCAACCTGACATCTCGGATGAAACATTTGACAACATTCTAGGCGTGTCAGTCCCTACGTCTCGGTGGTAACATTATATGCGTCTATAGCGTTATATATCCTAACGTAAGGCAACCTAACATCTCGGATGTAACATTTGACAACATTCCAGGCGTGTCGGTCCCTACGTCTCGGTGGTAACATTATATGCGTTTATAGCGTTATATATCCTAACCTAAGGGAACCTGACATCTCGGATGTAATATTTGACAACATTCCTGTCGTGTCGGACACTACCTCTCGGTGGGAACATTATATACGTCTATAACGTTATATATCCTAACCTAAGGCCATCTAACATCTCGGATGTAATATTTGACAACATTCCTGTCGTGTCGGACCCTACTTCTCGGTGGGAACAGTACATACGTGTGTAACGTTATATATGCTAAAGTAAGGCAACCTGACATCTCGAATGTAATATTCTACAACATTCCAGGCGTGTCGGACCCTTCTTCTCGGTGGGAACATTATATGCGTCTATAACGTTGTATATTCTAATCTAAGGCAACCTATCATCTCAGACGTAATATTTGGCAACATTCCTGGCGTGTCGGAGCATTCTTTTCGATGGGAATATTATATACGTCTATAACGGTATATATCCTAATCTAATTCAACCTAACATTTCGCATGCAATATTTGACAACATGCCTGTCCTGTCGAACCCTACTTCTCGGTGGGAACAGTATATACGTCTATAACGTTATATATCCTAACCTAAGGCAACCTAACATCTCGGATGAAACATTTGACAACATTCTAGGCGCGTCAGTCCCTACGTCTCGGTGGTAACATTATATGCGTTTATAGCGTTATATATCCTAACCTAAGGGAACCTGACATCTCGGATGTAATATTTGACAACATTCCTGTCGTGTCGGACCCTACCTCTCGGTGGGAACATTATATACGTCTATAATGTTATATATCCTAACCTAAGGTCATCTAACATCTCGGAAGTAATATTTGACAACATTCCTGTCGTGTCGGACCCTACTTCTCGGTGGGAACAGTACATACGTCTGTAACGTTATATATGCTAAAGTAAGGCAACCTGACATCTCGAATGTAATATTCTACAACATTCCAGGCGTGTCGGACCCTACTTCTCGGTGGGAACATTATATGCGTCTATAACGTTGTATATCCTAATCTAGGGCAACCTGTCATCTCAGACGTATTATTTTACAACATTCCTGGCGTGTCGGACCCTGCTTCTCGGTGGGAATAGTATATACGTCTATAACGTTATATATCCTAACCTAAGGCAACCTAACATCTCGGATGTAACATTTGACAACATTCCAGGCGTGTCGGTCCCTACGTCTCGGTGGTAACATTATATGCGTTTATAGCGTTATATGTCCTAACCTAAGGGAACCTGACATCTCGGATGTAATATTTGACAACATTCCTGTCGTGTCGGACCCTACCTCTCGGTGGGAACATTATATACGTCTATAACGTTATATATCCTAACCTAAGGCCATCTAACATCTCGGATGTAATATTTGACAACATTCCTTTCGTGTCGGACCCTACTTCTCGGTGAGAACATTATATACGTCTGTAACGTTATATATCCTAAAGTAAGGCAACCTGACATCTCGAATGTAATATTCTACAACATTCCAGGCGTGTCGGACCCTACTTCTCGGTGGGAACATTATATGCGTCTATAACGTTGTATATCCTAATCTAGGGCAACCTATCATCTCAGACGTATTATTTTACAACATTCCTGGCGTGTCGGACCCTGCTTCTCGGTGGGAATAGTATATACGTCTATAACGTTATATATCCTAACCTAAGCCAACCTAACATCGCGGATGTAACATTTGACAACATTCCAGGCGTGTCGGTCCCTACGTCTCGGTGGTAACATTATATGCGTTTATAGCGTTATATATCCTAACCTAAGGGAACCTGACATCTCGGATGTAATATTTGACAACATTCCTGTCGTGTCGGGCCCTACCTCTCGGTGGGAACATTATATACGTCTATAACGTTATATATCCTAACCTAAGGCCATCTAACATCTCGGATGTAATATTTGACAACATTCCTGTCGTGTCGGACCCTACTTCTCGGTGGGAACAGTACATATGTCTGTAACGTTAGATATGCTAAAGTAAGGCAACCTGACATCTCGAATGTAATATTCTACAACATTCCAAGCGTGTCGGACCCTACTTCTCGGTGGGAACATTATATGCGTCTATAACGTTGTATATCCTAATCTAAGGCAACCTATCATCTCAGACGTAATATTTGGCAACATTCCTGGCGTGTCGGAGCATTCTTTTCGATGGGAATATTATATACGTCTATAACGTTATATATCCTAACCTAAGGCAACCTGACATCTCGGATGTAATATTTGACAACATTCCTGTCGTGTCGGACCCTACTTCTCGGTGGTAACATTATATGCGTCTATAGCGTTATATATCCTAACCTAAGGCAACCTGACATCTCGGATGAAACATTTGACAACATTCTAGGCGTGTCAGTCCCTACGTCTCGGTGGTAACATTATATGCGTCTATAGCGTTATATATCCTAACGTAAGGCAACCTAACATCTCGGATGTAACATTTGACAACATTCCAGGCGTGTCGGTCCCTACGTCTCGGTGGTAACATTATATGCGTTTATAGCGTTATATATCCTAACCTAAGGGAACCTGACATCTCGGATGTAATATTTGACAACATTCCTGTCGAGTCGGACCCTACTTCTCGGTGGGAACATTATATGCGTCTATAACGTTGTATATCCTAATCTAAGGCAACCTATCATCTCAGACGTAATATTTGGCAACATTCCTGGCGTGTCGGAGCATTCTTTTCGATGGGAATATTATATACGTCTATAACGGTATATATCCTAATCTAATTCAACCTAACATTTCGCATGCAATATTTGACAGCATGCCTGTCCTGTCGAACCCTACTTCTCGGTGGGAACAGTATATACGTCTATAACGTTATATATCCTAACCTAAGGCAACCTAACATCTCGGATGTAACATTTGACAACATTCTAGGCGTGTCAGTCCCTACGTCTCGGTGGTAACATTATATGCGTCTATAGCGTTATATATCCTAACCTAAGGCAACCTGACATCTCGGATGTAATATTTGACAACATTCCTGTCGTGTCGGACCCTACTTCTCGGTGGTAACATTATATGCGTCTATAGCGTTATATATCCTAACCTAAGGCAACCTGACATCTCGGATGAAACATTTGACAACATTCTAGGCGTGTCAGTCCCTACGTCTCGGTGGTAACATTATATGCGTCTATAGCGTTATATATCCTAACGTAAGGCAACCTAACATCTCGGATGTAACATTTGACAACATTCCAGGCGTGTCGGTCCCTACGTCTCGGTGGTAACATTATATGCGTTTATAGCGTTATATATCCTAACCTAAGGGAACCTGACATCTCGGATGTAATATTTGACAACATTCCTGTCGTGTCGGACACTACCTCTCGGTGGGAACATTATATACGTCTATAACGTTATATATCCTAACCTAAGGCCATCTAACATCTCGGATGTAATATTTGACAACATTCCTGTCGTGTCGGACCCTACTTCTCGGTGGGAACAGTACATACGTGTGTAACGTTATATATGCTAAAGTAAGGCAACCTGACATCTCGAATGTAATATGCTACAACATTCCAGGCGTGTCGGACCCTACTTCTCGGTGGGAACATTATATGCGTCTATAACGTTGTATATTCTAATCTAAGGCAACCTATCATCTCAGACGTAATATTTGGCAACATTCCTGGCGTGTCGGAGCATTCTTTTCGATGGGAATATTATATACGTCTATAACGGTATATATCCTAATCTAATTCAACCTAACATTTCGCATGCAATATTTGACAACATGCCTGTCCTGTCGAACCCTACTTCTCGGTGGGAACAGTATATACGTCTATAACGTTATATATCCTAACCTAAGGTAACCTAACATCTCGGATGAAACATTTGACAACATTCTAGGCGTGTCAGTCCCTACGTCTCGGTGGTAACATTATATGCGTTTATAGCGTTATATATCCTAACCTAAGGGAACCTGACATCTCGGATGTAATATTTGACAACATTCCTGTCGTGTCGGACCCTACCTCTCGGTGGGAACATTATATACGTCTATAATGTTATATATCCTAACCTAAGGCCATCTAACATCTCGGAAGTAATATTTGACAACATTCCTGTCGTGTCGGACCCTACTTCTCGGTGGGAACAGTACATACGTCTGTAACGTTATATATGCTAAAGTAAGGCAACCTGACATCTCGAATGTAATATTCTACAACATTCCAGGCGTGTCGGACCCTACTTCTCGGTGGGAACATTATATGCGTCTATAACGTTGTATATCCTAATCTAGGGCAACCTGTCATCTCAGACGTATTATTTTACAACAGTCCTGGCGTGTCGGACCCTGCTTCTCGGCGGGAATAGTATATACGTCTATAACGTTATATATCCTAACCTAAGGCAACCTAACATCTCGGATGTAACATTTGACAACATTCCAGGCGTGTCGGTCCCTACGTCTCGGTGGTAACATTATATGCGTTTATAGCGTTATATATCCTAACCTAAGGGAACCTGACATCTCGGATGTAATATTTGACAACATTCCTGTCGTGTCGGACACTACCTCTCGGTGGGAACATTATATACGTCTATAACGTTATATATCCTAACCTAAGGCCATCTAACATCTCGGATGTAATATTTGACAACATTCCTGTCGTGTCGGACCCTACTTCTCGGTGGGAACAGTACATACGTGTGTAACGTTATATATGCTAAAGTAAGGCAACCTGACATCTCGAATGTAATATTCTACAACATTCCAGGCGTGTCGGACCCTTCTTCTCGGTGGGAACATTATATGCGTCTATAACGTTGTATATTCTAATCTAAGGCAACCTATCATCTCAGACGTAATATTTGGCAACATTCCTGGCGTGTCGGAGCATTCTTTTCGATGGGAATATTATATACGTCTATAACGGTATATATCCTAATCTAATTCAACCTAACATTTCGCATGCAATATTTGACAAACATGCCTGTCCTGTCGAACCCTACTTCTCGGTGGGAACAGTATATACGTCTATAACGTTATATATCCTAACCTAAGGCAACCTAACATCTCGGATGAAACATTTGACAACATTCTAGGCGCGTCAGTCCCTACGTCTCGGTGGTAACATTATATGCGTTTATAGCGTTATATATCCTAACCTAAGGGAACCTGACATCTCGGATGTAATATTTGACAACATTCCTGTCGTGTCGGACCCTACCTCTCGGTGGGAACATTATATACGTCTATAATGTTATATATCCTAACCTAAGGCCATCTAACATCTCGGAAGTAATATTTGACAACATTCCTGTCGTGTCGGACCCTACTTCTCGGTGGGAACAGTACATACGTCTGTAACGTTATATATGCTAAAGTAAGGCAACCTGACATCTCGAATGTAATATTCTACAACATTCCAGGCGTGTCGGACCCTACTTCTCGGTGGGAACATTATATGCGTCTATAACGTTGTATATCCTAATCTAGGGCAACCTGTCATCTCAGACGTATTATTTTACAACATTCCTGGCGTGTCGGACCCTGCTTCTCGGTGGGAATAGTATATACGTCTATAACGTTATATATCCTAACCTAAGGCAACCTAACATCTCGGATGTAACATTTGACAACATTCCAGGCGTGTCGGTCCCTACGTCTCGGTGGTAACATTATATGCGTTTATAGCGTTATATGTCCTAACCTAAGGGAACCTGACATCTCGGATGTAATATTTGACAACATTCCTGTCGTGTCGGACCCTACCTCTCGGTGGGAACATTATATACGTCTATAACGTTATATATCCTAACCTAAGGCCATCTAACATCTCGGATGTAATATTTGACAACATTCCTTTCTGGTCGGACCCTACTTCTCGGTGAGAACATTATATACGTCTGTAACGTTATATATCCTAAAGTAAGGCAACCTGACATCTCGAATGTAATATTCTACAACATTCCAGGCGTGTCGGACCCTACTTCTCGGTGGGAACATTATATGCGTCTATAACGTTGTATATCCTAATCTAGGGCAACCTATCATCTCAGACGTATTATTTTACAACATTCCTGGCGTGTCGGACCCTGCTTCTCGGTGGGAATAGTATATACGTCTATAACGTTATATATCCTAACCTAAGCCAACCTAACATCGCGGATGTAACATTTGACAACATTCCAGGCGTGTCGGTCCCTACGTCTCGGTGGTAACATTATATGCGTTTATAGCGTTATATATCCTAACCTAAGGGAACCTGACATCTCGGATGTAATATTTGACAACATTCCTGTCGTGTCGGACCCTACCTCTCGGTGGGAACATTATATACGTCTATAACGTTATATATCCTAACCTAAGGCCATCTAACATCTCGGATGTAATATTTGACAACATTCCTGTCGTGTCGGACCCTACTTCTCGGTGGGAACAGTACATATGTCTGTAACGTTAGATATGCTAAAGTAAGGCAACCTGACATCTCGAATGTCATATTCTACAACATTCCAGGCGTGTCGGACCCTACTTCTCGGTGGGAACATTATATGCGTCTATAACGTTGTATATCCTAATCTAAGGCAACCTATCATCTCAGACGTAATATTTGGCAACATTCCTGGCGTGTCGGAGCATTCTTTTCGATGGGAATATTATATACGTCTATAACGTTATATATCCTAACCTAAGGCAACCTGACATCTCGGATGTAATATTTGACAACATTCCTGTCGTGTCGGACCCTACTTCTCGGTGGTAACATTATATGCGTCTATAGCGTTATATATCCTAACCTAAGGCAACCTGACATCTCGGATGAAACATTTGACAACATTCTAGGCGTGTCAGTCCCTACGTCTCGGTGGTAACATTATATGCGTCTATAGCGTTATATATCCTAACGTAAGGCAACCTAACATCTCGGATGTAACATTTGACAACATTCCAGGCGTGTCGGTCCCTACGTCTCGGTGGTAACATTATATGCGTTTATAGCGTTATATATCCTAACCTAAGGGAACCTGACATCTCGGATGTAATATTTGACAACATTCCTGTCGAGTCGGACCCTACTTCTCGGTGGGAACATTATATGCGTCTATAACGTTGTATATCCTAATCTAAGGCAACCTATCATCTCAGACGTAATATTTGGCAACATTCCTGGCGTGTCGGAGCATTCTTTTCGATGGGAATATTATATACGTCTATAACGGTATATATCCTAATCTAATTCAACCTAACATTTCGCATGCAATATTTGACAGCATGCCTGTCCTGTCGAACCCTACTTCTCGGTGGGAACAGTATATACGTCTATAACGTTATATATCCTAACCTAAGGCAACCTAACATCTCGGATGTAACATTTGACAACATTCTAGGCGTGTCAGTCCCTACGTCTCGGTGGTAACATTATATGCGTCTATAGCGTTATATATCCTAACCTAAGGCAACCTGACATCTCGGATGTAATATTTGACAACATTCCTGTCGTGTCGGACCCTACTTCTCGGTGGTAACATTATATGCGTCTATAGCGTTATATATCCTAACCTAAGGCCATCTAACATCTCGGATGTAATATTTGACAACATTCCTGTCGTGTCGGACCCTACTTCTCGGTGGGAACAGTACATACGTGTGTAACGTTATATATGCTAAAGTAAGGCAATCTGACATCTCGAATGTAATATTCTACAACATTCCAGGCGTGTCGGACACTACTTCTCGGTGGGAACATTATATGCGTCTATAACGTTGTATATTCTAATCTAAGGCAACCTATCATCTCAGACGTAATATTTGGCAACATTCCTGGCGTGTCGGAGCATTCTTTTCGATGGGAATATTATATACGTCTATAACGGTATATATCCTAATCTAATTCAACCTAACATTTCGCATGCAATATTTGACAACATGCCTGTCCTGTCGAACCCTACTTCTCGGTGGGAACAGTATATACGTCTATAACGTTATATATCCTAACCTAAGGTAACCTAACATCTCGGATGAAACATTTGACAACATTCTAGGCGTGTCAGTCCCTACGTCTCGGTGGTAACATTATATGCGTTTATAGCGTTATATATCCTAACCTAAGGGAACCTGACATCTCGGATGTAATATTTGACAACATTCCTGTCGTGTCGGACCCTACCTCTCGGTGGGAACATTATATACGTCTATAATGTTATATATCCTAACCTAAGGCCATCTAACATCTCGGAAGTAATATTTGACAACATTCCTGTCGTGTCGGACCCTACTTCTCGGTGGGAACAGTACATACGTCTGTAACGTTATATATGCTAAAGTAAGGCAACCTGACATCTCGAATGTAATATTCTACAACATTCCAGGCGTGTCGGACCCTACTTCTCGGTGGGAACATTATATGCGTCTATAACGTTGTATATCCTAATCTAGGGCAACCTGTCATCTCAGACGTATTATTTTACAACATTCCTGGCGTGTCGGACCCTGCTTCTCGGTGGGAATAGTATATACGTCTATAACGTTATATATCCTAACCTAAGGCAACCTAACATCTCGGATGTAACATTTGACAACATTCCAGGCGTGTCGGTCCCTACGTCTCGGTGGTAACATTATATGCGTTTATAGCGTTATATATCCTAACCTAAGGGAACCTGACATCTCGGATGTAATATTTGACAACATTCCTGTCGTGTCGGACCCTACCTCTCGGTGGGAACATTATATACGTCTATAACGTTATATATCCTAACCTAAGGCCATCTAACATCTCGGATGTAATATTTGACAACATTAATTTCGTGTCGGACCCTACTTCTCGGTGAGAACATTATATACGTCTGTAACGTTATATATCCTAAAGTAAGGCAACCTGACATCTCGAATGTAATATTCTACAACATTCCAGGCGTGTCGGACCCTACTTCTCGGTGGGAACATTATATGCGTCTATAACGTTGTATATCCTAATCTAGGGCAACCTATCATCTCAGACGTATTATTTTACAACATTCCTGGCGTGTCGGACCCTGCTTCTCGGTGGGAATAGTATATACGTCTATAACGTTATATATCCTAACCTAAGCCAACCTGACATCGCGGATGTAACATTTGACAACATTCCAGGCGTGTCGCTCCCTACGTCTCGGTGGTAACATTATATGCGTTTATAGCGTTATATATCCTAACCTAAGGGAACCTGACATCTCGGATGTAATATTTGACAACATTCCTGTCGTGTCGGACCCTACCTCTCGGTGGGAACATTATATACGTCTATAACGTTATATATCCTAACCTAAGGCCATCTAACATCTCGGATGTAATATTTGACAACATTCCTGTCGTGTCGGACCCTACTTCTCGGTGGGAACAGTACATATGTCTGTAACGTTAGATATGCTAAAGTAAGGCAACCTGACATCTCGAATGTAATATTCTACAACATTCCAGGCGTGTCGGACCCTACTTCTCGGTGGGAACATTATATGCGTCTATAACGTTGTATCTCCTAATCTAAGGCAACCTATCATCCCAGACGTAATATTTGGCAACATTCCTGGGGTGTCGGAGCATTCTTTTCGTTGGGAATATTATATACGTCTATAACGTTATATATCCTAACCTAAGGCAACCTGACATCTCGGATGTAATATTTGACAACATTCCTGTCGTGTCGGACCCTACTTCTCGGTGGTAACATTATATGCGTCTATAGCGTTATATATCCTAACCTAAGGCAACCTGACATCTCGGATGAAACATTTGACAACATTCTAGGCGTGTCAGTCCCTACGTCTCGGTGGTAACATTATATGCGTTTATAGCGTTATATTTCCTAACGTAAGGCAACCTAACATCTCGGAGGTAACATTTGACAACATTCCAGGCGTGTCGGTCCCTACGTCTCGGTGGTAACATTATATGCGTCTATAGCGTTATATATCCTAACCTAAGGCAACCTGACATCTCGGATGTAATATTTGACAACATTCCTGTCGTGTCGGACCCTACTTCTCGGTGGGAACAGTACATACGTCTGTAACGTTATATATGCTAAAGTAAGGCAACCTGACATCTCGAATGTTATATTCTACAACATTCCAGGCGTGTCGGACCCTACTTCTCGGTGGGAACATTATATGCGTCTATAACGTTGTATATCCTAACCTAAGGCAACCTATCATCTCAGACGTAATATTTGGCAACATTCCTGTCGTGTCCGAGCATTCTTTTCGATGGGAATATTATATACGTCTATAACGGTATATATCCTAATCTAATTCAACCTAACATTTCGCATGCAATATTTGACAACATGCCTGTCCTGTCGAACCCTACTTCTCGGTGGGAACAGTATATACGTCTATAACGTTATATATCCTAACCTAAGGCAACCTAACATCTCGGATGAAACATTTGACAACATTCTAGGCGTGTCAGTCCCTACGTCTCGGTGGTAACATTATATGCGTTTATAGCGTTATATATCCTAACCTAAGGGAACCTGACATCTCGGATGTAATATTTGACAACATTCCTGTCGTGTCGGACCCTACCTCTCGGTGGGAACATTATATACGTCTATAATGTTATATATCCTAACCTAAGGCCATCTAACATCTCGGATGTAATATTTGACAACATTCCTGTCGTGTCGGACCCTACTTCTCGGTGGGAACAGTACATACGTCTGTAACGTTATATATGCTAAAGTAAGGCAACCTGACATCTCGAATTTTATATTCTACAACATTCCAGGCGTGTCGGACCCTACTTCTCGGTGGGAACATTATATGCGTCTATAACGTTGTATATCCTAATCTAGGGCAACCTATCATCTCAGACGTATTATTTTACAACATTCCTGGCGTGTCGGACCCTGCTTCTCGGTGGGAATAGTATATACGTCTATAACGTTATATATCCTAACCTAAGGCAACCTAACATCTCGGATGTAACATTTGACAACATTCCAGGCGTGTCGGTCCCTACGTCTCGGTGGTAACATTATATGCGTTTATAGCGTTATATATCCTAACCTAAGGGAACCTGACATCTCGGATGTAATATTTGACAACATTCCTGTCGTGTCGGACCCTACCTCTCGGTGGGAACATTATATACGTCTATAACGTTATATATCCTAACCTAAGGCCATCTAACATCTCGGATGTAATATTTGACAACATTCCTGTCGTGTCGGACCCTACTTCTCGGTGGGAACAGTACATATGTCTGTAACGTTAGATATGCTAAAGTAAGGCAACCTGACATCTCGAATGTAATATTCTACAACATTCCAGGCGTGTCGGACCCTACTTCTCGGTGGGAACATTATATGCGTCTATAACGTTGTATATCCTAATCTAAGGCAACCTATCATCTCAGACGTAATATTTGGCAACATTCCTGGCGTGTCGGAGCATTCTTTTCGATGGGAATATTATATACGTCTATAACGTTATATATCCTAACCTAAGGCAACCTGACATCTCGGATGTAATATTTGACAACATTCCTGTCGTGTCGGACCCTACTTCTCGGTGGTAACATTATATGCGTCTATAGCGTTATATATCCTAACCTAAGGCAACCTGACATCTCGGATGAAACATTTGACAACATTCTAGGCGTGTCAGTCCCTACGTCTCGGTGGTAACATTATATGCGTCTATAGCGTTATATTTCCTAACGTAAGGCAACCTAACATCTCGGAGGTAACATTTGACAACATTCCAGGCGTGTCGGTCCCTACGTCTCGGTGGTAACATTATATGCGTTTATAGCGTTATATATCCTAACCTAAGGCAACCTAACATCTCGGATGAAACATTTGACAACATTTTAGGCGTGTCAGTCCCTACGTCTCGGTGGTAACATTATATGCGTCTATAGCGTTATATATCCTAACCTAAGGCAACCTGACATCTCGGATGTAATATTCTACAACATTCCAGGCGTGTCGGACCCTACATCTCGGTGGAAACATTATGTACGTCTATAACGTTATATATCCTAACCTAAGGCCATCTAACATCTCGGATGTAATATTTGACAACATTCCTGTCGTGTCGGACCCTACTTCTCGGTGGGAACAGTATATACGTCTGTAACGTTATATATCCTTAAGTAAGGCAACCTGACATCTCGAATGTAATATTCTACAACATTCCAGGCGTGTCGGAACCTACTTCTCGGTGGGAACATTATATGCGTCTATAACGTTGTATATCCTAATCTAGGGCAACCTATCATCTCAGACGTATTATTTTACAACATTCCTGGCGTGTCGGACCCTACTTCTAGGTGGGAATAGTATATACCTCTATAACGTTATATATCCTAACCTAAGGCAACCTAACATCTCGGATGTAACATTTGACAACATTCCAGGCGTGTCGGTCCCTACGTCTCGGTGGTAACATTATATGCGTTTATAGCGTTATATATCCTAACCTAAGGGAACCTGACATCTCGGATGTAATATTTGACAGCATTCCTGTCGTGTCGGACTCTACCTCTCGGTGGGAACATTATATACGTCTATAACGTTATATATCCTAACCTAAGGCAACCTGACATCTCGGATGTAATATTTGACAACATTCCTGTCGTGTCGGACCCTACTTCTCGGTGGTAACATTATATGCGTCTATAGCGTTATATATCCTAACGTAAGGCAACCTAACATCTCGGATGTAACATTTGACAACATTCCAGGCGTGTCGGTCCCTACGTCTCGGTGGTAACATTATATGCGTCTATAGCGTTATATATCCTAACCTAAGGCAACCTGACATCTCGGATGTAATATTTGACAACATTCCTGTCGTGTCGGACCCTACTTCTCGGTGGGAACAGTACATACGTCTGTAACGTTATATATGCTAAAGTAAGGCAACCTGACATCTCGAATGTTATATTCTACAACATTCCAGGCGTGTCGGACCCTACTTCTCGGTGGGAACATTATATGCGTCTATAACGTTGTATATCCTAACCTAAGGCAACCTATCATCTCAGACGTAATATTTGGCAACATTCCTGTCGTGTCCGAGCATTCTTTTCGATGGGAATATTATATACGTCTATAACGGTATATATCCTAATCTAATTCAACCTAACATTTCGCATGCAATATTTGACAACATGCCTGTCCTGTCGAACCCTACTTCTCGGTGGGAACAGTATATACGTCTATAACGTTATATATCCTAACCTAAGGCAACCTAACATCTCGGATGAAACATTTGACAACATTCTAGGCGTGTCAGTCCCTACGTCTCGGTGGTAACATTATATGCGTTTATAGCGTTATATATCCTAACCTAAGGGAACCTGACATCTCGGATGTAATATTTGACAACATTCCTGTCGTGTCGGACCCTACCTCTCGGTGGGAACATTATATACGTCTATAATGTTATATATCCTAACCTAAGGCCATCTAACATCTCGGATGTAATATTTGACAACATTCCTGTCGTGTCGGACCCTACTTCTCGGTGGGAACAGTACATACGTCTGTAACGTTATATATGCTAAAGTAAGGCAACCTGACATCTCGAATGTTATATTCTACAACATTCCAGGCGTGTCGGACCCTACTTCTCGGTGGGAACATTATATGCGTCTATAACGTTGTATATCCTAATCTAGGGCAACCTATCATCTCAGACGTATTATTTTACAACATTCCTGGCGTGTCGGACCCTGCTTCTCGGTGGGAATAGTATATACGTCTATAACGTTATATATCCTAACCTAAGGCAACCTAACATCTCGGATGTAACATTTGACAACATTCCAGGCGTGTCGGTCCCTACGTCTCGGTGGTAACATTATATGCGTTTATAGCGTTATATATCCTAACCTAAGGGAACCTGACATCTCGGATGTAATATTTGACAACATTCCTGTCGTGTCGGACCCTACCTCTCGGTGGGAACATTATATACGTCTATAACGTTATATATCCTAACCTAAGGCCATCTAACATCTCGGATGTAATATTTGACAACATTCCTGTCGTGTCGGACCCTACTTCTCGGTGGGAACAGTACATATGTCTGTAACGTTAGATATGCTAAAGTAAGGCAACCTGACATCTCGAATGTAATATTCTACAACATTCCAGGCGTGTCGGACCCTACTTCTCGGTGGGAACATTATATGCGTCTATAACGTTGTATATCCTAATCTAAGGCAACCTATCATCTCAGACGTAATATTTGGCAACATTCCTGGCGTGTCGGAGCATTCTTTTCGATGGGAATATTATATACGTCTATAACGTTATATATCCTAACCTAAGGCAACCTGACATCTCGGATGTAATATTTGACAACATTCCTGTCGTGTCGGACCCTACTTCTCGGTGGTAACATTATATGCGTCTATAGCGTTATATATCCTAACCTAAGGCAACCTGACATCTCGGATGAAACATTTGACAACATTCTAGGCGTGTCAGTCCCTACGTCTCGGTGGTAACATTATATGCGTCTATAGCGTTATATTTCCTAACGTAAGGCAACCTAACATCTCGGAGGTAACATTTGACAACATTCCAGGCGTGTCGGTCCCTACGTCTCGGTGGTAACATTATATGCGTTTATAGCGTTATATATCCTAACCTAAGGCAACCTAACATCTCGGATGAAACATTTGACAACATTTTAGGCGTGTCAGTCCCTACGTCTCGGTGGTAACATTATATGCGTCTATAGCGTTATATATCCTAACCTAAGGCAACCTGACATCTCGGATGTAATATTCTACAACATTCCAGGCGTGTCGGACCCTACATCTCGGTGGAAACATTATGTACGTCTATAACGTTATATATCCTAACCTAAGGCCATCTAACATCTCGGATGTAATATTTGACAACATTCCTGTCGTGTCGGACCCTACTTCTCGGTGGGAACAGTATATACGTCTGTAACGTTATATATCCTTAAGTAAGGCAACCTGACATCTCGAATGTAATATTCTACAACATTCCAGGCGTGTCGGAACCTACTTCTCGGTGGGAACATTATATGCGTCTATAACGTTGTATATCCTAATCTAGGGCAACCTATCATCTCAGACGTATTATTTTACAACATTCCTGGCGTGTCGGACCCTACTTCTAGGTGGGAATAGTATATACCTCTATAACGTTATATATCCTAACCTAAGGCAACCTAACATCTCGGATGTAACATTTGACAACATTCCAGGCGTGTCGGTCCCTACGTCTCGGTGGTAACATTATATGCGTTTATAGCGTTATATATCCTAACCTAAGGGAACCTGACATCTCGGATGTAATATTTGACAGCATTCCTGTCGTGTCGGACTCTACCTCTCGGTGGGAACATTATATACGTCTATAACGTTATATATCCTAACCTAAGGCAACCTGACATCTCGGATGTAATATTTGACAACATTCCTGTCGTGTCGGACCCTACTTCTCGGTGGTAACATTATATGCGTCTATAGCGTTATATATCCTAACGTAAGGCAACCTAACATCTCGGATGTAACATTTGACAACATTCCAGGCGTGTCGGTCCCTACGTCTCGGTGGTAACATTATATGCGTTTATAGCGTTATATATCCTAACCTAAGGGAACCTGACATCTCGGATGTAATATTTGACAACATTCCTGTCGAGTCGGACCCTACTTCTCGGTGGGAACATTATATGCGTCTATAACGTTGTATATCCTAATCTAAGGCAACCTATCATCTCAGACGTAATATTTGGCAACATTCCTGGCGTGTCGGAGCATTCTTTTCGATGGGAATATTATATACGTCTATAACGGTATATATCCTAATCTAATTCAACCTAACATTTCGCATGCAATATTTGACAGCATGCCTGTCCTGTCGAACCCTACTTCTCGGTGGGAACAGTATATACGTCTATAACGTTATATATCCTAACCTAAGGCAACCTAACATCTCGGATGTAACATTTGACAACATTCTAGGCGTGTCAGTCCCTACGTCTCGGTGGTAACATTATATGCGTCTATAGCGTTATATATCCTAACCTAAGGCAACCTGACATCTCGGATGTAATATTTGACAACATTCCTGTCGTGTCGGACCCTACTTCTCGGTGGTAACATTATATGCGTCTATAGCGTTATATATCCTAACCTAAGGCAACCTGACATCTCGGATGAAACATTTGACAACATTCTAGGCGTGTCAGTCCCTACGTCTCGGTGGTAACATTATATGCGTCTATAGCGTTATATATCCTAACGTAAGGCAACCTAACATCTCGGATGTAACATTTGACAACATTCCAGGCGTGTCGGTCCCTACGTCTCGGTGGTAACATTATATGCGTTTATAGCGTTATATATCCTAACCTAAGGGAACCTGACATCTCGGATGTAATATTTGACAACATTCCTGTCGTGTCGGACACTACCTCTCGGTGGGAACATTATATACGTCTATAACGTTATATATCCTAACCTAAGGCCATCTAACATCTCGCATGTAATATTTGACAACATTCCTGTCGTGTCGGACCCTACTTCTCGGTGGGAACAGTACATACGTGTGTAACGTTATATATGCTAAAGTAAGGCAACCTGACATCTCGAATGTAATATTCTACAACATTCCAGGCGTGTCGGACCCTACTTCTCGGTGGGAACATTATATGCGTCTATAACGTTGTATATTCTAATCTAAGGCAACCTATCATCTCAGACGTAATATTTGGCAACATTCCTGGCGTGTCGGAGCATTCTTTTCGATGGGAATATTATATACGTCTATAACGGTATATATCCTAATCTAATTCAACCTAACATTTCGCATGCAATATTTGACAACATGCCTGTCCTGTCGAACCCTACGTCTCGGTGGGAACAGTATATACGTCTATAACGTTATATATCCTAACCTAAGGCAACCTAACATCTCGGATGAAACATTTGACAACATTCTAGGCGTGTCAGTCCCTACGTCTCGGTGGTAACATTATATGCGTTTATAGCGTTATATATCCTAACCTAAGGGAACCTGACATCTCGGATGTAATATTTGACAACATTCCTGTCGTGTCGGACCCTACCTCTCGGTGGGAACATTATATACGTCTATAATGTTATATATCCTAACCTAAGGCCATCTAACATCTCGGATGTAATATTTGACAACATTCCTGTCGTGTCGGACCCTACTTCTCGGTGGGAACAGTACATACGTCTGTAACGTTATATATGCTAAAGTAAGGCAACCTGACATCTCGAATGTAATATTCTACAACATTCCAGGCGTGTCGGACCCTACTTCTCGGTGGGAACATTATATGCGTCTATAACGTTGTATATCCTAATCTAGGGCAACCTATCATCTCAGACGTATTATTTTACAACATTCCTGGCGTGTCGGACCCTGCTTCTCGGTGGGAATAGTATATACGTCTATAACGTTATATATCCTAACCTAAGCCAACCTAACATCGCGGATGTAACATTTGACAACATTCCAGGCGTGTCGGTCCCTACGTCTCGGTGGTAACATTATATGCGTTTATAGCGTTATATATCCTAACCTAAGGGAACCTGACATCTCGGATGTAATATTTGACAACATTCCTGTCGTGTCGGACCCTACCTCTCGGTGGGAACATTATATACGTCTATAACGTTATATATCCTAACCTAAGGCCATCTAACATCTCGGATGTAATATTTGACAACATTCCTGTCGTGTCGGACCCTACTTCTCGGTGGGAACAGTACATATGTCTGTAACGTTAGATATGCTAAAGTAAGGCAACCTGACATCTCGAATGTAATATTCTACAACATTCCAGGCGTGTCGGACCCTACTTCTCGGTGGGAACATTATATGCGTCTATAACGTTGTATATCCTAATCTAAGGCAACCTATCATCTCAGACGTAATATTTGGCAACATTCCTGGCGTGTCGGAGCATTCTGTTCGATGGGAATATTATATACGTCTATAACGTTATATATCCTAACCTAAGGCAACCTGACATCTCGGATGTAATATTTGACAACATTCCTGTCGTGTCGGACCCTACTTCTCGGTGGTAACATTATATGCGTCTATAGCGTTATATATCCTAACCTAAGGCAACCTGACATCTCGGATGAAACATTTGACAACATTCTAGGCGTGTCAGTCCCTACGTCTCGGTGGTAACATTATATGCGTCTATAGCGTTATATTTCCTAACGTAAGGCAACCTAACATCTCGGAGGTAACATTTGACAACATTCCAGGCGTGTCGGTCCCTACGTCTCGGTGGTAACATTATATGCGTTTATAGCGTTATATATCCTAACCTAAGGCAACCTAACATCTCGGATGAAACATTTGACAACATTTTAGGCGTGTCAGTCCCTACGTCTCGGTGGTAACATTATATGCGTCTATAGCGTTATATATCCTAACCTAAGGCAACCTGACATCTCGGATGTAATATTCTACAACATTCCAGGCGTGTCGGACCCTACATCTCGGTGGGAACATTATGTACGTCTATAACGTTATATATCCTAACCTAAGGCCATCTAACATCTCGGATGTAATATTTGACAACATTCCTGTCGTGTCGGACCCTACTTCTCGGTGGGAACAGTATATACGTCTGTAACGTTATATATCCTTAAGTAAGGCAACCTGACATCTCGAATGTAATATTCTACAACATTCCAGGCGTGTCGGAACCTACTTCTCGGTGGGAACATTATATGCGTCTATAACGTTGTATATCCTAATCTAGGGCAACCTATCATCTCAGACGTATTATTTTACAACATTCCTGGCGTGTCGGACCCTACTTCTAGGTGGGAATAGTATATACCTCTATAACGTTATATATCCTAACCTAAGGCAACCTAACATCTCGGATGTAACATTTGACAACATTCCAGGCGTGTCGGTCCCTACGTCTCGGTGGTAACATTATATGCGTTTATAGCGTTATATATCCTAACCTAAGGGAACCTGACATCTCGGATGTAATATTTGACAACATTCCTGTCGTGTCGGACTCTACCTCTCGGTGGGAACATTATATACGTCTATAACGTTATATATCCTAACCTAAGGCAACCTGACATCTCGGATGTAATATTTGACAACATTCCTGTCGTGCCGGACCCTACTTCTCGGTGGTAACATTATATGCGTCTATAGCGTTATATATCCTAACCTAAGGCAACCTGACATCTCGGATGAAACATTTGACAACATTCTAGGCGTGTCAGTCCCTACGTCTCGGTGATGACATTATATGCGTCTATAGCGTTATATATCCTAACGTAAGGCAACCTAACATCTCGGATGTAACATTTGACAACATTCCAGGCGTGTCGGTCCCTACGTCTCGGTGGTAACATTATATGCGTTTATAGCGTTATATATCCTAACCTAAGGGAACCTGACATCTCGGATGTAATATTTGACAACATTCCTGTCGAGTCGGACCCTACTTCTCGGTGGGAACATTATATGCGTCTATAACGTTGTATATCCTAATCTAAGGCAACCTATCATCTCAGACGTAATATTTGGCAACATTCCTGGCGTGTCGGAGCATTCTTTTCGATGGGAATATTATATACGTCTATAACGGTATATATCCTAATCTAATTCAACCTAACATTTCGCATGCAATATTTGACAGCATGCCTGTCCTGTCGAACCCTACTTCTCGGTGGGAACAGTATATACGTCTATAACGTTATATATCCTAACCTAAGGCAACCTAACATCTCGGATGTAACATTTGACAACATTCTAGGCGTGTCAGTCCCTGCGTCTCGGTGGTAACATTATATGCGTCTATAGCGTTATATATCCTAACCTAAGGCAACCTGACATCTCGGATGTAATATTTGACAACATTCCTGTCGTGTCGGACCCTACTTCTCGGTGGTAACATTATATGCGTCTATAGCGTTATATATCCTAACCTAAGGCAACCTGACATCTCGGATGTAATATTTGACAACATTCCTGTCGTGTCGGACCCTACTTCTCGGTGGGAACAGTACATACGTCTGTAACGTTATATATGCTAAAGTAAGGCAACCTGACATCTCGAATGTAATATTCTACAACATTCCAGGCGTGTCGGACCCTACTTCTCGGTGGGAACATTATATGCGTCTATAACGTTGTATATCCTAATCTAGGGCAACCTGTCATCTCAGACGTATTATTTTACAACATTCCTGGCGTGTCGGACCCTGCTTCTCGGTGGGAATAGTATATACGTCTATAACGTTATATATCCTAACCTAAGGCAACCTAACATCTCGGATGTAACATTTGACAACATTCCAGGCGTGTCGGTCCCTACGTCTCGGTGGTAACATTATATGCGTTTATAGCGTTATATATCCTAACCTAAGGGAACCTGACATCTCGGATGTAATATTAGACAACATTCCTGTCGTGTCGGACCCTACTTCTCGGTGGTAACATTATATGCGTCTATAGCGTTATATATCCTAACCTAAGGCAACCTGACATCTCGGATGAAACATTTGACAACATTCTAGGCGTGTCAGTCCCTACGTCTCGGTGATGACATTATATGCGTCTATAGCGTTATATATCCTAACGTAAGGCAACCTAACATCTCGGATGTAACATTTGACAACATTCCAGGCGTGTCGGTCCCTACGTCTCGGTGGTAACATTATATGCGTTTATAGCGTTATATATCCTAACCTAAGGGAACCTGACATCTCGGATGTAATATTTGACAACATTCCTGTCGAGTCGGACCCTACTTCTCGGTGGGAACATTATATGCGTCTATAACGTTGTATATCCTAATCTAAGGCAACCTATCATCTCAGACGTAATATTTGGCAACATTCCTGGCGTGTCGGAGCATTCTTTTCGATGGGAATATTATATACGTCTATAACGGTATATATCCTAATCTAATTCAACCTAACATTTCGCATGCAATATTTGACAGCATGCCTGTCCTGTCGAACCCTACTTCTCGGTGGGAACAGTATATACGTCTATAACGTTATATATCCTAACCTAAGGCAACCTAACATCTCGGATGTAACATTTGACAACATTCTAGGCGTGTCAGTCCCTACGTCTCGGTGGTAACATTATATGCGTCTATAGCGTTATATATCCTAACCTAAGGCAACCTGACATCTCGGATGTAATATTTGACAACATTCCTGTCGTGTCGGACCCTACTTCTCGGTGGTAACATTATATGCGTCTATAGCGTTATATATCCTAACCTAAGGCAACCTGACATCTCGGATGTAATATTTGACAACATTCCTGTCGTGTCGGACCCTACTTCTCGGTGGGAACAGTACATACGTCTGTAACGTTATATATGCTAAAGTAAGGCAACCTGACATCTCGAATGTAATATTCTACAACATTCCAGGCGTGTCGGACCCTACTTCTCGGTGGGAACATTATATGCGTCTATAACGTTGTATATCCTAATCTAGGGCAACCTGTCATCTCAGACGTATTATTTTACAACATTCCTGGCGTGTCGGACCCTGCTTCTCGGTGGGAATAGTATATACGTCTAGAACGTTATATATCCTAACCTAAGGCAACCTAACATCTCGGATGTAACATTTGACAACATTCCAGGCGTGTCGGTCCCTACGTCTCGGTGGTAACATTATATGCGTTTATAGCGTTATATATCCTAACCTAAGGGAACCTGACATCTCGGATGTAATATTTGACAACATTCCTGTCGTGTCGGACTCTACCTCTCGGTGGGAACATTATATACGTCTATAACGTTATATATCCTAACCTAAGGCAACCTGACATCTCGGATGTAATATTTGACAACATTCCTGTCGAGTCGGACCCTACTTCTCGGTGGGAACATTATATGCGTCTATAACATTGTATATCCTAATCTAAGGCAACCTATCATCTCAGACGTAATATTTGGCAACATTCCTGGCGTGTCGGAGCATTCTTTTCGATGGGAATATTATATACGTCTATAACGGTATATATCCTAATCTAATTCAACCTAACATTTCGCATGCAATATTTGACAGCATGCCTGTCCTGTCGAACCCTACTTCTCGGTGGGAACAGTATATACGTCTATAACGTTATATATCCTAACCTAAGGCAACCTAACATCTCGGATGTAACATTTGACAACATTCTAGGCGTGTCAGTCCCTACGTCTCGGTGGTAACATTATATGCGTCTATAGCGTTATATATCCTAACCTAAGGCAACCTGACATCTCGGATGTAATATTTGACAACATTCCTGTCGTGTCGGACCCTACTTCTCGGTGGTAACATTATATGCGTCTATAGCGTTATATATCCTAACCTAAGGCAACCTGACATCTCGGATGTAATATTTGACAACATTCCTGTCGTGTCGGACCCTACTTCTCGGTGGGAACAGTACATACGTCTGTAACGTTATATATGCTAAAGTAAGGCAACCTGACATCTCGAATGTAATATTCTACAACATTCCAGGCGTGTCGGACCCTACTTCTCGGTGGGAACATTATATGCGTCTATAACGTTGTATATCCTAATCTAGGGCAACCTGTCATCTCAGACGTATTATTTTACAACACTCCTGGCGTGTCGGACCCTGCTTCTCGGTGGGAATAGTATATACGTCTATAACGTTATATATCCTAACCTAAGGCAACCTAACATCTCGGATGTAACATTTGACAACATTCCAGGCGTGTCGGTCCCTACGTCTCGGTGGTAACATTATATGCGTTTATAGCGTTATATATCCTAACCTAAGGGAACCTGACATCTCGGATGTAATATTTGACAACATTCCTGTCGTGTCGGACCCTACCTCTCGGTGGGAACATTATATACGTCTATAACGTTATATATCCTAACCTAAGGCCATCTAACATCTCGGATGTAATATTTGACAACATTCCTTTCGTGTCGGACCCTACTTCTCGGTGAGAACATTATATACGTCTGTAACGTTATATATCCTAAAGTAAGGCAACCTGACATCTCGAATGTAATATTCTACAACATTCCAGGCGTGTCGGACCCTACTTCTCGGTGGGAACATTATATGCGTCTATAGCGTTGTATATCCTAATCTAGGGCAACCTATCATCTCAGACGTATTATTTTACAACATTCCTGGCGTGTCGGACCCTGCTTCTCGGTGGGAATAGTATATACGTCTATAACGTTATATATCCTAACCTAAGCCAACCTAACATCGCGGATGTAACATTTGACAACATTCCAGGCGTGTCGGTCCCTACGTCTCGGTGGTAACATTATATGCGTTTATAGCGTTATATATCCTAACCTAAGGGAACCTGACATCTCGGATGTAATATTTGACAACATTCCTGTCGTGTCGGACCCTACCTCTCGGTGGGAACATTATATACGTCTATAACGTTATATATCCTAACCTAAGGCCATCTAACATCTCGGATGTAATATTTGACAACATTCCTGTCGTGTCGGACCCTACTTCTCGGTGGGAACAGTACATATGTCTGTAACGTTAGATATGCTAAAGTAAGGCAACCTGACATCTCGAATGTAATATTCTACAACATTCCAGGCGTGTCGGACCCTACTTCTCGGTGGTAACATTATATGCGTTTATAGCGTTATATATCCTAACCTAAGGGAACCTGACATCTCGGATGTAATATTTGACAACATTCCTGTCGAGTCGGACCCTACTTCTCGGTGGGAACATTATATGCGTCTATAACGTTGTATATCCTAATCTAAGGCAACCTATCATCTCAGACGTAATATTTGGCAACATTCCTGGCGTGTCGGAGCATTCTTTTCGATGGGAATATTATATACGTCTATAACGGTATATATCCTAATCTAATTCAACCTAACATTTCGCATGCAATATTTGACAGCATGCCTGTCCTGTCGAACCCTACTTCTCGGTGGGAACAGTATATACGTCTATAACGTTATATATCCTAACCTAAGGCAACCTAACATCTCGGATGTAACATTTGACAACATTCTAGGCGTGTCAGTCCCTACGTCTCGGTGGTAACATTATATGCGTCTATAGCGTTATATATCCTAACCTAAGGCAACCTGACATCTCGGATGTAATATTTGACAACATTCCTGTCGTGTCGGACCCTACTTCTCGGTGGTAACATTATATGCGTCTATAGCGTTATATATCCTAACCTAAGGCAACCTGACATCTCGGATGTAATATTTGACAACATTCCTGTCGTGTCGGACCCTACTTCTCGGTGGGAACAGTACATACGTCTGTAACGTTATATATGCTAAAGTAAGGCAACCTGACATCTCGAATGTAATATTCTACAACATTCCAGGCGTGTCGGACCCTACTTCTCGGTGGGAACATTATATGCGTCTATAACGTTGTATATCCTAATCTAGGGCAACCTGTCATCTCAGACGTATTATTTTACAACATTCCTGGCGTGTCGGACCCTGCTTCTCGGTGGGAATAGTATATACGTCTATAACGTTATATATCCTAACCTAAGGCAACCTAACATCTCGGATGTAACATTTGACAACATTCCAGGCGTGTCGGTCCCTACGTCTCGGTGGTAACATTATATGCGTTTATAGCGTTATATATCCTAACCTAAGGGAACCTGACATCTCGGATGTAATATTAGACAACATTCCTGTCGTGTCGGACCCTACTTCTCGGTGGTAACATTATATGCGTCTATAGCGTTATATATCCTAACCTAAGGCAACCTGACATCTCGGATGAAACATTTGACAACATTCTAGGCGTGTCAGTCCCTACGTCTCGGTGATGACATTATATGCGTCTATAGCGTTATATATCCTAACGTAAGGCAACCTAACATCTCGGATGTAACATTTGACAACATTCCAGGCGTGTCGGTCCCTACGTCTCGGTGGTAACATTATATGCGTTTATAGCGTTATATATCCTAACCTAAGGGAACCTGACATCTCGGATGTAATATTTGACAACATTCCTGTCGAGTCGGACCCTACTTCTCGGTGGGAACATTATATGCGTCTATAACGTTGTATATCCTAATCTAAGGCAACCTATCATCTCAGACGTAATATTTGGCAACATTCCTGGCGTGTCGGAGCATTCTTTTCGATGGGAATATTATATACGTCTATAACGGTATATATCCTAATCTAATTCAACCTAACATTTCGCATGCAATATTTGACAGCATGCCTGTCCTGTCGAACCCTACTTCTCGGTGGGAACAGTATATACGTCTATAACGTTATATATCCTAACCTAAGGCAACCTAACATCTCGGATGTAACATTTGACAACATTCTAGGCGTGTCAGTCCCTACGTCTCGGTGGTAACATTATATGCGTCTATAGCGTTATATATCCTAACCTAAGGCAACCTGACATCTCGGATGTAATATTTGACAACATTCCTGTCGTGTCGGACCCTACTTCTCGGTGGTAACATTATATGCGTCTATAGCGTTATATATCCTAACCTAAGGCAACCTGACATCTCGGATGTAATATTTGACAACATTCCTGTCGTGTCGGACCCTACTTCTCGGTGGGAACAGTACATACGTCTGTAACGTTATATATGCTAAAGTAAGGCAACCTGACATCTCGAATGTAATATTCTACAACATTCCAGGCGTGTCGGACCCTACTTCTCGGTGGGAACATTATATGCGTCTATAACGTTGTATATCCTAATCTAGGGCAACCTGTCATCTCAGACGTATTATTTTACAACATTCCTGGCGTGTCGGACCCTGCTTCTCGGTGGGAATAGTATATACGTCTAGAACGTTATATATCCTAACCTAAGGCAACCTAACATCTCGGATGTAACATTTGACAACATTCCAGGCGTGTCGGTCCCTACGTCTCGGTGGTAACATTATATGCGTTTATAGCGTTATATATCCTAACCTAAGGGAACCTGACATCTCGGATGTAATATTTGACAACATTCCTGTCGTGTCGGACTCTACCTCTCGGTGGGAACATTATATACGTCTATAACGTTATATATCCTAACCTAAGGCAACCTGACATCTCGGATGTAATATTTGACAACATTCCTGTCGAGTCGGACCCTACTTCTCGGTGGGAACATTATATGCGTCTATAACATTGTATATCCTAATCTAAGGCAACCTATCATCTCAGACGTAATATTTGGCAACATTCCTGGCGTGTCGGAGCATTCTTTTCGATGGGAATATTATATACGTCTATAACGGTATATATCCTAATCTAATTCAACCTAACATTTCGCATGCAATATTTGACAGCATGCCTGTCCTGTCGAACCCTACTTCTCGGTGGGAACAGTATATACGTCTATAACGTTATATATCCTAACCTAAGGCAACCTAACATCTCGGATGTAACATTTGACAACATTCTAGGCGTGTCAGTCCCTACGTCTCGGTGGTAACATTATATGCGTCTATAGCGTTATATATCCTAACCTAAGGCAACCTGACATCTCGGATGTAATATTTGACAACATTCCTGTCGTGTCGGACCCTACTTCTCGGTGGTAACATTATATGCGTCTATAGCGTTATATATCCTAACCTAAGGCAACCTGACATCTCGGATGTAATATTTGACAACATTCCTGTCGTGTCGGACCCTACTTCTCGGTGGGAACAGTACATACGTCTGTAACGTTATATATGCTAAAGTAAGGCAACCTGACATCTCGAATGTAATATTCTACAACATTCCAGGCGTGTCGGACCCTACTTCTCGGTGGGAACATTATATGCGTCTATAACGTTGTATATCCTAATCTAGGGCAACCTGTCATCTCAGACGTATTATTTTACAACACTCCTGGCGTGTCGGACCCTGCTTCTCGGTGGGAATAGTATATACGTCTATAACGTTATATATCCTAACCTAAGGCAACCTAACATCTCGGATGTAACATTTGACAACATTCCAGGCGTGTCGGTCCCTACGTCTCGGTGGTAACATTATATGCGTTTATAGCGTTATATATCCTAACCTAAGGGAACCTGACATCTCGGATGTAATATTTGACAACATTCCTGTCGTGTCGGACCCTACCTCTCGGTGGGAACATTATATACGTCTATAACGTTATATATCCTAACCTAAGGCCATCTAACATCTCGGATGTAATATTTGACAACATTCCTTTCGTGTCGGACCCTACTTCTCGGTGAGAACATTATATACGTCTGTAACGTTATATATCCTAAAGTAAGGCAACCTGACATCTCGAATGTAATATTCTACAACATTCCAGGCGTGTCGGACCCTACTTCTCGGTGGGAACATTATATGCGTCTATAGCGTTGTATATCCTAATCTAGGGCAACCTATCATCTCAGACGTATTATTTTACAACATTCCTGGCGTGTCGGACCCTGCTTCTCGGTGGGAATAGTATATACGTCTATAACGTTATATATCCTAACCTAAGCCAACCTAACATCGCGGATGTAACATTTGACAACATTCCAGGCGTGTCGGTCCCTACGTCTCGGTGGTAACATTATATGCGTTTATAGCGTTATATATCCTAACCTAAGGGAACCTGACATCTCGGATGTAATATTTGACAACATTCCTGTCGTGTCGGACCCTACCTCTCGGTGGGAACATTATATACGTCTATAACGTTATATATCCTAACCTAAGGCCATCTAACATCTCGGATGTAATATTTGACAACATTCCTGTCGTGTCGGACCCTACTTCTCGGTGGGAACAGTACATATGTCTGTAACGTTAGATATGCTAAAGTAAGGCAACCTGACATCTCGAATGTAATATTCTACAACATTCCAGGCGTGTCGGACCCTACTTCTCGGTGGTAACATTATATGCGTTTATAGCGTTATATATCCTAACCTAAGGGAACCTGACATCTCGGATGTAATATTTGACAACATTCCTGTCGAGTCGGACCCTACTTCTCGGTGGGAACATTATATGCGTCTATAACGTTGTATATCCTAATCTAAGGCAACCTATCATCTCAGACGTAATATTTGGCAACATTCCTGGCGTGTCGGAGCATTCTTTTCGATGGGAATATTATATACGTCTATAACGGTATATATCCTAATCTAATTCAACCTAACATTTCGCATGCAATATTTGACAGCATGCCTGTCCTGTCGAACCCTACTTCTCGGTGGGAACAGTATATACGTCTATAACGTTATATATCCTAACCTAAGGCAACCTAACATCTCGGATGTAACATTTGACAACATTCTAGGCGTGTCAGTCCCTACGTCTCGGTGGTAACATTATATGCGTCTATAGCGTTATATATCCTAACCTAAGGCAACCTGACATCTCGGATGTAATATTTGACAACATTCCTGTCGTGTCGGACCCTACTTCTCGGTGGTAACATTATATGCGTCTATAGCGTTATATATCCTAACCTAAGGCCATCTAACATCTCGGATGTAATATTTGACAACATTCCTGTCGTGTCGGACCCTACTTCTCGGTGGGAACAGTACATACGTGTGTAACGTTATATATGCTAAAGTAAGGCAACCTGACATCTCGAATGTAATATTCTACAACATTCCAGGCGTGTCGGACACTACTTCTCGGTGGGAACATTATATGCGTCTATAACGTTGTATATTCTAATCTAAGGCAACCTATCATCTCAGACGTAATATTTGGCAACATTCCTGGCGTGTCGGAGCATTCTTTTCGATGGGAATATTATATACGTCTATAACGGTATATATCCTAATCTAATTCAACCTAACATTTCGCATGCAATATTTGACAACATGCCTGTCCTGTCGAACCCTACTTCTCGGTGGGAACAGTATATACGTCTATAACGTTATATATCCTAACCTAAGGTAACCTAACATCTCGGATGAAACATTTGACAACATTCTAGGCGTGTCAGTCCCTACGTCTCGGTGGTAACATTATATGCGTTTATAGCGTTATATATCCTAACCTAAGGGAACCTGACATCTCGGATGTAATATTTGACAACATTCCTGTCGTGTCGGACCCTACCTCTCGGTGGGAACATTATATACGTCTATAATGTTATATATCCTAACCTAAGGCCATCTAACATCTCGGAAGTAATATTTGACAACATTCCTGTCGTGTCGGACCCTACTTCTCGGTGGGAACAGTACATACGTCTGTAACGTTATATATGCTAAAGTAAGGCAACCTGACATCTCGAATGTAATATTCTACAACATTCCAGGCGTGTCGGACCCTACTTCTCGGTGGGAACATTATATGCGTCTATAACGTTGTATATCCTAATCTAGGGCAACCTGTCATCTCAGACGTATTATTTTACAACATTCCTGGCGTGTCGGACCCTGCTTCTCGGTGGGAATAGTATATACGTCTATAACGTTATATATCCTAACCTAAGGCAACCTAACATCTCGGATGTAACATTTGACAACATTCCAGGCGTGTCGGTCCCTACGTCTCGGTGGTAACATTATATGCGTTTATAGCGTTATATATCCTAACCTAAGGGAACCTGACATCTCGGATGTAATATTTGACAACATTCCTGTCGTGTCGGACCCTACCTCTCGGTGGGAACATTATATACGTCTATAACGTTATATATCCTAACCTAAGGCCATCTAACATCTCGGATGTAATATTTGACAACATTCCTTTCGTGTCGGACCCTACTTCTCGGTGAGAACATTATATACGTCTGTAACGTTATATATCCTAAAGTAAGGCAACCTGACATCTCGAATGTAATATTCTACAACATTCCAGGCGTGTCGGACCCTACTTCTCGGTGGGAACATTATATGCGTCTATAACGTTGTATATCCTAATCTAGGGCAACCTATCATCTCAGACGTATTATTTTACAACATTCCTGGCGTGTCGGACCCTGCTTCTCGGTGGGAATAGTATATACGTCTATAACGTTATATATCCTAACCTAAGCCAACCTGACATCGCGGATGTAACATTTGACAACATTCCAGGCGTGTCGCTCCCTACGTCTCGGTGGTAACATTATATGCGTTTATAGCGTTATATATCCTAACCTAAGGGAACCTGACATCTCGGATGTAATATTTGACAACATTCCTGTCGTGTCGGACCCTACCTCTCGGTGGGAACATTATATACGTCTATAACGTTATATATCCTAACCTAAGGCCATCTAACATCTCGGATGTAATATTTGACAACATTCCTGTCGTGTCGGACCCTACTTCTCGGTGGGAACAGTACATATGTCTGTAACGTTAGATATGCTAAAGTAAGGCAACCTGACATCTCGAATGTAATATTCTACAACATTCCAGGCGTGTCGGACCCTACTTCTCGGTGGGAACATTATATGCGTCTATAACGTTGTATCTCCTAATCTAAGGCAACCTATCATCCCAGACGTAATATTTGGCAACATTCCTGGGGTGTCGGAGCATTCTTTTCGTTGGGAATATTATATACGTCTATAACGTTATATATCCTAACCTAAGGCAACCTGACATCTCGGATGAAACATTTGACAACATTCTAGGCGTGTCAGTCCCTACGTCTCGGTGGTAACATTATATGCGTTTATAGCGTTATATTTCCTAACGTAAGGCAACCTAACATCTCGGAGGTAACATTTGACAACATTCCAGGCGTGTCGGTCCCTACGTCTCGGTGGTAACATTATATGCGTCTATAGCGTTATATATCCTAACCTAAGGCAACCTGACATCTCGGATGTAATATTTGACAACATTCCTGTCGTGTCGGACCCTACTTCTCGGTGGGAACAGTACATACGTCTGTAACGTTATATATGCTAAAGTAAGGCAACCTGACATCTCGAATGTTATATTCTACAACATTCCAGGCGTGTCGGACCCTACTTCTCGGTGGGAACATTATATGCGTCTATAACGTTGTATATCCTAACCTAAGGCAACCTATCATCTCAGACGTAATATTTGGCAACATTCCTGTCGTGTCCGAGCATTCTTTTCGATGGGAATATTATATACGTCTATAACGGTATATATCCTAATCTAATTCAACCTAACATTTCGCATGCAATATTTGACAACATGCCTGTCCTGTCGAACCCTACTTCTCGGTGGGAACAGTATATACGTCTATAACGTTATATATCCTAACCTAAGGCAACCTAACATCTCGGATGAAACATTTGACAACATTCTAGGCGTGTCAGTCCCTACGTCTCGGTGGTAACATTATATGCGTTTATAGCGTTATATATCCTAACCTAAGGGAACCTGACATCTCGGATGTAATATTTGACAACATTCCTGTCGTGTCGGACCCTACCTCTCGGTGGGAACATTATATACGTCTATAATGTTATATATCCTAACCTAAGGCCATCTAACATCTCGGATGTAATATTTGACAACATTCCTGTCGTGTCGGACCCTACTTCTCGGTGGGAACAGTACATACGTCTGTAACGTTATATATGCTAAAGTAAGGCAACCTGACATCTCGAATGTTATATTCTACAACATTCCAGGCGTGTCGGACCCTACTTCTCGGTGGGAACATTATATGCGTCTATAACGTTGTATATCCTAATCTAGGGCAACCTATCATCTCAGACGTATTATTTTACAACATTCCTGGCGTGTCGGACCCTGCTTCTCGGTGGGAATAGTATATACGTCTATAACGTTATATATCCTAACCTAAGGCAACCTAACATCTCGGATGTAACATTTGACAACATTCCAGGCGTGTCGGTCCCTACGTCTCGGTGGTAACATTATATGCGTTTATAGCGTTATATATCCTAACCTAAGGGAACCTGACATCTCGGATGTAATATTTGACAACATTCCTGTCGTGTCGGACCCTACCTCTCGGTGGGAACATTATATACGTCTATAACGTTATATATCCTAACCTAAGGCCATCTAACATCTCGGATGTAATATTTGACAACATTCCTGTCGTGTCGGACCCTACTTCTCGGTGGGAACAGTACATATGTCTGTAACGTTAGATATGCTAAAGTAAGGCAACCTGACATCTCGAATGTAATATTCTACAACATTCCAGGCGTGTCGGACCCTACTTCTCGGTGGGAACATTATATGCGTCTATAACGTTGTATATCCTAATCTAAGGCAACCTATCATCTCAGACGTAATATTTGGCAACATTCCTGGCGTGTCGGAGCATTCTTTTCGATGGGAATATTATATACGTCTATAACGTTATATATCCTAACCTAAGGCAACCTGACATCTCGGATGTAATATTTGACAACATTCCTGTCGTGTCGGACCCTACTTCTCGGTGGTAACATTATATGCGTCTATAGCGTTATATATCCTAACCTAAGGCAACCTGACATCTCGGATGAAACATTTGACAACATTCTAGGCGTGTCAGTCCCTACGTCTCGGTGGTAACATTATATGCGTCTATAGCGTTATATTTCCTAACGTAAGGCAACCTAACATCTCGGAGGTAACATTTGACAACATTCCAGGCGTGTCGGTCCCTACGTCTCGGTGGTAACATTATATGCGTTTATAGCGTTATATATCCTAACCTAAGGCAACCTAACATCTCGGATGAAACATTTGACAACATTTTAGGCGTGTCAGTCCCTACGTCTCGGTGGTAACATTATATGCGTCTATAGCGTTATATATCCTAACCTAAGGCAACCTGACATCTCGGATGTAATATTCTACAACATTCCAGGCGTGTCGGACCCTACATCTCGGTGGAAACATTATGTACGTCTATAACGTTATATATCCTAACCTAAGGCCATCTAACATCTCGGATGTAATATTTGACAACATTCCTGTCGTGTCGGACCCTACTTCTCGGTGGGAACAGTATATACGTCTGTAACGTTATATATCCTTAAGTAAGGCAACCTGACATCTCGAATGTAATATTCTACAACATTCCAGGCGTGTCGGAACCTACTTCTCGGTGGGAACATTATATGCGTCTATAACGTTGTATATCCTAATCTAGGGCAACCTATCATCTCAGACGTATTATTTTACAACATTCCTGGCGTGTCGGACCCTACTTCTAGGTGGGAATAGTATATACCTCTATAACGTTATATATCCTAACCTAAGGCAACCTAACATCTCGGATGTAACATTTGACAACATTCCAGGCGTGTCGGTCCCTACGTCTCGGTGGTAACATTATATGCGTTTATAGCGTTATATATCCTAACCTAAGGGAACCTGACATCTCGGATGTAATATTTGACAGCATTCCTGTCGTGTCGGACTCTACCTCTCGGTGGGAACATTATATACGTCTATAACGTTATATATCCTAACCTAAGGCAACCTGACATCTCGGATGTAATATTTGACAACATTCCTGTCGTGTCGGACCCTACTTCTCGGTGGTAACATTATATGCGTCTATAGCGTTATATATCCTAACGTAAGGCAACCTAACATCTCGGATGTAACATTTGACAACATTCCAGGCGTGTCGGTCCCTACGTCTCGGTGGTAACATTATATGCGTCTATAGCGTTATATATCCTAACCTAAGGCAACCTGACATCTCGGATGTAATATTTGACAACATTCCTGTCGTGTCGGACCCTACTTCTCGGTGGGAACAGTACATACGTCTGTAACGTTATATATGCTAAAGTAAGGCAACCTGACATCTCGAATGTTATATTCTACAACATTCCAGGCGTGTCGGACCCTACTTCTCGGTGGGAACATTATATGCGTCTATAACGTTGTATATCCTAACCTAAGGCAACCTATCATCTCAGACGTAATATTTGGCAACATTCCTGTCGTGTCCGAGCATTCTTTTCGATGGGAATATTATATACGTCTATAACGGTATATATCCTAATCTAATTCAACCTAACATTTCGCATGCAATATTTGACAACATGCCTGTCCTGTCGAACCCTACTTCTCGGTGGGAACAGTATATACGTCTATAACGTTATATATCCTAACCTAAGGCAACCTAACATCTCGGATGAAACATTTGACAACATTCTAGGCGTGTCAGTCCCTACGTCTCGGTGGTAACATTATATGCGTTTATAGCGTTATATATCCTAACCTAAGGGAACCTGACATCTCGGATGTAATATTTGACAACATTCCTGTCGTGTCGGACCCTACCTCTCGGTGGGAACATTATATACGTCTATAATGTTATATATCCTAACCTAAGGCCATCTAACATCTCGGATGTAATATTTGACAACATTCCTGTCGTGTCGGACCCTACTTCTCGGTGGGAACAGTACATACGTCTGTAACGTTATATATGCTAAAGTAAGGCAACCTGACATCTCGAATGTTATATTCTACAACATTCCAGGCGTGTCGGACCCTACTTCTCGGTGGGAACATTATATGCGTCTATAACGTTGTATATCCTAATCTAGGGCAACCTATCATCTCAGACGTATTATTTTACAACATTCCTGGCGTGTCGGACCCTGCTTCTCGGTGGGAATAGTATATACGTCTATAACGTTATATATCCTAACCTAAGGCAACCTAACATCTCGGATGTAACATTTGACAACATTCCAGGCGTGTCGGTCCCTACGTCTCGGTGGTAACATTATATGCGTTTATAGCGTTATATATCCTAACCTAAGGGAACCTGACATCTCGGATGTAATATTTGACAACATTCCTGTCGTGTCGGACCCTACCTCTCGGTGGGAACATTATATACGTCTATAACGTTATATATCCTAACCTAAGGCCATCTAACATCTCGGATGTAATATTTGACAACATTCCTGTCGTGTCGGACCCTACTTCTCGGTGGGAACAGTACATATGTCTGTAACGTTAGATATGCTAAAGTAAGGCAACCTGACATCTCGAATGTAATATTCTACAACATTCCAGGCGTGTCGGACCCTACTTCTCGGTGGGAACATTATATGCGTCTATAACGTTGTATATCCTAATCTAAGGCAACCTATCATCTCAGACGTAATATTTGGCAACATTCCTGGCGTGTCGGAGCATTCTTTTCGATGGGAATATTATATACGTCTATAACGTTATATATCCTAACCTAAGGCAACCTGACATCTCGGATGTAATATTTGACAACATTCCTGTCGTGTCGGACCCTACTTCTCGGTGGTAACATTATATGCGTCTATAGCGTTATATATCCTAACCTAAGGCAACCTGACATCTCGGATGAAACATTTGACAACATTCTAGGCGTGTCAGTCCCTACGTCTCGGTGGTAACATTATATGCGTCTATAGCGTTATATTTCCTAACGTAAGGCAACCTAACATCTCGGAGGTAACATTTGACAACATTCCAGGCGTGTCGGTCCCTACGTCTCGGTGGTAACATTATATGCGTTTATAGCGTTATATATCCTAACCTAAGGCAACCTAACATCTCGGATGAAACATTTGACAACATTTTAGGCGTGTCAGTCCCTACGTCTCGGTGGTAACATTATATGCGTCTATAGCGTTATATATCCTAACCTAAGGCAACCTGACATCTCGGATGTAATATTCTACAACATTCCAGGCGTGTCGGACCCTACATCTCGGTGGGAACATTATGTACGTCTATAACGTTATATATCCTAACCTAAGGCCATCTAACATCTCGGATGTAATATTTGACAACATTCCTGTCGTGTCGGACCCTACTTCTCGGTGGGAACAGTATATACGTCTGTAACGTTATATATCCTTAAGTAAGGCAACCTGACATCTCGAATGTAATATTCTACAACATTCCAGGCGTGTCGGAACCTACTTCTCGGTGGGAACATTATATGCGTCTATAACGTTGTATATCCTAATCTAGGGCAACCTATCATCTCAGACGTATTATTTTACAACATTCCTGGCGTGTCGGACCCTACTTCTAGGTGGGAATAGTATATACCTCTATAACGTTATATATCCTAACCTAAGGCAACCTAACATCTCGGATGTAACATTTGACAACATTCCAGGCGTGTCGGTCCCTACGTCTCGGTGGTAACATTATATGCGTTTATAGCGTTATATATCCTAACCTAAGGGAACCTGACATCTCGGATGTAATATTTGACAACATTCCTGTCGTGTCGGACTCTACCTCTCGGTGGGAACATTATATACGTCTATAACGTTATATATCCTAACCTAAGGCAACCTGACATCTCGGATGTAATATTTGACAACATTCCTGTCGTGTCGGACCCTACTTCTCGGTGGTAACATTATATGCGTCTATAGCGTTATATATCCTAACCTAAGGCAACCTGACATCTCGGATGAAACATTTGACAACATTCTAGGCGTGTCAGTCCCTACGTCTCGGTGATGACATTATATGCGTCTATAGCGTTATATATCCTAACGTAAGGCAACCTAACATCTCGGATGTAACATTTGACAACATTCCAGGCGTGTCGGTCCCTACGTCTCGGTGGTAACATTATATGCGTTTATAGCGTTATATATCCTAACCTAAGGGAACCTGACATCTCGGATGTAATATTTGACAACATTCCTGTCGAGTCGGACCCTACTTCTCGGTGGGAACATTATATGCGTCTATAACGTTGTATATCCTAATCTAAGGCAACCTATCATCTCAGACGTAATATTTGGCAACATTCCTGGCGTGTCGGAGCATTCTTTTCGATGGGAATATTATATACGTCTATAACGGTATATATCCTAATCTAATTCAACCTAACATTTCGCATGCAATATTTGACAGCATGCCTGTCCTGTCGAACCCTACTTCTCGGTGGGAACAGTATATACGTCTATAACGTTATATATCCTAACCTAAGGCAACCTAACATCTCGGATGTAACATTTGACAACATTCTAGGCGTGTCAGTCCCTACGTCTCGGTGGTAACATTATATGCGTCTATAGCGTTATATATCCTAACCTAAGGCAACCTGACATCTCGGATGTAATATTTGACAACATTCCTGTCGTGTCGGACCCTACTTCTCGGTGGTAACATTATATGCGTCTATAGCGTTATATATCCTAACCTAAGGCAACCTGACATCTCGGATGTAATATTTGACAACATTCCTGTCGTGTCGGACCCTACTTCTCGGTGGGAACAGTACATACGTCTGTAACGTTATATATGCTAAAGTAAGGCAACCTGACATCTCGAATGTAATATTCTACAACATTCCAGGCGTGTCGGACCCTACTTCTCGGTGGGAACATTATATGCGTCTATAACGTTGTATATCCTAATCTAGGGCAACCTGTCATCTCAGACGTATTATTTTACAACATTCCTGGCGTGTCGGACCCTGCTTCTCGGTGGGAATAGTATATACGTCTATAACGTTATATATCCTAACCTAAGGCAACCTAACATCTCGGATGTAACATTTGACAACATTCCAGGCGTGTCGGTCCCTACGTCTCGGTGGTAACATTATATGCGTTTATAGCGTTATATATCCTAACCTAAGGGAACCTGACATCTCGGATGTAATATTTGACAACATTCCTGTCGTGTCGGACCCTACTTCTCGGTGGTAACATTATATGCGTCTATAGCGTTATATATCCTAACCTAAGGCAACCTGACATCTCGGATGAAACATTTGACAACATTCTAGGCGTGTCAGTCCCTACGTCTCGGTGATGACATTATATGCGTCTATAGCGTTATATATCCTAACGTAAGGCAACCTAACATCTCGGATGTAACATTTGACAACATTCCAGGCGTGTCGGTCCCTACGTCTCGGTGGTAACATTATATGCGTTTATAGCGTTATATATCCTAACCTAAGGGAACCTGACATCTCGGATGTAATATTTGACAACATTCCTGTCGAGTCGGACCCTACTTCTCGGTGGGAACATTATATGCGTCTATAACGTTGTATATCCTAATCTAAGGCAACCTATCATCTCAGACGTAATATTTGGCAACATTCCTGGCGTGTCGGAGCATTCTTTTCGATGGGAATATTATATACGTCTATAACGGTATATATCCTAATCTAATTCAACCTAACATTTCGCATGCAATATTTGACAGCATGCCTGTCCTGTCGAACCCTACTTCTCGGTGGGAACAGTATATACGTCTATAACGTTATATATCCTAACCTAAGGCAACCTAACATCTCGGATGTAACATTTGACAACATTCTAGGCGTGTCAGTCCCTACGTCTCGGTGGTAACATTATATGCGTCTATAGCGTTATATATCCTAACCTAAGGCAACCTGACATCTCGGATGTAATATTTGACAACATTCCTGTCGTGTCGGACCCTACTTCTCGGTGGTAACATTATATGCGTCTATAGCGTTATATATCCTAACCTAAGGCAACCTGACATCTCGGATGTAATATTTGACAACATTCCTGTCGTGTCGGACCCTACTTCTCGGTGGGAACAGTACATACGTCTGTAACGTTATATATGCTAAAGTAAGGCAACCTGACATCTCGAATGTAATATTCTACAACATTCCAGGCGTGTCGGACCCTACTTCTCGGTGGGAACATTATATGCGTCTATAACGTTGTATATCCTAATCTAGGGCAACCTGTCATCTCAGACGTATTATTTTACAACATTCCTGGCGTGTCGGACCCTGCTTCTCGGTGGGAATAGTATATACGTCTATAACGTTATATATCCTAACCTAAGGCAACCTAACATCTCGGATGTAACATTTGACAACATTCCAGGCGTGTCGGTCCCTACGTCTCGGTGGTAACATTATATGCGTTTATAGCGTTATATATCCTAACCTAAGGGAACCTGACATCTCGGATGTAATATTTGACAACATTCCTGTCGTGTCGGACCCTACCTCTCGGTGGGAACATTATATACGTCTATAACGTTATATATCCTAACCTAAGGCCATCTAACATCTCGGATGTAATATTTGACAACATTCCTTTCGTGTCGGACCCTACTTCTCGGTGAGAACATTATATACGTCTGTAACGTTATATATCCTAAAGTAAGGCAACCTGACATCTCGAATGTAATATTCTACAACATTCCAGGCGTGTCGGACCCTACTTCTCGGTGGGAACATTATATGCGTCTATAACGTTGTATATCCTAATCTAGGGCAACCTATCATCTCAGACGTATTATTTTACAACATTCCTGGCGTGTCGGACCCTGCTTCTCGGTGGGAATAGTATATACGTCTATAACGTTATATATCCTAACCTAAGCCAACCTAACATCGCGGATGTAACATTTGACAACATTCCAGGCGTGTCGGTCCCTACGTCTCGGTGGTAACATTATATGCGTTTATAGCGTTATATATCCTAACCTAAGGGAACCTGACATCTCGGATGTAATATTTGACAACATTCCTGTCGTGTCGGACCCTACCTCTCGGTGGGAACATTATATACGTCTATAACGTTATATATCCTAACCTAAGGCCATCTAACATCTCGGATGTAATATTTGACAACAATCCTGTCGTGTCGGACCCTACTTCTCGGTGGGAACAGTACATATGTCTGTAACGTTAGATATGCTAAAGTAAGGCAACCTGACATCTCGAATGTAATATTCTACAACATTCCAGGCGTGTCGGACCCTACTTCTCGGTGGGAACATTATATGCGTCTATAACGTTGTATATCCTAATCTAAGGCAACCTATCATCTCAGACGTAATATTTGGCAACATTCCTGGCGTGTCGGAGCATTCTTTTCGATGGGAATATTATATACGTCTATAACGTTATATATCCTAACCTAAGGCAACCTGACATCTCGGATGTAATATTTGACAACATTCCTGTCGTGTCGGACCCTACTTCTCGGTGGTAACATTATATGCGTCTATAGCGTTATATATCCTAACCTAAGGCAACCTGACATCTCGGATGTAATATTCTACAACATTCCAGGCGTGTCGGACCCTACATCTCGGTGGGAACATTATGTACGTCTATAACGTTATATATCCTAACCTAAGGCCATCTAACATCTCGGATGTAATATTTGACAACATTCCTGTCGTGTCGGACCCTACTTCTCGGTGGGAACAGTATATACGTCTGTAACGTTATATATCCTTAAGTAAGGCAACCTGACATCTCGAATGTAATATTCTACAACATTCCAGGCGTGTCGGAACCTACTTCTCGGTGGGAACATTATATGCGTCTATAACGTTGTATATCCTAATCTAGGGCAACCTATCATCTCAGACGTATTATTTTACAACATTCCTGGCGTGTCGGACCCTACTTCTAGGTGGGAATAGTATATACCTCTATAACGTTATATATCCTAACCTAAGGCAACCTAACATCTCGGATGTAACATTTGACAACATTCCAGGCGTGTCGGTCCCTACGTCTCGGTGGTAACATTATATGCGTTTATAGCGTAATATATCCTAACCTAAGGGAACCTGACATCTCGGATGTAATATTTGACAACATTCCTGTCGTGTCGGACTCTACCTCTCGGTGGGAACATTATATACGTCTATAACGTTATATATCCTAACCTAAGGCAACCTGACATCTCGGATGTAATATTTGACAACATTCCTGTCGAGTCGGACCCTACTTCTCGGTGGGAACATTATATGCGTCTATAACATTGTATATCCTAATCTAAGGCAACCTATCATCTCAGACGTAATATTTGGCAACATTCCTGGCGTGTCGGAGCATTCTTTTCGATGGGAATATTATATACGTCTATAACGGTATATATCCTAATCTAATTCAACCTAACATTTCGCATGCAATATTTGACAGCATGCCTGTCCTGTCGAACCCTACTTCTCGGTGGGAACAGTATATACGTCTATAACGTTATATATCCTAACCTAAGGCAACCTAACATCTCGGATGTAACATTTGACAACATTCTAGGCGTGTCAGTCCCTACGTCTCGGTGGTAACATTATATGCGTCTATAGCGTTATATATCCTAACCTAAGGCAACCTGACATCTCGGATGTAATATTTGACAACATTCCTGTCGTGTCGGACCCTACTTCTCGGTGGTAACATTATATGCGTCTATAGCGTTATATATCCTAACCTAAGGCAACCTGACATCTCGGATGTAATATTTGACAACATTCCTGTCGTGTCGGACCCTACTTCTCGGTGGGAACAGTACATACGTCTGTAACGTTATATATGCTAAAGTAAGGCAACCTGACATCTCGAATGTAATATTCTACAACATTCCAGGCGTGTCGGACCCTACTTCTCGGTGGGAACATTATATGCGTCTATAACGTTGTATATCCTAATCTAGGGCAACCTGTCATCTCAGACGTATTATTTTACAACATTCCTGGCGTGTCGGACCCTGCTTCTCGGTGGGAATAGTATATACGTCTATAACGTTATATATCCTAACCTAAGGCAACCTAACATCTCGGATGTAACATTTGACAACATTCCAGGCGTGTCGGTCCCTACGTCTCGGTGGTAACATTATATGCGTTTATAGCGTTATATATCCTAACCTAAGGGAACCTGACATCTCGGATGTAATATTTGACAACATTCCTGTCGTGTCGGACCCTACCTCTCGGTGGGAACATTATATACGTCTATAACGTTATATATCCTAACCTAAGGCCATCTAACATCTCGGATGTAATATTTGACAACATTCCTTTCGTGTCGGACCCTACTTCTCGGTGAGAACATTATATACGTCTGTAACGTTATATATCCTAAAGTAAGGCAACCTGACATCTCGAATGTAATATTCTACAACATTCCAGGCGTGTCGGACCCTACTTCTCGGTGGGAACATTATATGCGTCTATAACGTTGTATATCCTAATCTAGGGCAACCTATCATCTCAGACGTATTATTTTACAACATTCCTGGCGTGTCGGACCCTGCTTCTCGGTGGGAATAGTATATACGTCTATAACGTTATATATCCTAACCTAAGCCAACCTAACATCGCGGATGTAACATTTGACAACATTCCAGGCGTGTCGGTCCCTACGTCTCGGTGGTAACATTATATGCGTTTATAGCGTTATATATCCTAACCTAAGGGAACCTGACATCTCGGATGTAATATTTGACAACATTCCTGTCGTGTCGGACCCTACCTCTCGGTGGGAACATTATATACGTCTATAACGTTATATATCCTAACCTAAGGCCATCTAACATCTCGGATGTAATATTTGACAACATTCCTTTCGTGTCGGACCCTACTTCTCGGTGAGAACATTATATACGTCTGTAACGTTATATATCCTAAAGTAAGGCAACCTGACATCTCGAATGTAATATTCTACAACATTCCAGGCGTGTCGGACCCTACTTCTCGGTGGGAACATTATATGCGTCTATAACGTTGTATATCCTAATCTAGGGCAACCTATCATCTCAGACGTATTATTTTACAACATTCCTGGCGTGTCGGACCCTGCTTCTCGGTGGGAATAGTATATACGTCTATAACGTTATATATCCTAACCTAAGCCAACCTAACATCGCGGATGTAACATTTGACAACATTCCAGGCGTGTCGGTCCCTACGTCTCGGTGGTAACATTATATGCGTTTATAGCGTTATATATCCTAACCTAAGGGAACCTGACATCTCGGATGTAATATTTGACAACATTCCTGTCGTGTCGGACCCTACCTCTCGGTGGGAACATTATATACGTCTATAACGTTATATATCCTAACCTAAGGCCATCTAACATCTCGGATGTAATATTTGACAACATTCCTGTCGTGTCGGACCCTACTTCTCGGTGGGAACAGTACATATGTCTGTAACGTTAGATATGCTAAAGTAAGGCAACCTGACATCTCGAATGTAATATTCTACAACATTCCAGGCGTGTCGGACCCTACTTCTCGGTGGGAACATTATATGCGTCTATAACGTTGTATATCCTAATCTAAGGCAACCTATCATCTCAGACGTAATATTTGGCAACATTCCTGGCGTGTCGGAGCATTCTTTTCGATGGGAATATTATATACGTCTATAACGTTATATATCCTAACCTAAGGCAACCTGACATCTCGGATGTAATATTTGACAACATTCCTGTCGTGTCGGACCCTACTTCTCGGTGGTAACATTATATGCGTCTATAGCGTTATATATCCTAACCTAAGGCAACCTGACATCTCGGATGAAACATTTGACAACATTCTAGGCGTGTCAGTCCCTACGTCTCGGTGGTAACATTATATGCGTCTATAGCGTTATATTTCCTAACGTAAGGCAACCTAACATCTCGGAGGTAACATTTGACAACATTCCAGGCGTGTCGGTCCCTACGTCTCGGTGGTAACATTATATGCGCTTATAGCGTTATATATCCTAACCTAAGGCAACCTAACATCTCGGATGAAACATTTGACAACATTTTAGGCGTGTCAGTCCCTACGTCTCGGTGGTAACATTATATGCGTCTATAGCGTTATATATCCTAACCTAAGGCAACCTGACATCTCGGATGTAATATTCTACAACATTCCAGGCGTGTCGGACCCTACATCTCGGTGGGAACATTATGTACGTCTATAACGTTATATATCCTAACCTAAGGCCATCTAACATCTCGGATGTAATATTTGACAACATTCCTGTCGTGTCGGACCCTACTTCTCGGTGGGAACAGTATATACGTCTGTAACGTTATATATCCTTAAGTAAGGCAACCTGACATCTCGAATGTAATATTCTACAACATTCCAGGCGTGTCGGAACCTACTTCTCGGTGGGAACATTATATGCGTCTATAACGTTGTATATCCTAATCTAGGGCAACCTATCATCTCAGACGTATTATTTTACAACATTCCTGGCGTGTCGGACCCTACTTCTAGGTGGGAATAGTATATACCTCTATAACGTTATATATCCTAACCTAAGGCAACCTAACATCTCGGATGTAACATTTGACAACATTCCAGGCGTGTCGGTCCCTACGTCTCGGTGGTAACATTATATGCGTTTATAGCGTTATATATCCTAACCTAAGGGAACCTGACATCTCGGATGTAATATTTGACAACATTCCTGTCGTGTCGGACTCTACCTCTCGGTGGGAACATTATATACGTCTATAACGTTATATATCCTAACCTAAGGGAACCTGACATCTCGGATGTAATATTTGACAACATTCCTGTCGAGTCGGACCCTACTTCTCGGTGGGAACATTATATGCGTCTATAACGTTGTATATCCTAATCTAAGGCAACCTATCATCTCAGACGTAATATTTGGCAACATTCCTGGCGTGTCGGAGCATTCTTTTCGATGAGAATATTATATACGTCTATAACGGTATATATCCTAATCTAATTCAACCTAACATTTCGCATGCAATATTTGACAGCATGCCTGTCCTGTCGAACCCTACTTCTCGGTGGGAACAGTATATACGTCTATAACGTTATATATCCTAACCTAAGGCAACCTAACATCTCGGATGTAACATTTGACAACATTCTAGGCGTGTCAGTCCCTACGTCTCGGTGGTAACATTATATGCGTCTATAGCGTTATATATCCTAACCTAAGGCAACCTGACATCTCGGATGTAATATTTGACAACATTCCTGTCGTGTCGGACCCTACTTCTCGGTGGTAACATTATATGCGTCTATAGCGTTATATATCCTAACCTAAGGCAACCTGACATCTCGCATGTAATATTTGACAACATTCCTGTCGTGTCGGACCCTACTTCTCGGTGGGAACAGTACATACGTCTGTAACGTTATATATGCTAAAGTAAGGCAACCTGACATCTCGAATGTAATATTCTACAACATTCCAGGCGTGTCGGACCCTACTTCTCGGTGGGAACATTATATGCGTCTATAACGTTGTATATCCTAATCTAGGGCAACCTGTCATCTCAGACGTATTATTTTACAACATTCCTGGCGTGTCGGACCCTGCTTCTCGGTGGGAATAGTATATACGTCTATAACGTTATATATCCTAACCTAAGGCAACCTAACATCTCGGATGTAACATTTGACAACATTCCAGGCGTGTCGGTCCCTACGTCTCGGTGGTAACATTATATGCGTTTATAGCGTTATATATCCTAACCTAAGGGAACCTGACATCTCGGATGTAATATTTGACAACATTCCTGTCGTGTCGGACCCTACCTCTCGGTGGGAACATTATATACGTCTATAACGTTATATATCCTAACCTAAGGCCATCTAACATCTCGGATGTAATATTTGACAACATTCCTTTCGTGTCGGACCCTACTTCTCGGTGAGAACATTATATACGTCTGTAACGTTATATATCCTAAAGTAAGGCAACCTGACATCTCGAATGTAATATTCTACAACATTCCAGGCGTGTCGGACCCTACTTCTCGGTGGGAACATTATATGCGTCTATAACGTTGTATATCCTAATCTAGGGCAACCTATCATCTCAGACGTATTATTTTACAACATTCCTGGCGTGTCGGACCCTGCTTCTCGGTGGGAATAGTATATACGTCTATAACGTTATATATCCTAACCTAAGCCAACCTAACATCGCGGATGTAACATTTGACAACATTCCAGGCGTGTCGGTCCCTACGTCTCGGTGGTAACATTATATGCGTTTATAGCGTTATATATCCTAACCTAAGGGAACCTGACATCTCGGATGTAATATTTGACAACATTCCTGTCGTGTCGGACCCTACCTCTCGGTGGGAACGTTATATACGTCTATAACGTTATATATCCTAACCTAAGGCCATCTAACATCTCGGATGTAATATTTGACAACATTCCTGTCGTGTCGGACCCTACTTCTCGGTGGGAACAGTACATATGTCTGTAACGTTAGATATGCTAAAGTAAGGCAACCTGACATCTCGAATGTAATATTCTACAACATTCCAGGCGTGTCGGACCCTACTTCTCGGTGGGAACATTATATGCGTCTATAACGTTGTATATCCTAATCTAAGGCAACCTATCATCTCAGACGTAATATTTGGCAACATTCCTGGCGTGTCGGAGCATTCTTTTCGATGGGAATATTATATACGTCTATAACGTTATATATCCTAACCTAAGGCAACCTGACATCTCGGATGTAATATTTGACAACATTCCTGTCGTGTCGGACCCTACTTCTCGGTGGTAACATTATATGCGTCTATAGCGTTATATATCCAAACCTAAGGCAACCTGACATCTCGGATGAAACATTTGACAACATTCTAGGCGTGTCAGTCCCTACGTCTCGGTGGTAACATTATATGCGTCTATAGCGTTATATTTCCTAACGTAAGGCAACCTAACATCTCGGAGGTAACATTTGACAACATTCCAGGCGTGTCGGTCCCTACGTCTCGGTGGTAACATTATATGCGCTTATAGCGTTATATATCCTAACCTAAGGCAACCTAACATCTCGGATGAAACATTTGACAACATTTTAGGCGTGTCAGTCCCTACGTCTCGGTGGTAACATTATATGCGTCTATAGCGTTATATATCCTAACCTAAGGCAACCTGACATCTCGGATGTAATATTCTACAACATTCCAGGCGTGTCGGACCCTACATCTCGGTGGGAACATTATGTACGTCTATAACGTTATATATCCTAACCTAAGGCCATCTAACATCTCGGATGTAATATTTGACAACATTCCTGTCGTGTCGGACCCTACTTCTCGGTGGGAACAGTATATACGTCTGTAACGTTATATATCCTTAAGTAAGGCAACCTGACATCTCGAATGTAATATTCTACAACATTCCAGGCGTGTCGGAACCTACTTCTCGGTGGGAACATTATATGCGTCTATAACGTTGTATATCCTAATCTAGGGCAACCTATCATCTCAGACGTATTATTTTACAACATTCCTGGCGTGTCGGACCCTACTTCTAGGTGGGAATAGTATATACGTCTATAACGTTATATATCCTAACCTAAGGCAACCTAACATCTCGGATGTAACATTTGACAACTTTCCAGGCGTGTCGGTCCCTACGTCTCGGTGGTAACATTATATGCGTTTATAGCGTTATATATCCTAACCTAAGGGAACCTGACATCTCGGATGTAATATTTGACAACATTCCTGTCGTGTCGGACTCTACCTCTCGGTGGGAACATTATATACGTCTATAACGTTATATATCCTAACCTAAGGCAACCTGACATCTCGGATGTAATATTTGACAACATTCCTGTCGTGTCGGACCCTACTTCTCGGTGGTAACATTATATGCGTCTATAGCGTTATATATCATAACCTAAGGCAACCTGACATCTCGGATGAAACATTTGACAACATTCTAGGCGTGTCAGGCCCTACGTCTCGGTGGTAACATTATATGCGTCTATAGCGTTATATATCCTAACGTAAGGCAACCTAACATCTCGGATGTAACATTTGACAACATTCCAGGCGTGTCGGTCCCTACGTCTCGGTGGTAACATTATATGCGTTTATAGCGTTATATATCCTAACCCAAGGGAACCTGACATCTCGGATGTAATATTTGACAACATTGCTGTCGAGTCGGACCCTACTTCTCGGTGGGAACATTATATGCGTCTATAACGTTGTATATCCTAATCTAAGGCAACCTATCATCTCAGACGTAATATTTGGCAACATTCCTGGCGTGTCGGAGCATTCTTTTCGATGGGAATATTATATACGTCTATAACGGTATATATCCTAATCTAATTCAACCTAACATTTCGCATGCAATATTTGACAGCATGCCTGTCCTGTCGAACCCTACTTCTCGGTGGGAACAGTATATACGTCTATAACGTTATACATCCTAACCTAAGGCAACCTAACATCTCGGATGTAACATTTGACAACATTCTAGGCGTGTCAGTCCCTACGTCTCGGTGGTAACATTATATGCGTCTATAGCGTTATATATCCTAACCTAAGGCAACCTGACATCTCGGATGTAATATTTGACAACATTCCTGTCGTGTCGGACCCTACTTCTCGGTGGTAACATTATATGCGTCTATAGCGTTATATATCCTAACCTAAGGCAACCTGACATCTCGGATGAAACATTTGACAACATTCTAGGCGTGTCAGTCCCTACGTCTCGGTGGTAACATTATATGCGTCTATAGCGTTATATATCCTAACGTAAGGCAACCTAACATCTCGGATGTAACATTTGACAACATTCCAGGCGTGTCGGTCCCTACGTCTCGGTGGTAACATTATATGCGTTTATAGCGTTATATATCCTAACCTAAGGGAACCTGACATCTCGGATGTAATATTTGACAACATTTCTGTCGTGTCGGACACTACCTCTCGGTGGGAACATTATATACGTCTATAACGTTATATATCCTAACCTAAGGCCATCTAACATCTCGGATGTAATATTTGACAACATTCCTGTCGTGTCGGACCCTACTTCTGGGTGGGAACAGTACATACGTGTGTAACGTTATATATGCTAAAGTAAGGCAACCTGACATCTCGAATGTAATATTCTACAACATTCCAGGCGTGTCGGACCCTACTTCTCGGTGGGAACATTATATGCGTCTATAACGTTGTATATTCTAATCTAAGGCAACCTATCATCTCAGACGTAATATTTGGCAACATTCCTGGCGTGTCGGAGCATTCTTTTCGATGGGAATATTATATACGTCTATAACGGTATATATCCTAATCTAATTCAACCTAACATTTCGCATGCAATATTTGACAACATGCCTGTCCTGTCGAACCCTACTTCTCGGTGGGAACAGTATATACGTCTGTAACGTTATATATCCTAAAGTAAGGCAACCTGACATCTCGAATGTAATATTCTACAACATTCCTGGCGTGTCGGACCCTGCTTCTCGGTGGGAATAGTATATACGTCTATAACGTTATATATCCTAACCTAAGGCAACCTAACATCTCGGATGTAACATTTGACAACATTCCAGGCGTGTCGGTCCCTACGTCTCGGTGGTAACATTATATGCGTTTATAGCGTTATATATCCTAACCTAAGGGAACCTGACATCTCGGATGTAATATTTGACAACATTCCTGTCGTGTCGGACCCTCCTTCTCGGTTGGAACAGTACATATGTCTGTAACGTTAGATATGCTAAAGTAAGGCAACCTGACATCTCGAATGTAATGTTCTACAACATTCCAGGCGTGTCGGACCCTACTTCTCGGTGGGAACATTATATGCGTCTATAACGTTGTATATCCTAACCTAAGGCAACCTAACATCTCGGATGAAACATTTGACAACATTCTAGGCGTGTCAGTCCCTACGTCTCGGTGGTAACATTATATGCGTTTATAGCGTTATATATCCTAACCTAAGGGAACCTGACATCTCGGATGTAATATTTGACAACATTCCTGTCGTGTCGGACCCTACCTCTCGGTGGGAACATTATATACGTCTATAATGTTATATATCCTAACCTAAGGCCATCTAACATCTCGGATGTAATATTTGACAACATTCCTGTCGTGTCGGACCCTACTTCTCGGTGGGAACAGTACATACGTCTGTAACGTTATATATGCTAAAGTAAGGCAACCTGACATCTCGAATGTAATATTCTACAACATTCCAGGCGTGTCGGACCCTACTTCTCGGTGGGAACATTATATGCGTCTATAACGTTGTATATCCTAATCTACGGCAACCTATCATCTCAGACGTAATATTTGGCAACATTCCTGGCGTGTCGCAGCATTCTTTTCGATGGGAATATTATATACGTCTATAACGGTATATATCCTAATCTAATTCAACCTAACATTTCGCATGCAATATTTGACAACATGCCTGTCCTGTCGAACCCTACTTCTCGGTGGGAACAGTATATACGTCTATAACGTTATATATCCTAACCTAAGGCAACCTGACATTTCGGATGTAATATTTGACAACATTCCTTTCGTGTCGGACCCTACTTCTCGGTGAGAACATTATATACGTCTGTAACGTTATATATCCTAAAGTAAGGCAACCTGACATCTCGAATGTAATATTCTACAACATTCCAGGCGTGTCGGACCCTACTTCTCGGTGGGAACATTATATGCGTCTATAACGTTGTATATCCTAATCTAGGGCAACATATCATCTTAGACGTATTATTTTACAACATTCCTGGCGTGGCGGACCCTACTTCTCGGTGGGAATAGTATATACGTCTATAACGTTATATATCCTATCCTAAGGCAACCTAACATCTCGGATGTAACATTTGACAACATTCCAGGCGTGTCGGTCCCTACGTCTCGGTGGTAACATTATATGCGTTTATAGCGTTATATATCCTAACCTAAGGGAACCTGACATCTCGGATGTAATATTTGACAACATTCCTGTCGTGTCGGACCCTACCTCTCGGTGGGAACATCATATACGTCTATAACGTTATATATCCTAACCTAAGGCAACCTAACATCTCGGATGTAACATTTGACAACATTCCAGGCGTGTCGGTCCCTACTTCTCGGTGGGAACAGTACATACGTCTGTAACGTTATATATGCTAAAGTAAGGCAACCTGACATCTCGAATATAATATTCTACAACATTCCAGGCGTGTCGGACCCTACTTCTCGGTGGGAACATTATATGCGTCTATAACGTTGTATATCCTAATCTAAGGCAACCTATCATCTCAGACGTAATATTTGGCAACATTCCTGGCGTGTCGGAGCATTCTTTTCGATGGGAATATTATATACGTCTATAACGGTATATATCCTAATCTAATTCAACCTAACATTTCGCATGCAATATTTGACAACATGCCTGTCCTGTCGAACCCTACTTCTCGGTGGGAACAGTATATACGTCTATAACGTTATATATCCTAACCTAAGGCAACCTAACATCTCGGATGTAACATTTGACAACATTCTAGGCGTGTCAGTCCCTACGTCTCGGTGGTAACATTATATGCGTCTATAGCGTTATATATCCTAACCTAAGGCAACCTGACATCTCGGATGTAATATTTGACAACATTCCTGTCGTGTCGGACCCTACTTCTCGGTGGTAACATTATATGCGTCTATAGCGTTATATATCCTAACCTAAGGCAACCTGACATCTCGGATGAAACATTTGACAACATTCTAGGCGTGTCAGTCCCTACGTCTCGGTGGTAACATTATATGCGTCTATAGCGTTATATATCCTAACGTAAGGCAACCTAACATCTCGGATGTAACATTTGACAACATTCCAGGCGTGTCGGTCCCTACGTCTCGGTGGTAACATTATATGCGTTTATAGAGTTATATATCCTAACCTAAGGGAACCTGACATCTCGGATGTAATATTTGACAACATTCCTGTCGTGTCGGACCCTACCTCTCGGTGGGAACATTATATACGTCTATAACGTTATATATCCTAACCTAAGGCCATCTAACATCTCGCATGCAATATTTGACAACATGCCTGTCCTGTCGAACTCTACTTCTCGGTGGGAAGAGTATATACGTCTATAACGTTATATATCCTAACCTAAGGCAACCTAACGTCTCGGATGTAACATTTGACTACATTCCAGGCGTGTCCGGTCCCTACGTCACGGTGGTAACATTATATGCGTCTATAGCGTTATATATCCTAACCTAAGGCAACCTAACATCTCGGATGAAACATTTGACAACATTCTAGGCGTGTCAGTCCCTACGTCGCGGTGGTAACATTATATGCGTCTATAGCGTTATATACCCTGACCTAAGGCAACCTGACATCTCGGATGTAATATTTGACAACATTCCTGTCGTGTCGGACCCTACTTCTCGGTGGGAACATTATGTACGTCTATAACGTTATATATCCTAACCTAAGGCCACCTAACATCTCGGATGTAATATTTGACAACATTCCTGTCGTGTCGGACCCTACCTCTCGGTGGGAACAGTATATACGTCTATAACGTTGTATATCCTAACCTAAGGGAACCTGACATCTCGGATGTAATATTTGACAACATTCCTGTCGTGTCGGACCCTACCTCTCGGTGGGAACAGTATATACGTCTGTAACGTTATATATGCTAAAGTAAGGCAACCTGACATCTCGAATGTAATATTCTACAACATTCCAGGCGTGTCGGACCCTACTTCTCGGTGGGAACATTATATGCGTCTATAACGTTGTATATCCTAATCTAAGGCAACCTATCATCTCAGACGTAATATTTGGCAACATTCCTGGCGTGTCGGAGCATTCTTTTCGATGGGAATATTATATACGTCTATAACGGTGTATATACTAATCTAATTCAACCTAACATTTCGCATGCAATATTTGACAACATGCCTGTCCTGTCGAACCCTACTTCTCGGTTGGAACAGTATATACGTCTATAACGTTATATATCCTAACCTAAGGCAATCTAACATCTCCGATGTAATATTTGACAACATTCCTGTCGTGTCGGACCCTACTTCTCGGTCGGAACAGTATATACGTCTGTAACGTCATATATCCTAAAGTAAGGCAAGCTGACATCTCGAATGTAATATTCTACAACATTCCAGGCGTGTCGGACCCTACTTCTCGGTGGGAATAGTATATACGTCTATAACGTTATATATCCTAACCTAAGGCAACCTAACATCTCGGATGTAACATTTGACAACATTCCAGGCGTGTCGGTCCCTACGTCTCGGTGGTAACATTATATGCGTTTATAGCGTTATATATCCTAACCTAAGGGAACCTGACATCTCGGATGTAATATTTGACAACATTCCTGTCGTGTCGGACCCTACCTCTCGGTGGGAACATTATATACGTCTATAACGTTATATATCCTAACCTAAGGCCATCTAACATCTCGGATGTAATATTTGACAACATTCCTGTCGTGACGGACCCTACTTCTCGGTGGGAACAGTACATACGTCTGTAACGTTATATATGCTAAAGTAAGGCAACCTGACATCTCGAATGTAATATTCTACAACATTCCAGGCGTGTCGGACCCTACTTCTCGGTGGGAACATTATATGCGTCTATAACGTTGTATATCCTAATCTAAGGCAACCTATCATCTCAGACGTAATATTTGGCAACATTCCTGGCGTGTCGCAGCATTCTTTTCGATGGGAATATTATATACGTCTATAACGGTATATATCCTAATCTAATTCAACCTAACATTTCGCATGCAATATTTGACAACATGCCTGTCCTGTCGAACCCTACTTCTCGGTGGGAACAGTATATACGTCTATAACGTTATATATCCTAACCTAAGGCCATCTAACATCTCGGATGTAATATTTGACAACATTCCTTTCGTGTCGGACCCTACTTCTCGGTGAGAACATTATATACGTCTGTAACGTTATATATCCTAAAGTAAGACAACCTGACATCTCGAATGTAATATTCTACAACATTCCAGGCGTGTCGGACCCTACTTCTCGGTGGGAACATTATATGCGTCTATAACGTTGTATATCCTAATCTAGGGCAACCTATCATCTCAGACGTATTATTTTACAACATTCCTGGCGTGGCGGACCCTACTTCTCGGTGGGAATAGTATATACGTCTATAACGTTATATATCCTATCCTAAGGCAACCTAACATCTCGGATGTAACATTTGACAACATTCCAGGCGTGTCGGTCCCTACGTCTCGGTGGTAACATTATATGCGTTTATAGCGTTATATATCCTAACCTAAGGGAACCTGACATCTCGGATGTAATATTTGACAACATTCCTGTCGTGTCTGACCCTACTTCTCGGTGGGAACATTATATGCGTCTATAACGTTGTATATCCTAATCCAAGGCAACCTATCATCTCAGACGTAATATTTGGCAACATTCCTGGCGTGTCGGAGCATTCTTTTCGATGGGAATATTATATACGTCTATAACGGTATATATCCTAATCTAATTCAACCTAACATTTCGCATGCAATATTTGACAACATGCCTGTCCTGTCGAACTCTACTTCTCGGTGGGAAGAGTATATACGTCTATAACGTTATATATCCTAACCTAAGGCAACCTAACATCTCGGATGTAACATTTGACTACATTCCAGGCGTGTCCGGTCCCTACGTCACGGTGGTAACATTATATGCGTCTATAGCGTTATATATCCTAACCTAAGGCAACCTAACATCTCGGATGAAACATTTGACAACATTCTAGGCGTGTCAGTCCCTACGTCGCGGTGGTAACATTATATGCGTCTATAGCGTTATATATCCTGACCTAAGGCAACCTGACATCTCGGATGTAATATTTGACAACATTCCTGTCGTGTCGGACCCTACTTCTCGGTGGGAACATTATGTACGTCTATAACGTTATATATCCTAACCTAAGGCCACCTAACATCTCGGATGTAATATTTGACAACATTCCTGTCGTGTCGGACCCTACCTCTCGGTGGGAACAGTATATACGTCTATAACGTTGTATATCCTAACCTAAGGGAACCTGACATCTCGGATGTAATATTTTACAACATTCCTGTCGTGTCGGACCCTACCTCTCGGTGGGAACAGTATATACGTCTGTAACGTTATATATGCTAAAGTAAGGCAACCTGACATCTCGAATGTAATATTCTACAACATTCCAGGCGTGTCGGACCCTACTTCTCGGTGGGAACATTATATGCGTCTATAACGTTGTATATCCTAATCTAAGGCAACCTATCATCTCAGACGTAATATTTGGCAACATTCCTGGCGTGTCGGAGCATTCTTTTCGATGGGAATATTATATACGTCTATAACGTTATATATCCTAACCTAAGGCAACCTGACATCTCGGATGTAATATTTGACAACATTCCTGTCGTGTCGGACCCTACTTCTCGGTGGTAACATTATATGCGTCTATAGCGTTATATATCCAAACCTAAGGCAACCTGACATCTCGGATGAAACATTTGACAACATTCTAGGCGTGTCAGTCCCTACGTCTCGGTGGTAACATTATATGCGTCTATAGCGTTATATTTCCTAACGTAAGGCAACCTAACATCTCGGAGGTAACATTTGACAACATTCCAGGCGTGTCGGTCCCTACGTCTCGGTGGTAACATTATATGCGCTTATAGCGTTATATATCCTAACCTAAGGCAACCTAACATCTCGGATGAAACATTTGACAACATTTTAGGCGTGTCAGTCCCTACGTCTCGGTGGTAACATTATATGCGTCTATAGCGTTATATATCCTAACCTAAGGCAACCTGACATCTCGGATGTAATATTCTACAACATTCCAGGCGTGTCGGACCCTACATCTCGGTGGGAACATTATGTACGTCTATAACGTTATATATCCTAACCTAAGGCCATCTAACATCTCGGATGTAATATTTGACAACATTCCTGTCGTGTCGGACCCTACTTCTCGGTGGGAACAGTATATACGTCTGTAACGTTATATATCCTTAAGTAAGGCAACCTGACATCTCGAATGTAATATTCTACAACATTCCAGGCGTGTCGGAACCTACTTCTCGGTGGGAACATTATATGCGTCTATAACGTTGTATATCCTAATCTAGGGCAACCTATCATCTCAGACGTATTATTTTACAACATTCCTGGCGTGTCGGACCCTACTTCTAGGTGGGAATAGTATATACGTCTATAACGTTATATATCCTAACCTAAGGCAACCTAACATCTCGGATGTAACATTTGACAACTTTCCAGGCGTGTCGGTCCCTACGTCTCGGTGGTAACATTATATGCGTTTATAGCGTTATATATCCTAACCTAAGGGAACCTGACATCTCGGATGTAATATTTGACAACATTCCTGTCGTGTCGGACTCTACCTCTCGGTGGGAACATTATATACGTCTATAACGTTATATATCCTAACCTAAGGCAACCTGACATCTCGGATGTAATATTTGACAACATTCCTGTCGTGTCGGACCCTACTTCTCGGTGGTAACATTATATGCGTCTATAGCGTTATATATCATAACCTAAGGCAACCTGACATCTCGGATGAAACATTTGACAACATTCTAGGCGTGTCAGGCCCTACGTCTCGGTGGTAACATTATATGCGTCTATAGCGTTATATATCCTAACGTAAGGCAACCTAACATCTCGGATGTAACATTTGACAACATTCCAGGCGTGTCGGTCCCTACGTCTCGGTGGTAACATTATATGCGTTTATAGCGTTATATATCCTAACCCAAGGGAACCTGACATCTCGGATGTAATATTTGACAACATTCCTGTCGAGTCGGACCCTACTTCTCGGTGGGAACATTATATGCGTCTATAACGTTGTATATCCTAATCTAAGGCAACCTATCATCTCAGACGTAATATTTGGCAACATTCCTGGCGTGTCGGAGCATTCTTTTCGATGGGAATATTATATACGTCTATAACGGTATATATCCTAATCTAATTCAACCTAACATTTCGCATGCAATATTTGACAGCATGCCTGTCCTGTCGAACCCTACTTCTCGGTGGGAACAGTATATACGTCTATAACGTTATACATCCTAACCTAAGGCAACCTAACATCTCGGATGTAACATTTGACAACATTCTAGGCGTGTCAGTCCCTACGTCTCGGTGGTAACATTATATGCGTCTATAGCGTTATATATCCTAACCTAAGGCAACCTGACATCTCGGATGTAATATTTGACAACATTCCTGTCGTGTCGGACCCTACTTCTCGGTGGTAACATTATATGCGTCTATAGCGTTATATATCCTAACCTAAGGCAACCTGACATCTCGGATGAAACATTTGACAACATTCTAGGCGTGTCAGTCCCTACGTCTCGGTGGTAACATTATATGCGTCTATAGCGTTATATATCCTAACGTAAGGCAACCTAACATCTCGGATGTAACATTTGACAACATTCCAGGCGTGTCGGTCCCTACGTCTCGGTGGTAACATTATATGCGTTTATAGCGTTATATATCCTAACCTAAGGGAACCTGACATCTCGGATGTAATATTTGACAACATTTCTGTCGTGTCGGACACTACCTCTCGGTGGGAACATTATATACGTCTATAACGTTATATATCCTAACCTAAGGCCATCTAACATCTCGGATGTAATATTTGACAACATTCCTGTCGTGTCGGACCCTACTTCTGGGTGGGAACAGTACATACGTGTGTAACGTTATATATGCTAAAGTAAGGCAACCTGACATCTCGAATGTAATATTCTACAACATTCCAGGCGTGTCGGACCCTACTTCTCGGTGGGAACATTATATGCGTCTATAACGTTGTATATTCTAATCTAAGGCAACCTATCATCTCAGACGTAATATTTGGCAACATTCCTGGCGTGTCGGAGCATTCTTTTCGATGGGAATATTATATACGTCTATAACGGTATATATCCTAATCTAATTCAACCTAACATTTCGCATGCAATATTTGACAACATGCCTGTCCTGTCGAACCCTACTTCTCGGTGGGAACAGTATATACGTCTGTAACGTTATATATCCTAAAGTAAGGCAACCTGACATCTCGAATGTAATATTCTACAACATTCCTGGCGTGTCGGACCCTGCTTCTCGGTGGGAATAGTATATACGTCTATAACGTTATATATCCTAACCTAAGGCAACCTAACATCTCGGATGTAACATTTGACAACATTCCAGGCGTGTCGGTCCCTACGTCTCGGTGGTAACATTATATGCGTTTATAGCGTTATATATCCTAACCTAAGGGAACCTGACATCTCGGATGTAATATTTGACAACATTCCTGTCGTGTCGGACCCTCCTTCTCGGTTGGAACAGTACATATGTCTGTAACGTTAGATATGCTAAAGTAAGGCAACCTGACATCTCGAATGTAATGTTCTACAACATTCCAGGCGTGTCGGACCCTACTTCTCGGTGGGAACATTATATGCGTCTATAACGTTGTATATCCTAACCTAAGGCAACCTAACATCTCGGATGAAACATTTGACAACATTCTAGGCGTGTCAGTCCCTACGTCTCGGTGGTAACATTATATGCGTTTATAGCGTTATATATCCTAACCTAAGGGAACCTGACATCTCGGATGTAATATTTGACAACATTCCTGTCGTGTCGGACCCTACCTCTCGGTGGGAACATTATATACGTCTATAATGTTATATATCCTAACCTAAGGCCATCTAACATCTCGGATGTAATATTTGACAACATTCTAGTCGTGTCGGACCCTACTTCTCGGTGGGAACAGTACATACGTCTGTAACGTTATATATGCTAAAGTAAGGCAACCTGACATCTCGAATGTAATATTCTACAACATTCCAGGCGTGTCGGACCCTACTTCTCGGTGGGAACATTATATGCGTCTATAACGTTGTATATCCTAATCTACGGCAACCTATCATCTCAGACGTAATATTTGGCAACATTCCTGGCGTGTCGCAGCATTCTTTTCGATGGGAATATTATATACGTCTATAACGGTATATATCCTAATCTAATTCAACCTAACATTTCGCATGCAATATTTGACAACATGCCTGTCCTGTCGAACCCTACTTCTCGGTGGGAACAGTATATACGTCTATAACGTTATATATCCTAACCTAAGGCAACCTGACATTTCGGATGTAATATTTGACAACATTCCTTTCGTGTCGGACCCTACTTCTCGGTGAGAACATTATATACGTCTGTAACGTTATATATCCTAAAGTAAGGCAACCTGACATCTCGAATGTAATATTCTACAACATTCCAGGCGTGTCGGACCCTACTTCTCGGTGGGAACATTATATGCGTCTATAACGTTGTATATCCTAATCTAGGGCAACATATCATCTTAGACGTATTATTTTACAACATTCCTGGCGTGGCGGACCCTACTTCTCGGTGGGAATAGTATATACGTCTATAACGTTATATATCCTATCCTAAGGCAACCTAACATCTCGGATGTAACATTTGACAACATTCCAGGCGTGTCGGTCCCTACGTCTCGGTGGTAACATTATATGCGTTTATAGCGTTATATATCCTAACCTAAGGGAACCTGACCTCTCGGATGTAATATTTGACAACATTCCTGTCGTGTCGGACCCTACCTCTCGGTGGGAACATCATATACGTCTATAACGTTATATATCCTAACCTAAGGCAACCTAACATCTCGGATGTAACATTTGACAACATTCCAGGCGTGTCGGTCCCTACTTCTCGGTGGGAACAGTACATACGTCTGTAACGTTATATATGCTAAAGTAAGGCAACCTGACATCTCGAATATAATATTCTACAACATTCCAGGCGTGTCGGACCCTACTTCTCGGTGGGAACATTATATGCGTCTATAACGTTGTATATCCTAATCTAAGGCAACCTATCATCTCAGACGTAATATTTGGCAACATTCCTGGCGTGTCGGAGCATTCTTTTCGATGGGAATATTATATACGTCTATAACGGTATATATCCTAATCTAATTCAACCTAACATTTCGCATGCAATATTTGACAACATGCCTGTCCTGTCGAACCCTACTTCTCGGTGGGAACAGTATATACGTCTATAACGTTATATATCCTAACCTAAGGCAACCTAACATCTCGGATGTAACATTTGACAACATTCTAGGCGTGTCAGTCCCTACGTCTCGGTGGTAACATTATATGCGTCTATAGCGTTATATATCCTAACCTAAGGCAACCTGACATCTCGGATGTAATATTTGACAACATTCCTGTCGTGTCGGACCCTACTTCTCGGTGGTAACATTATATGCGTCTATAGCGTTATATATCCTAACCTAAGGCAACCTGACATCTCGGATGAAACATTTGACAACATTCTAGGCGTGTCAGTCCCTACGTCTCGGTGGTAACATTATATGCGTCTATAGCGTTATATATCCTAACGTAAGGCAACCTAACATCTCGGATGTAACATTTGACAACATTCCAGGCGTGTCGGTCCCTACGTCTCGGTGGTAACATTATATGCGTTTATAGAGTTATATATCCTAACCTAAGGGAACCTGACATCTCGGATGTAATATTTGACAACATTCCTGTCGTGTCGGACCCTACCTCTCGGTGGGAACATTATATACGTCTATAACGTTATATATCCTAACCTAAGGCCATCTAACATCTCGCATGCAATATTTGACAACATGCCTGTCCTGTCGAACTCTACTTCTCGGTGGGAAGAGTATATACGTCTATAACGTTATATATCCTAACCTAAGGCAACCTAACGTCTCGGATGTAACATTTGACTACATTCCAGGCGTGTCCGGTCCCTACGTCACGGTGGTAACATTATATGCGTCTATAGCGTTATATATCCTAACCTAAGGCAACCTAACATCTCGGATGAAACATTTGACAACATTCTAGGCGTGTCAGTCCCTACGTCGCGGTGGTAACATTATATGCGTCTATAGCGTTATATACCCTGACCTAAGGCAACCTGACATCTCGGATGTAATATTTGACAACATTCCTGTCGTGTCGGACCCTACTTCTCGGTGGGAACATTATGTACGTCTATAACGTTATATATCCTAACCTAAGGCCACCTAACATCTCGGATGTAATATTTGACAACATTCCTGTCGTGTCGGACCCTACCTCTCGGTGGGAACAGTATATACGTCTATAACGTTGTATATCCTAACCTAAGGGAACCTGACATCTCGGATGTAATATTTGACAACATTCCTGTCGTGTCGGACCCTACCTCTCGGTGGGAACAGTATATACGTCTGTAACGTTATATATGCTAAAGTAAGGCAACCTGACATCTCGAATGTAATATTCTACAACATTCCATGCGTGTCGGACCCTACTTCTCGGTGGGAACATTATATGCGTCTATAACGTTGTATATCCTAATCTAAGGCAACCTATCATCTCAGACGTAATATTTGGCAACATTCCTGGCGTGTCGGAGCATTCTTTTCGATGGGAATATTATATACGTCTATAACGGTGTATATACTAATCTAATTCAACCTAACATTTCGCATGCAATATTTGACAACATGCCTGTCCTGTCGAACCCTACTTCTCGGTTGGAACAGTATATACGTCTATAACGTTATATATCCTAACCTAAGGCAATCTAACATCTCCGATGTAATATTTGACAACATTCCTGTCGTGTCGGACCCTACTTCTCGGTCGGAACAGTATATACGTCTGTAACGTCATATATCCTAAAGTAAGGCAAGCTGACATCTCGAATGTAATATTCTACAACATTCCAGGCGTGTCGGACCCTACTTCTCGGTGGGAATAGTATATACGTCTATAACGTTATATATCCTAACCTAAGGCAACCTAACATCTCGGATGTAACATTTGACAACATTCCAGGCGTGTCGGTCCCTACGTCTCGGTGGTAACATTATATGCGTTTATAGCGTTATATATCCTAACCTAAGGGAACCTGACATCTCGGATGTAATATTTGACAACATTCCTGTCGTGTCGGACCCTACCTCTCGGTGGGAACATTATATACGTCTATAACGTTATATATCCTAACCTAAGGCCATCTAACATCTCGGATGTAATATTTGACAACATTCCTGTCGTGACGGACCCTACTTCTCGGTGGGAACAGTACATACGTCTGTAACGTTATATATGCTAAAGTAAGGCAACCTGACATCTCGAATGTAATATTCTACAACATTCCAGGCGTGTCGGACCCTACTTCTCGGTGGGAACATTATATGCGTCTATAACGTTGTATATCCTAATCTAAGGCAACCTATCATCTCAGACGTAATATTTGGCAACATTCCTGGCGTGTCGCAGCATTCTTTTCGATGGGAATATTATATACGTCTATAACGGTATATATCCTAATCTAATTCAACCTAACATTTCGCATGCAATATTTGACAACATGCCTGTCCTGTCGAACCCTACTTCTCGGTGGGAACAGTATATACGTCTATAACGTTATATATCCTAACCTAAGGCCATCTAACATCTCGGATGTAATATTTGACAACATTCCTTTCGTGTCGGACCCTACTTCTCGGTGAGAACATTATATACGTCTGTAACGTTATATATCCTAAAGTAAGACAACCTGACATCTCGAATGTAATATTCTACAACATTCCAGGCGTGTCGGACCCTACTTCTCGGTGGGAACATTATATGCGTCTATAACGTTGTATATCCTAATCTAGGGCAACCTATCATCTCAGACGTATTATTTTACAACATTCCTGGCGTGGCGGACCCTACTTCTCGGTGGGAATAGTATATACGTCTATAACGTTATATATCCTATCCTAAGGCAACCTAACATCTCGGATGTAACATTTGACAACATTCCAGGCGTGTCGGTCCCTACGTCTCGGTGGTAACATTATATGCGTTTATAGCGTTATATATCCTAACCTAAGGGAACCTGACATCTCGGATGTAATATTTGACAACATTCCTGTCGTGTCTGACCCTACTTCTCGGTGGGAACATTATATGCGTCTATAACGTTGTATATCCTAATCCAAGGCAACCTATCATCTCAGACGTAATATTTGGCAACATTCCTGGCGTGTCGGAGCATTCTTTTCGATGGGAATATTATATACGTCTATAACGGTATATATCCTAATCTAATTCAACCTAACATTTCGCATGCAATATTTGACAACATGCCTGTCCTGTCGAACTCTACTTCTCGGTGGGAAGAGTATATACGTCTATAACGTTATATATCCTAACCTAAGGCAACCTAACATCTCGGATGTAACATTTGACTACATTCCAGGCGTGTCCGGTCCCTACGTCACGGTGGTAACATTATATGCGTCTATAGCGTTATATATCCTAACCTAAGGCAACCTAACATCTCGGATGAAACATTTGACAACATTCTAGGCGTGTCAGTCCCTACGTCGCGGTGGTAACATTATATGCGTCTATAGCGTTATATATCCTGACCTAAGGCAACCTGACATCTCGGATGTAATATTTGACAACATTCCTGTCGTGTCGGACCCTACTTCTCGGTGGGAACATTATGTACGTCTATAACGTTATATATCCTAACCTAAGGCCACCTAACATCTCGGATGTAATATTTGACAACATTCCTGTCGTGTCGGACCCTACCTCTCGGTGGGAACAGTATATACGTCTATAACGTTGTATATCCTAACCTAAGGGAACCTGACATCTCGGATGTAATATTTTACAACATTCCTGTCGTGTCGGACCCTACCTCTCGGTGGGAACAGTATATACGTCTGTAACGTTATATATGCTAAAGTAAGGCAACCTGACATCTCGAATGTAATATTCTACAACATTCCAGGCGTGTCGGACCCTACTTCTCGGTGGGAACATTATATGCGTCTATAACGTTGTATATCCTAATCTAAGGCAACCTATCATCTCAGACGTAATATTTGGCAACATTCCTGGCGTGTCGGAGCATTCTTTTCGATGGGAATATTATATACGTCTATAACGGTGTATATACTAATCTAATTCAACCTAACATTTCGCATGCAATATTTGACAACATGCCTGTCCTGTCGAACCCTACTTCTCGGTTGGAACAGTATATACGTCTATAACGTTATATATCCTAACCTAAGGCAATCTAACATCTCGGATGTAATATTTGACAACATTCCTGTCGTGTCGGACCCTACTTCTCGGTCGGAACAGTATATACGTCTGTAACGTCATATATCCTAAAGTAAGGCAAGCTGACATCTCGAATGTAATATTCTACAACATTCCAGGCGTGTCGGACCCTACTTCTCGGTGGGAATAGTATATACGTCTATAACGTTATATATCCTAACCTAAGGCAACCAAACATCTCGGATGTAACATTTGACAACATTCCAGGCGTGTCGGTCCCTACGTCTCGGTGGTAACATTATATGCGTTTATAGCGTTATATATCCTAACCTAAGGGAACCTGACATCTCGGATGTAATATTTGACAACATTCCTGTCGTGTCGGACCCTACCTCTCGGTGGGAACATTATATACGTCTATAACGTTATATATCCTAACCTAAGGCCATCTAACATCTCGGATGTAATATTTGACAACATTCCTGTCGTGACGGACCCTACTTCTCGGTGGGAACAGTACATACGTCTGTAACGTTATATATGCTAAAGTAAGGCAACCTGACATCTCGAATGTAATATTCTACAACATTCCAGGCGTGTCGGACCCTACTTCTCGGTGGGAACATTATATGCGTCTATAACGTTGTATATCCTAATCTAAGGCAACCTATCATCTCAGACGTAATATTTGGCAACATTCCTGGCGTGTCGCAGCATTCTTTTCGATGGGAATATTATATACGTCTATAACGGTATATATCCTAATCTAATTCAACCTAACATTTCGCATGCAATATTTGACAACATGCCTGTCCTGTCGAACCCTACTTCTCGGTGGGAACAGTATATACGTCTATAACGTTATATATCCTAACCTAAGGCCATCTAACATCTCGGATGTAATATTTGACAACATTCCTTTCGTGTCGGACCCTACTTCTCGGTGAGAACATTATATACGTCTGTAACGTTATATATCCTAAAGTAAGACAACCTGACATCTCGAATGTAATATTCTACAACATTCCAGGCGTGTCGGACCCTACTTCTCGGTGGGAACATTATATGCGTCTATAACGTTGTATATCCTAATCTAGGGCAACCTATCATCTCAGACGTATTATTTTACAACATTCCTGGCGTGGCGGACCCTACTTCTCGGTGGGAATAGTATATACGTCTATAACGTTATATATCCTATCCTAAGGCAACCTAACATCTCGGATGTAACATTTGACAACATTCCAGGCGTGTCGGTCCCTACGTCTCGGTGGTAACATTATATGCGTTTATAGCGTTATATATCCTAACCTAAGGGAACCTGACATCTCGGATGTAATATTTGACAACATTCCTGTCGTGTCTGACCCTACTTCTCGGTGGGAACATTATATGCGTCTATAACGTTGTATATCCTAATCTAAGGCAACCTATCATCTCAGACGTAATATTTGGCAACATTCCTGGCGTGTCGGAGCATTCTTTTCGATGGGAATATTATATACGTCTATAACGGTATATATCCTAATCTAATTCAACCTAACATTTCGCATGCAATATTTGACAACATGCCTGTCCTGTCGAACCCTACTTCTCGGTGGGAACAGTATATACGTCAATAACGTTATATATCCTAACCTAAGGCAACCTAACATCTCGGATGTAACATTTGACAACATTCCAGGCGCGTCGGTCCCTACGTCACGGTGGTAACATTATATGCGTCTATAGCGTTATATATCCTAACCTAAGGCAACCTAACATCTCGGATGTATCATTTGACAACATTCCAGGCGTGTCGGACCCTACTTCTCGGTGGGAACATTATATGCGTTTATAGCGTTATATATCCTAACCTAAGGGAACCCAACATCTCGGATGAAACATTTGACAACATTCTAGGCGTGTCAGTCCCTACGTCTCGGTGGTAACATTATATGCGTCTATAGCGTTATATATCCTAACCTAAGGCAACCTGACATCTCGGATGTAATATTTGACAACATTCCTGTCGTGTCGGACCCTACTTCTCGGTGGTAACATTATATGCGTCTGTAACGTTATATATCCTAAAGTAAGGCAACCTGACATCTCGGATGTAATATTCTACAACATTCCAGGCGTGTCGGACCATACATCTCGGTGGGAACATTATATACCTCTATAACGTTATATATCCTAACCTAAGGCCACCTAACATCTCGGATGTAATATTTTACAACATTCCTGGCGTGCCGGTGCATTCCTTTCGGTGGGAATATTATATACGTCTATAACTGTATATATCCTAATCTAAGGCAACCTAACATTTCGCATGCATTATTTGACAACATTCCAGGCGTGTCGGACCCTACTTCTCGGTGGGAACAGTATATACGTCTATAACGTTATATATCCTAACCTAAGGCAACCTAACATCTCGGATGTAACATTTGACAACATTCCAGGCGTGTCGGACACTACTTCTCGGTGGGAACATTATGTACGTCTATAACGTTATATATCCCATCCTAAGGCCACCTAACATCTCGGATGTAATATTTGACAACATTCCTGTCGTGTCGGACCCTACCTCTCGGTGGTAACATTATATGCGTCGATAGCGTTATATGTCCTAACCTAAGGCAACCTGACATCTCGGATGTAATATTTGACAACATTCCTGTCGTGTCGGACCCTACTTCTCGGTGGGAACATTATGTACGTCTATAACGTTATATATCCTAATCTAAGGCAACCTAACATGTCGGATGTATCATTTGACAACATTCCAGGCGTGTCAGTCCCTACGTCTCGATGGTAACATTATATGCGTTTATAGCGCTATATATCCTAACCTAAGAGAACCTAACATCTCGGATGAAACATTTGACAACATTCTAGGCGTGTCAGTCCCTACGTCTCGGTGGAAACATTATATGTGTTTATAGCGTTATATATCCTAACCTAAGGGAACCAAAGATCTCGGATGTAACATTTGACAACATTCCAGGCGTGTCGGTCCCTACGTCTCGGTGGTAACATTATATGCGTCTATAGCGTTATATATCCTAACCTAAGGCAACCTGACATCTCGGATGTATTATTCTACAACATTCCAGTCGTGTCGGACCCTACATCTCGGTGGGAACATTATGTACGTCTATAACGTTATATATCCTAACCTAAGGCCATCTAACATCTCGGATGTAATATTTGACAACATTCCTGTCGTATCGGACCCTACCTCTCGGTGGGAACAGTATATACGTCTGTAACGTTATATATTCTAAAGTAAGGCAACCTGACATCTCGAATGTAATATTCTACAACATTCCAGGCGTGTCGGACCCTACTTCTCGGTGGGAACATTATATGCCTCTATAACGTTGTATATCCTAATCCAAGGCAACCTATCATCTCAGACGTAATATTTGGCAACATTCCTGGCGTGTCGGAGCATTCTTTTCGATGGGAATATTATATACGTCTATAACGGTATATATCCTAATCTAATTCAACCTAACATTTCGCATGCAATATTTGACAACATGCCTGTCCTGTCGAACTCTACTTCTCGGTGGGAAGAGTATATACGTCTATAACGTTATATATCCTAACCTAAGGCAACCTAACATCTCGGATGTAACATTTGACTACATTCCAGGCGTGTCCGGTCCCTACGTCACGGTGGTAACATTATATGCGTCTATAGCGTTATATATCCTAACCTAAGGCAACCTAACATCTCGGATGAAACATTTGACAACATTCTAGGCGTGTCAGTCCCTACGTCGCGGTGGTAACATTATATGCGTCTATAGCGTTATATATCCTGACCTAAGGCAACCTGACATCTCGGATGTAATATTTGACAACATTCATGTCGTGTCGGACCCTACTTCTCGGTGGGAACATTATGTACGTCTATAACGTTATATATCCTAACCTAAGGCCACCTAACATCTCGGATGTAATATTTGACAACATTCCTGTCGTGTCGGACCCTACCTCTCGGTGGGAACAGTATATACGTCTATAACGTTGTATATCCTAACCTAAGGGAACCTGACATCTCGGATGTAATATTTGACAACATTCCTGTCGTGTCGGACCCTACCTCTCGGTGGGAACAGTATATACGTCTGTAACGTTATATATGCTAAAGTAAGGCAACCTGACATCTCGAATGTAATATTCTACAACATTCCAGGCGTGTCGGACCCTACTTCTCGGTGGGAACATTATATGCGTCTATAACTTTGTATATCCTAATCTAAGGCAACCTATCATCTCAGACGTAATATTTGGCAACATTCCTGGCGTGTCGGAGCATTCGTTTCGGTGGGAATATTATATACGTCTATAACGGTGTATATCCTAATCTAATTCAACCTAACATTTCGCATGCAATATTTGACAACATGCCTGTCCTGTCGAACCCTACTTCTCGGTGGGAACAGTATATACGTCTATAACGTTATATATCCTAACCTAAGGCAACCTAACATCTCGAATGTAACATTTGACAACATTCCAGGCGTGTCGGTCCGTACGTCACGGTGGTAACATTATATGCGTCTAGAGCGTTATATATCCTAACCTAAGGCAACCTAACATCTCGGATGTAACATTTGACAACATTCCAGGCGTGTCAGTCCCTACGTCTCGGTGGTAACATTATATGCGTTTATAGCGTTATATATCCTAACCTAAGGGAACGTAACATCTCGGATGAAACATTTGACAACATTCTAGGCGCGTCAGTCCCTACGTCTCGGTGGTAACATTATATGCGTCTATAGCGTTATATATCCTAACCTAAGGCAAACTGACATTTCGGATGTAATATTTGACAACATTCCTGTCGTGTCGGACCCTTCTTCTCGGTGGGAACATTATGTACGTCTATAACGTTATATATCCTAACCTAAGGCCACCTAACACCTCGGATGTAATATTTGACAACATTCCTGTCGTGTCGGACCCTACTTCTCGGTCGGAACAGTATATACGTCTGTAACGTCATATATCCTAAAGTAAGGCAAGCTGACATCTCGAATGTAATATTCTACAACATTCCAGGCGTGTCGGACCCTACTTCTCGGTGGGAATAGTATATACGTCTATAACGTTATATATCCTAACCTAAGGCAACCTAACATCTCGGATGTAACATTTGACAACATTCCAGGCGTGTCGGTCCCTACGTCTCGGTGGTAACATTATATGCGTTTATAGCGTTATATATCCTAACCTAAGGGAACCTGACATCTCGGATGTAATATTTGACAACATTCCTGTCATGTCGGACCCTACCTCTCGGTGGGAACATTATATACGTCTATAACGTTATATATCCTAACCTAAGGCCATCTAACATCTCGGATGTAATATTTGACAACATTCCTGTCGTGACGGACCCTACTTCTCGGTGGGAACAGTACATACGTCTGTAACGTTATATATGCTAAAGTAAGGCAACCTGACATCTCGAATGTAATATTCTACAACATTCCAGGCGTGTCGGACCCTACTTCTCGGTGGGAACATTATATGCGTCTATAACGTTGTATATCCTAATCTAAGGCAACCTATCATCTCAGACGTAATATTTGGCAACATTCCTGGCGTGTCGCAGCATTCTTTTCGATGGGAATATTATATACGTCTATAACGGTATATATCCTAATCTAATTCAACCTAACATTTCGCATGCAATATTTGACAACATGCCTGTCCTGTCGAACCCTACTTCTCGGTGGGAACAGTATATACGTCTATAACGTTATATATCCTAACCTAAGGCCATCTAACATCTCGGATGTAATATTTGACAACATTCCTTTCGTGTCGGACCCTACTTCTCGGTGAGAACATTATATACGTCTGTAACGTTATATATCCTAAAGTAAGGCAACCTGACATCTCGAATGTAATATTCTACAACATTCCAGGCGTGTCGGACCCTACTTCTCGGTGGGAACATTATATGCGTCTATAACGTTGTATATCCTAATCTAGGGCAACCTATCATCTCAGACGTATTATTTTACAACATTCCTGGCGTGGCGGACCCTACTTCTCGGCGGGAATAGTATATACGTCTATAACGTTATATATCCTATCCTAAGGCAACCTAACATCTCGGATGTAACATTTGACAACATTCCAGGCGTGTCGGTCCCTACGTCTCGGTGGTAACATTATATGCGTTTATAGCGTTATATATCCTAACCTAAGGGAACCTGACATCTCGGATGTAATATTTGACAACATTCCTGTCGTGTCTGACCCTACTTCTCGGTGGGAACATTATATGCGTCTATAACGTTGTATATCCTAATCTAAGGCAACCTATCATCTCAGACGTAATATTTGGCAACATTCCTGGCGTGTCGGAGCATTCTTTTCGATGGGAATATTATATACGTCTATAACGGTATATATCCTAATCTAATTCAACCTAACATTTCGCATGCAATATTTGACAACATGCCTGTCCTGTCGAACCCTACTTCTCGGTGGGAACAGTATATACGTCAATAACGTTATATATCCTAACCTAAGGCAACCTAACATCTCGGATGTAACATTTGACAACATTCCAGGCGCGTCGGTCCCTACGTCACGGTGGTAACATTATATGCGTCTATAGCGTTATATATCCTAACCTAAGGCAACCTAACATCTCGGATGTATCATTTGACAACATTCCAGGCGTGTCGGACCCTACTTCTCGGTGGGAACATTATATGCGTTTATAGCGTTATATATCCTAACCTAAGGGAACCCAACATCTCGGATGAAACATTTGACAACATTCTAGGCGTGTCAGTCCCTACGTCTCGGTGGTAACATTATATGCGTCTATAGCGTTATATATCCTAACCTAAGGCAACCTGACATCTCGGATGTAATATTTGACAACATTCCTGTCGTGTCGGACCCTACTTCTCGGTGGTAACATTATATGCGTCTGTAACGTTATATATCCTAAAGTAAGGCAACCTGACATCTCGGATGTAATATTCTACAACATTCCAGGCGTGTCGGACCATACATCTCGGTGGGAACATTATATACCTCTATAACGTTATATATCCTAACCTAAGGCCACCTAACATCTCGGATGTAATATTTTACAACATTCCTGGCGTGCCGGTGCATTCCTTTCGGTGGGAATATTATATACGTCTATAACTGTATATATCCTAATCTAAGGCAACCTAACATTTCGCATGCATTATTTGACAACATTCCAGGCGTGTCGGACCCTACTTCTCGGTGGGAACAGTATATACGTCTATAACGTTATATATCCTAACCTAAGGCAACCTAACATCTCGGATGTAACATTTGACAACATTCCAGGCGTGTCGGACACTACTTCTCGGTGGGAACATTATGTACGTCTATAACGTTATATATCCCAACCTAAGGCAACCTGACATCTCGGATGTAATATTTGACAACATTCCTGTCGTGTCGGACCCTACTTCTCGGTGGGAACATTATGTACGTCTATAACGTTATATATCCTAATCTAAGGCAACCTAACATGTCGGATGTATCATTTGACAACATTCCAGGCGTGTCAGTCCCTACGTCTCGATGGTAACATTATATGCGTTTATAGCGTTATATATCCTAACCCAAGAGAACCTAACATCTCGGATGAAACATTTGACAACATTCTAGGCGTGTCAGTCCCTACGTCTCGGTGCAAACATTATATGTGTTTATAGCGTTATATATCCTAACCTAAGGGAACCAAAGATCTCGGATGTAACATTTGACAACATTCCAGGCGTGTCGGTCCCTACGTCTCGGTGGTAACATTATATGCGTCTATAGCGTTATATATCCTAACCTAAGGCAACCTGACATCTCGGATGTAATATTCTACAACATTCCAGGCGTGTCGGACCCTACATCTCGGTGGGAACATTATGTACGTCTATAACGTTATATATCCTAACCTAAGGCCATCTAACATCTCGGATGTAATATTTGACAACATTCCTGTCGTATCGGACCCTACCTCTCGGTGGGAACAGTATATACGTCTGTAACGTTATATATGCTAAAGTAAGGCAACCTGACATCTCGAATGTAATATTCTACAACATTCCAGGCGTGTCGGACCCTACTTCTCGGTGGGAACATTATATGCGTCTATAACGTTGTATATCCTAATCTAAGGCAACCTATCATCTCAGACGTAATATTTGGCAACATTCCTGGCGTGTCGGAGCATTCTTTTCGATGGGAATATTATATACGTCTATAACGGTGTATATACTAATCTAATTCAACCTAACATTTCGCATGCAATATTTGACAACATGCCTGTCCTGTCGAACCCTACTTCTCGGTTGGAACAGTATATACGTCTATAACGTTATATATCCTAACCTAAGGCAATCTAACATCTCCGATGTAATATTTGACAACATTCCTGTCGTGTCGGACCCTACTTCTCGGTCGGAACAGTATATACGTCTGTAACGACATATATCCTAAAGTAAGGCAAGCTGACATCTCGAATGTAATATTCTACAACATTCCAGGCGTGTCGGACCCTACTTCTCGGTGGGAATAGTATATACGTCTATAACGTTATATATCCTAACCTAAGGCAACCTAACATCTCGGATGTAACATTTGACAACATTCCAGGCGTGTCGGTCCCTACGTCTCGGTGGTAACATTATATGCGTTTATAGCGTTATATATCCTAACCTAAGGGAACCTGACATCTCGGATGTAATATTTGACAACATTCCTGTCGTGTCGGACCCTACCTCTCGGTGGGAACATTATATACGTCTATAACGTTATATATCCTAACCTAAGGCCATCTAACATCTCGGATGTAATATTTGACAACATTCCTGTCGTGACAGACCCTACTTCTCGGTGGGAACAGTACATACGTCTGTAACGTTATATATGCTAAAGTAAGGCAACCTGACATCTCGAATGTAATATTCTACAACATTCCAGGCGTGTCGGACCCTACTTCTCGGTGGGAACATTATATGCGTCTATAACGTTGTATATCCTAATCTAAGGCAACCTATCATCTCAGACGTAATATTTGGCAACATTCCTGGCGTGTCGCAGCATTCTTTTCGATGGGAATATTATATACGTCTATAACGGTATATATCCTAATCTAATTCAACCTAACATTTCGCATGCAATATTTGACAACATGCCTGTCCTGTCGAACCCTACTTCTCGGTGGGAACAGTATATACGTCTATAACGTTATATATCCTAACCTAAGGCCATCTAACATCTCGGATGTAATATTTGACAACATTCCTTTCGTGTCGGACCCTACTTCTCGGTGAGAACATTATATACGTCTGTAACGTTATATATCCTAAAGTAAGACAACCTGACATCTCGAATGTAATATTCTACAACATTCCAGGCGTGTCGGACCCTACTTCTCGGTGGGAACATTATATGCGTCTATAACGTTGTATATCCTAATCTAGGGCAACCTATCATCTCAGACGTATTATTTTACAACATTCCTGGCGTGGCGGACCCTACTTCTCGGTGGGAATAGTATATACGTCTATAACGTTATATATCCTATCCTAAGGCAACCTAACATCTCGGATGTAACATTTGACAACATTCCAGGCGTGTCGGTCCCTACGTCTCGGTGGTAACATTATATGCGTTTATAGCGTTATATATCCTAACCTAAGGGAACCTGACATCTCGGATGTAATATTTGACAACATTCCTGTCGTGTCTGACCCTACTTCTCGGTGGGAACATTATATGCGTCTATAACGTTGTATATCCTAATCCAAGGCAACCTATCATCTCAGACGTAATATTTGGCAACATTCCTGGCGTGTCGGAGCATTCTTTTCGATGGGAATATTATATACGTCTATAACGGTATATATCCTAATCTAATTCAACCTAACATTTCGCATGCAATATTTGACAACATGCCTGTCCTGTCGAACTCTACTTCTCGGTGGGAAGAGTATATACGTCTATAACGTTATATATCCTAACCTAAGGCAACCTAACATCTCGGATGTAACATTTGACTACATTCCAGGCGTGTCCGGTCCCTACGTCACGGTGGTAACATTATATGCGTCTATAGCGTTATATATCCTAACCTAAGGCAACCTAACATCTCGGATGAAACATTTGACAACATTCTAGGCGTGTCAGTCCCTACGTCGCGGTGGTAACATTATATGCGTCTATAGCGTTATATATCCTGACCTAAGGCAACCTGACATCTCGGATGTAATATTTGACAACATTCCTGTCGTGTCGGACCCTACTTCTCGGTGGGAACATTATGTACGTCTATAACGTTATATATCCTAACCTAAGGCCACCTAACATCTCGGATGTAATATTTGACAACATTCCTGTCGTGTCGGACCCTACCTCTCGGTGGGAACAGTATATACGTCTATAACGTTGTATATCCTAACCTAAGGGAACCTGACATCTCGGATGTAATATTTTACAACATTCCTGTCGTGTCGGACCCTACCTCTCGGTGGGAACAGTATATACGTCTGTAACGTTATATATGCTAAAGTAAGGCAACCTGACATCTCGAATGTAATATTCTACAACATTCCAGGCGTGTCGGACCCTACTTCTCGGTGGGAACATTATATGCGTCTATAACGTTGTATATCCTAATCTAAGGCAACCTATCATCTCAGACGTAATATTTGGCAACATTCCTGGCGTGTCGGAGCATTCTTTTCGATGGGAATATTATATACGTCTATAACGGTGTATATACTAATCTAATTCAACCTAACATTTCGCATGCAATATTTGACAACATGCCTGTCCTGTCGAACCCTACTTCTCGGTTGGAACAGTATATACGTCTATAACGTTATATATCCTAACCTAAGGCAATCTAACATCTCGGATGTAATATTTGACAACATTCCTGTCGTGTCGGACCCTACTTCTCGGTCGGAACAGTATATACGTCTGTAACGTCATATATCCTAAAGTAAGGCAAGCTGACATCTCGAATGTAATATTCTACAACATTCCAGGCGTGTCGGACCCTACTTCTCGGTGGGAATAGTATATACGTCTATAACGTTATATATCCTAACCTAAGGCAACCAAACATCTCGGATGTAACATTTGACAACATTCCAGGCGTGTCGGTCCCTACGTCTCGGTGGTAACATTATATGCGTTTATAGCGTTATATATCCTAACCTAAGGGAACCTGACATCTCGGATGTAATATTTGACAACATTCCTGTCGTGTCGGACCCTACCTCTCGGTGGGAACATTATATACGTCTATAACGTTATATATCCTAACCTAAGGCCATCTAACATCTCGGATGTAATATTTGACAACATTCCTGTCGTGACGGACCCTACTTCTCGGTGGGAACAGTACATACGTCTGTAACGTTATATATGCTAAAGTAAGGCAACCTGACATCTCGAATGTAATATTCTACAACATTCCAGGCGTGTCGGACCCTACTTCTCGGTGGGAACATTATATGCGTCTATAACGTTGTATATCCTAATCTAAGGCAACCTATCATCTCAGACGTAATATTTGGCAACATTCCTGGCGTGTCGCAGCATTCTTTTCGATGGGAATATTATATACGTCTATAACGGTATATATCCTAATCTAATTCAACCTAACATTTCGCATGCAATATTTGACAACATGCCTGTCCTGTCGAACCCTACTTCTCGGTGGGAACAGTATATACGTCTATAACGTTATATATCCTAACCTAAGGCCATCTAACATCTCGGATGTAATATTTGACAACATTCCTTTCGTGTCGGACCCTACTTCTCGGTGAGAACATTATATACGTCTGTAACGTTATATATCCTAAAGTAAGACAACCTGACATCTCGAATGTAATATTCTACAACATTCCAGGCGTGTCGGACCCTACTTCTCGGTGGGAACATTATATGCGTCTATAACGTTGTATATCCTAATCTAGGGCAACCTATCATCTCAGACGTATTATTTTACAACATTCCTGGCGTGGCGGACCCTACTTCTCGGTGGGAATAGTATATACGTCTATAACGTTATATATCCTATCCTAAGGCAACCTAACATCTCGGATGTAACATTTGACAACATTCCAGGCGTGTCGGTCCCTACGTCTCGGTGGTAACATTATATGCGTTTATAGCGTTATATATCCTAACCTAAGGGAACCTGACATCTCGGATGTAATATTTGACAACATTCCTGTCGTGTCTGACCCTACTTCTCGGTGGGAACATTATATGCGTCTATAACGTTGTATATCCTAATCTAAGGCAACCTATCATCTCAGACGTAATATTTGGCAACATTCCTGGCGTGTCGGAGCATTCTTTTCGATGGGAATATTATATACGTCTATAACGGTATATATCCTAATCTAATTCAACCTAACATTTCGCATGCAATATTTGACAACATGCCTGTCCTGTCGAACCCTACTTCTCGGTGGGAACAGTATATACGTCAATAACGTTATATATCCTAACCTAAGGCAACCTAACATCTCGGATGTAACATTTGACAACATTCCAGGCGCGTCGGTCCCTACGTCACGGTGGTAACATTATATGCGTCTATAGCGTTATATATCCTAACCTAAGGCAACCTAACATCTCGGATGTATCATTTGACAACATTCCAGGCGTGTCGGACCCTACTTCTCGGTGGGAACATTATATGCGTTTATAGCGTTATATATCCTAACCTAAGGGAACCCAACATCTCGGATGAAACATTTGACAACATTCTAGGCGTGTCAGTCCCTACGTCTCGGTGGTAACATTATATGCGTCTATAGCGTTATATATCCTAACCTAAGGCAACCTGACATCTCGGATGTAATATTTGACAACATTCCTGTCGTGTCGGACCCTACTTCTCGGTGGTAACATTATATGCGTCTGTAACGTTATATATCCTAAAGTAAGGCAACCTGACATCTCGGATGTAATATTCTACAACATTCCAGGCGTGTCGGACCATACATCTCGGTGGGAACATTATATACCTCTATAACGTTATATATCCTAACCTAAGGCCACCTAACATCTCGGATGTAATATTTTACAACATTCCTGGCGTGCCGGTGCATTCCTTTCGGTGGGAATATTATATACGTCTATAACTGTATATATCCTAATCTAAGGCAACCTAACCTTTCGCATGCATTATTTGACAACATTCCAGGCGTGTCGGACCCTACTTCTCGGTGGGAACAGTATATACGTCTATAACGTTATATATCCTAACCTAAGGCAACCTAACATCTCGGATGTAACATTTGACAACATTCCAGGCGTGTCGGACACTACTTCTCGGTGGGAACATTATGTACGTCTATAACGTTATATATCCCATCCTAAGGCCACCTAACATCTCGGATGTAATATTTGACAACATTCCTGTCGTGTCGGACCCTACCTCTCGGTGGTAACATTATATGCGTCGATAGCGTTATATGTCCTAACCTAAGGCAACCTGACATCTCGGATGTAATATTTGACAACATTCCTGTCGTGTCGGACCCTACTTCTCGGTGGGAACATTATGTACGTCTATAACGTTATATATCCTAATCTAAGGCAACCTAACATGTCGGATGTATCATTTGACAACATTCCAGGCGTGTCAGTCCCTACGTCTCGATGGTAACATTATATGCGTTTATAGCGCTATATATCCTAACCTAAGAGAACCTAACATCTCGGATGAAACATTTGACAACATTCTAGGCGTGTCAGTCCCTACGTCTCGGTGGAAACATTATATGTGTTTATAGCGTTATATATCCTAACCTAAGGGAACCAAAGATCTCGGATGTAACATTTGACAACATTCCAGGCGTGTCGGTCCCTACGTCTCGGTGGTAACATTATATGCGTCTATAGCGTTATATATCCTAACCTAAGGCAACCTGACATCTCGGATGTATTATTCTACAACATTCCAGGCGTGTCGGACCCTACATCTCGGTGGGAACATTATGTACGTCTATAACGTTATATATCCTAACCTAAGGCCATCTAACATCTCGGATGTAATATTTGACAACATTCCTGTCGTATCGGACCCTACCTCTCGGTGGGAACAGTATATACGTCTGTAACGTTATATATTCTAAAGTAAGGCAACCTGACATCTCGAATGTAATATTCTACAACATTCCAGGCGTGTCGGACCCTACTTCTCGGTGGGAACATTATATGCCTCTATAACGTTGTATATCCTAATCCAAGGCAACCTATCATCTCAGACGTAATATTTGGCAACATTCCTGGCGTGTCGGAGCATTCTTTTCGATGGGAATATTATATACGTCTATAACGGTATATATCCTAATCTAATTCAACCTAACATTTCGCATGCAATATTTGACAACATGCCTGTCCTGTCGAACTCTACTTCTCGGTGGGAAGAGTATATACGTCTATAACGTTATATATCCTAACCTAAGGCAACCTAACATCTCGGATGTAACATTTGACTACATTCCAGGCGTGTCCGGTCCCTACGTCACGGTGGTAACATTATATGCGTCTATAGCGTTATATATCCTAACCTAAGGCAACCTAACATCTCGGATGAAACATTTGACAACATTCTAGGCGTGTCAGTCCCTACGTCGCGGTGGTAACATTATATGCGTCTATAGCGTTATATATCCTGACCTAAGGCAACCTGACATCTCGGATGTAATATTTGACAACATTCATGTCGTGTCGGACCCTACTTCTCGGTGGGAACATTATGTACGTCTATAACGTTATATATCCTAACCTAAGGCCACCTAACATCTCGGATGTAATATTTGACAACATTCCTGTCGTGTCGGACCCTACCTCTCGGTGGGAACAGTATATACGTCTATAACGTTGTATATCCTAACCTAAGGGAACCTGACATCTCGGATGTAATATTTGACAACATTCCTGTCGTGTCGGACCCTACCTCTCGGTGGGAACAGTATATACGTCTGTAACGTTATATATGCTAAAGTAAGGCAACCTGACATCTCGAATGTAATATTCTACATCATTCCAGGCGTGTCGGACCCTACTTCTCGGTGGGAACATTATATGCGTCTATAACTTCGTATATCCTAATCTAAGGCAACCTATCATCTCAGACGTAATATTTGGCAACATTCCTGGCGTGTCGGAGCATTCGTTTCGGTGGGAATATTATATACGTCTATAACGGTGTATATCCTAATCTAATTCAACCTAACATTTCGCATGCAATATTTGACAACATGCCTGTCCTGTCGAACCCTACTTCTCGGTGGGAACAGTATATACGTCTATAACGTTATATATCCTAACCTAAGGCAACCTAACATCTCGAATGTAACATTTGACAACATTCCAGGCGTGTCGGTCCGTACGTCACGGTGGTAACATTATATGCGTCTAGAGCGTTATATATCCTAACCTAAGGCAACCTAACATCTCGGATGTTACATTTGACAACATTCCAGGCGTGTCAGTCCCTACGTCTCGGTGGTAACATTATATGCGTTTATAGCGTTATATATCCTAACCTAAGGGAACGTAACATCTCGGATGAAACATTTGACAACATTCTAGGCGCGTCAGTCCCTACGTCTCGGTGGTAACATTATATGCGTCTATAGCGTTATATATCCTAACCTAAGGCAAACTGACATTTCGGATGTAATATTTGACAACATTCCTGTCGTGTCGGACCCTTCTTCTCGGTGGGAACATTATGTACGTCTATAACGTTATATATCCTAACCTAAGGCCACCTAACACCTCGGATGTAATATTTGACAACATTCCTGTCGTGTCGGACCCTACTTCTCGGTCGGAACAGTATATACGTCTGTAACGTCATATATCCTAAAGTAAGGCAAGCTGACATCTCGAATGTAATATTCTACAACATTCCAGGCGTGTCGGACCCTACTTCTCGGTGGGAATAGTATATACGTCTATAACGTTATATATCCTAACCTAAGGCAACCTAACATCTCGGATGTAACATTTGACAACATTCCAGGCGTGTCGGTCCCTACGTCTCGGTGGTAACATTATATGCGTTTATAGCGTTATATATCCTAACCTAAGAGAACCTGACATCTCGGATGTAATATTTGACAACATTCCTGTCATGTCGGACCCTACCTCTCGGTGGGAACATTATATACGTCTATAACGTTATATATCCTAACCTAAGGCCATCTAACATCTCGGATGTAATATTTGACAACATTCCTGTCGTGACGGACCCTACTTCTCGGTGGGAACAGTACATACGTCTGTAACGTTATATATGCTAAAGTAAGGCAACCTGACATCTCGAATGTAATATTCTACAACATTCCAGGCGTGTCGGACCCTACTTCTCGGTGGGAACATTATATGCGTCTATAACGTTGTATATCCTAATCTAAGGCAACCTATCATCTCAGACGTAATATTTGGCAACATTCCTGGCGTGTCGCAGCATTCTTTTCGATGGGAATATTATATACGTCTATAACGGTATATATCCTAATCTAATTCAACCTAACATTTCGCATGCAATATTTGACAACATGCCTGTCCTGTCGAACCCTACTTCTCGGTGGGAACAGTATATACGTCTATAACGTTATATATCCTAACCTAAGGCCATCTAACATCTCGGATGTAATATTTGACAACATTCCTTTCGTGTCGGACCCTACTTCTCGGTGAGAACATTATATACGTCTGTAACGTTATATATCCTAAAGTAAGGCAACCTGACATCTCGAATGTAATATTCTACAACATTCCAGGCGTGTCGGACCCTACTTCTCGGTGGGAACATTATATGCGTCTATAACGTTGTATATCCTAATCTAGGGCAACCTATCATCTCAGACGTATTATTTTACAACATTCCTGGCGTGGCGGACCCTACTTCTCGGTGGGAATAGTATATACGTCTATAACGTTATATATCCTATCCTAAGGCAACCTAACATCTCGGATGTAACATTTGACAACATTCCAGGCGTGTCGGTCCCTACGTCTCGGTGGTAACATTATATGCGTTTATAGCGTTATATATCCTAACCTAAGGGAACCTGACATCTCGGATGTAATATTTGACAACATTCCTGTCGTGTCTGACCCTACTTCTCGGTGGGAACATTATATGCGTCTATAACGTTGTATATCCTAATCTAAGGCAACCTATCATCTCAGACGTAATATTTGGCAACATTCCTGGCGTGTCGGAGCATTCTTTTCGATGGGAATATTATATACGTCTATAACGGTATATATCCTAATCTAATTCAACCTAACATTTCGCATGCAATATTTGACAACATGCCTGTCCTGTCGAACCCTACTTCTCGGTGGGAACAGTATATACGTCAATAACGTTATATATCCTAACCTAAGGCAACCTAACATCTCGGATGTAACATTTGACAACATTCCAGGCGCGTCGGTCCCTACGTCACGGTGGTAACATTATATGCGTCTATAGCGTTATATATCCTAACCTAAGGCAACCTAACATCTCGGATGTATCATTTGACAACATTCCAGGCGTGTCGGACCCTACTTCTCGGTGGGAACATTATATGCGTTTATAGCGTTATATATCCTAACCTAAGGGAACCCAACATCTCGGATGAAACATTTGACAACATTCTAGGCGTGTCAGTCCCTACGTCTCGGTGGTAACATTATATGCGTCTATAGCGTTATATATCCTAACCTAAGGCAACCTGACATCTCGGATGTAATATTTGACAACATTCCTGTCGTGTCGGACCCTACTTCTCGGTGGTAACATTATATGCGTCTGTAACGTTATATATCCTAAAGTAAGGCAACCTGACATCTCGGATGTAATATTCTACAACATTCCAGGCGTGTCGGACCATACATCTCGGTGGGAACATTATATACCTCTATAACGTTATATATCCTAACCTAAGGCCACCTAACATCTCGGATGTAATATTTTACAACATTCCTGGCGTGCCGGTGCATTCCTTTCGGTGGGAATATTATATACGTCTATAACTGTATATATCCTAATCTAAGGCAACCTAACATTTCGCATGCATTATTTGACAACATTCCAGGCGTGTCGGACCCTACTTCTCGGTGGGAACAGTATATACGTCTATAACGTTATATATCCTAACCTAAGGCAACCTAACATCTCGGATGTAACATTTGACAACATTCCAGGCGTGTCGGACACTACTTCTCGGTGGGAACATTATGTACGTCTATAACGTTATATATCCCAACCTAAGGCCACCTAACATCTCGGATGTAATATTTGACAACATTCCTGTCGTGTCGGACCCTACCTCTCGGTGGTAACATTATATGCGTCGATAGCGTTATATGTCCTAACCTAAGGCAACCTGACATCTCGGATGTAATATTTGACAACATTCCTGTCGTGTCGGACCCTACTTCTCGGTGGGAACATTATGTACGTCTATAACGTTATATATCCTAATCTAAGGCAACCTAACATGTCGGATGTATCATTTGACAACATTCCAGGCGTGTCAGTCCCTACGTCTCGATGGTAACATTATATGCGTTTATAGCGTTATATATCCTAACCTAAGAGAACCTAACATCTCGGATGAAACATTTGACAACATTCTAGGCGTGTCAGTCCCTACGTCTCGGTGGAAACATTATATGTGTTTATAGCGTTATATATCCTAACCTAAGGGAACCAAAGATCTCGGATGTAACATTTGACAACATTCCAGGCGTGTCGGTCCCTACGTCTCGGTGGTAACATTATATGCGTCTATAGCGTTATATATCCTAACCTAAGGCAACCTGACATCTCGGATGTAATATTCTACAACATTCCAGGCGTGTCGGACCCTACATCTCGGTGGGAACATTATGTACGTCTATAACGTTATATATCCTAACCTAAGGCCATCTAACATCTCGGATGTAATATTTGACAACATTCCTGTCGTATCGGACCCTACCTCTCGGTGGGAACAGTATATACGTCTGTAACGTTATATATGCTAAAGTAAGGCAACCTGACATCTCGAATGTAATATTCTACAACATTCCAGGCGTGTCGGACCCTACTTCTCGGTGGGAACATTATATGCCTCTATAACGTTGTATATCCTAATCCAAGGCAACCTATCATCTCAGACGTAATATTTGGCAACATTCCTGGCGTGTCGGAGCATTCTTTTCGATGGGAATATTATATACGTCTATAACGGTATATATCCTAATCTAATTCAACCTAACATTTCGCATGCAATATTTGACAACATGCCTGTCCTGTCGAACTCTACTTCTCGGTGGGAAGAGTATATACGTCTATAACGTTATATATCCTAACCTAAGGCAACCTAACATCTCGGATGTAACATTTGACTACATTCCAGGCGTGTCCGGTCCCTACGTCACGGTGGTAACATTATATGCGTCTATAGCGTTATATATCCTGACCTAAGGCAACCTGACATCTCGGATGTAATATTTGACAACATTCCTGTCGTGTCGGACCCTACCTCTCGGTGGGAACAGTATATACGTCTGTAACGTTATATATGCTAAAGTAAGGCAACCTGACATCTCGAATGTAATATTCTACAACATTCCAGGCGTGTCGGACCCTGCTTCTCGGTGGGAACATTATATGCGTCTATAACTTTGTATATCCTAATCTAAGGCAACCTATCATCTCAGACGTAATATTTGGCAACATTCCTGGCGTGTCGGAGCATTCGTTTCGGTGGGAATATTATATACGTCTATAACGGTGTATATCCTAATCTAATTCAACCTAACATTTCGCATGCAATATTTGACAACATGCCTGTCCTGTCGAACCCTACTTCTCGGTGGGAACAGTATATACGTCTATAACGTTATATATCCTAACCTAAGGCAACCTAACATCTCGAATGTAACATTTGACAACATTCCAGGCGTGTCGGTCCGTACGTCACGGTGGTAACATTATATGCGTCTAGAGCGTTATATATCCTAACCTAAGGCAACCTAACATCTCGGATGTAACATTTGACAACATTCCAGGCGTGTCAGTCCCTACGTCTCGGTGGTAACATTATATGCGTTTATAGCGTTATATATCCTAACCTAAGGGAACGTAACATCTCGGATGGAACATTTGACAACATTCTAGGCGCGTCAGTCCCAACGTCTCGGTGGTAACATTATATGCGTCTATAGCGTTATATATCCTAACCTAAGGGAACCAAACATCTCGGATGAAACATTTGACAACATTCTAGGCGTGTCAGTCCCTACGTCTCGGTGGTAACATTATATGCGTCTATAGCGTTATATATCCTAACCTAAGGCAACCTGACATCTCGGATGTAATATTTGACAACATTCCTGTCGTGTCGGACCCTACTTCTCGGTGGTAACATTATATGCGTCTATAGCGTTATATATCCTAACCTAAGGCAACCTGACATCTCGGATGAAACATTTGACAACATTCTAGGCGTGTCAGTCCCTACGTCTCGGTGGTAACATTATATGCGTCTATAGCGTTATATATCCTAACGTAAGGCAACCTAACATCTCGGATGTAACATTTGACAACATTCCAGGCGTGTCGGTCCCTACGTCTCGGTGGTAACATTATATGCGTTTATAGAGTTATATATCCTAACCTAAGGGAACCTGACATCTCGGATGTAATATTTGACAACATTCCTGTGGTGTCGGACCCTACCTCTCGGTGGGAACATTATATACGTCTATAACGTTATATATCCTAACCTAAGGCCATCTAACATCTCGGATGTAATATTTGACAACATTCCTGTCGTGTCGGACCCTACTTCTCGGTGGGAACAGTACATACGTCTGTAACGTTATATATGCTAAAGTAAGGCAACCTGACATCTCGAATGTAATATTCTACAACATTCCAGGCGTGTCGGACCCTACTTCTCGGTGGGAACATTATATGCGTCTATAACGTTGTATATCCTAATCTAAGGCAACCTATCATCTCAGACGTAATATTTGGCAACATTCCTGGCGTGTCGGAGCATTCTTTTCGATGGGAATATTATATACGTCTATAACGGTATATATCCTAATCTAATTCAACCTAACATTTCGCATGCAATATTTGACAACATGCCTGTCCTGTCGAACCCTACTTCTCGGTGGGAACAGTATATACGTCTATAACGTTATATATCCTAACCTAAGGCAACCTAACATCTCGGATGAAACATTTGACAACATTCTAGGCGTGTCAGTCCCTACGTCTCGGTGGTAACATTATATGCGTTTATAGCGTTATATATCCTAACCTAAGGGAACCTGACATCTCGGATGTAATATTTGACAACATTCCTGTCGTGTCGGACCCTACCTCTCGGTGGGAACATTATATACGTCTATAATGTTATATATCCTAACCTAAGGCCATCTAACATCTCGGATGTAATATTTGACAACATTCCTGTCGTGTCGGACCCTACTTCTCGGTGGGAACAGTACATACGTCTGTAACGTTATATATGCTAAAGCAAGGCAACCTGACATCTCGAATGTAATATTCTACAACATTCCAGGCGTGTCGGACCCTACTTCTCGGTGGGAACATTATATGCGTCTATAACGTTGTATATCCTAATCTAAGGCAACCTATCATCTCAGACGTAATATTTGGCAACATTCCTGGCGTGTCGGAGCATTCTTTTCGATGGGAATATTATATACGTCTATAACGGTATATATCCTAATCTAATTCAACCTAACAGTTCGCATGCAATATTTGACAACATGCCTGTCCTGTCGAACCCTACTTCTCGGTGGGAACAGTATATACGTCTATAACGTTATATATCCTAACCTAAGGCAACCTAACATCTCGGATGTAACATTTGACAACATTCTAGGCGTGTCAGTCCCTACGTCTCGGTGGTAACATTATATGCGTCTATAGCGTTATATATCCTAACGTAAGGCAACCTAACATCTCGGATGTAACATTTGACAACATTCCAGGCGTGTCGGTCCCTACGTCTCGGTGGTAACATTATATGCGTTTATAGAGTTATATATCCTAACCTAAGGGAACCTGACATCTCGGATGTAATATTTGACAACATTCCTGTGGTGTCGGACCCTACCTCTCGGTGGGAACATTATATACGTCTATAACGTTATATATCCTAACCTAAGGCCATCTAACATCTCGGATGTAATATTTGACAACATTCCTGTCGTGTCGGACCCTACTTCTCGGTGGGAACAGTACATACGTCTGTAACGTTATATATGCTAAAGTAAGGCAACCTGACATCTCGAATGTAATATTCTACAACATTCCAGGCGTGTCGGACCCTACTTCTCGGTGGGAACATTATATGCGTCTATAACGTTGTATATCCTAATCTAAGGCAACCTATCATCTCAGGCGTAATATTTGGCAACATTCCTGGCGTGTCGGAGCATTCTTTTCGATGGGAATATTATATACGTCTATAACGGTATATATCCTAATCTAATTCAACCTAACATTTCGCATGCAATATTTGACAACATGCCTGTCCTGTCGAACCCTACTTCTCGGTGGGAACAGTATATACGTCTATAGCGTTATATATCCCAACCTAAGGCAACCTAACATCTCGGATGAAACATTTGACAACATTCTAGGCGTGTCAGTCCCTACGTCTCGGTGGTAACATTATATGCGTCTATAGCGTTATATATCCTAACCTAAGGCAACCTGACATCTCGGATGAAACATTTGACAACATTCTAGGCGTGTCAGTCCCTACGTCGCGGTGGTAACATTATATGCGTCTATAGCTTTATATATCCTGACCTAAGGCAACCTGACATCTCGGATGTAATATTTGACAACATTCCTGTCGTGTCGGACCCTACTTCTCGGTGGGCACATTATGTACGTCTATAACGTTATATATCCTAACCTAAGGCCACCTAACATCTCGGATGTAATATTTGACAACATTCCTGTCGTGTCGGACCCTACCTCTCGGTGGGAACAGTATATACGTCTATAACGTTATATATCCTAACCTAAGGGAACCTGACATCTCGGATGTAATATTTGACAACATTCCTGTCGTGTCGGACCCTACCTCTCGGTGGGAACAGTATATACGTCTGTAACGTTATATATGCTAAAGTAAGGCAACCTGACATCTCGAATGTAATATTCTACAACATTCCAGGCGTGTCGGACCCTACTTCTCGGTGGGAACATTATATGCGTCTATAACTTTGTATATCCTAATCTAAGGCAACCTATCATCTCAGACGTAATATTTGGCAACATTCCTGGCGTGTCGGAGCATTCTTTTCGATGGGAATATTATATACGTCTATAACGGTATATATCCTAATCTAATTCAACCTAACATTTCGCATGCAATATTTGACAACATGCCTGTCCTGTCGAACCCTACTTCTCGGTGGGAACAGTATATACGTCTATAACGTTATATATCCTAACCTAAGGGAACCTGACATCTCGGATGTAATATTTGACAACATTCCTGTCGTGTCGGACCCTACCTCTCGGTGGGAACAGTATATACGTCTGTAACGTTATATATGCTAAAGTAAGGCAACCTGACATCTCGAATGTAATATTCTACAACATTCCAGGCGTGACGGACCCTACTTCTCGGTGGGAACATTATATGCGTCTATAACGTTGTATATCCTAACCTAAGGCAACCTGACATCTCGGATGAAACATTTGACAACATGCCTGTCCTGTCGAACTCTACTTCTCGGTGGGAAGAGTATATACGTCTATAACGTTATATATCCTAACCTAAGGCAACCTAACATCTCGGATGTAACATTTGACAACATTCCAGGCGTGTCGGTCCCTACGTCTCGGTGGTAACATTATATGCGTTTATAGAGTTATATATCCTAACCTAAGGGAACCTGACATCTCGGATGTAATATTTGACAACATTCCTGTCGTGTCGGACCCTACCTCTCGGTGGGAACATTATATACGTCTATAACGTTATATATCCTAACCTAAGGCCATCTAACATCTCGGATGTAATATTTGACAACATTCCTGTCGTGTCGGACCCTACTTCTCGGTGGGAACAGCACATACGTCTGTAACGTTATATATGCTAAAGTAAGGCAACCTGACATCTCGAATGTAATATTCTACAACATTCCAGGCGTGTCGGACCCTACTTCTCGGTGGGAACATTATATGCGTCTATAACGTTGTATATCCTAATCTAAGGCAACCTATCATCTCAGACGTAATATTTGGCAACATTCCTGGCGTGTCGGAGCATTCTTTTCGATGGGAATATTATATACGTCTATAACGGTATATATCCTAATCTAATTCAACCTAACATTTCGCATGCAATATTTGACAACATGCCTGTCCTGTCGAACCCTACTTCTCGGTGGGAACAGTATATACGTCTATAACGTTATATATCCTAACCTAAGGCAACCTAACATCTCGGATGTAACATTTGACAACATTCTAGGCGTGTCAGTCCCTACGTCTCGGTGGTAACATTATATGCGTCTATAGCGTTATATATCCTAACCTAAGGCAACCTGACATCTCGGATGTAATATTTGACAACATTCCTGTCGTGTCGGACCCTACTTCTCGGTGGTAACATTATATGCGTCTATAGCGTTATATATCCTAACCTAAGGCAACCTGACATCTCGGATGAAACATTTGACAACATTCTAGGCGTGTCAGTCCCTACGTCTCGGTGGTAACATTATATGCGTCTATAGCGTTATATATCCTAACGTAAGGCAACCTAACATCTCGGATGTAACATTTGACAACATTCCAGGCGTGTCGGTCCCTACGTCTCGGTGGTAACATTATATGCGTTTATAGAGTTATATATCCTAACCTAAGGGAACCTGACATCTCGGATGTAATATTTGACAACATTCCTGTCGTGTCGGACCCTACCTCTCGGTGGGAACATTATATACGTCTATAACGTTATATATCCTAACCTAAGGCCATCTAACATCTCGGATGTAATATTTGACAACATTCCTGTCGTGTCGGACCCTACTTCTCGGTGGGAACAGTACATACGTCTGTAACGTTATATATGCTAAAGTAAGGCAACCTGACATCTCGAATGTAATATTCTACAACATTCCAGGCGTGTCGGACCCTACTTCTCGGTGGGAACATTATATGCGTCTATAACGTTGTATATCCTAATCTAAAGCAACCTATCATCTCAGACGTAATATTTGGCAACATTCCTGGCGTGTCGGAGCATTCTTTTCGATGGGAATATTATATACGTCTATGACGGTATATATCCTAATCTAATTCAACCTAACATTTCGCATGCAATATTTGACAACATGCCTGTCCTGTCGAACCCTACTTCTCGGTGGGAACAGTATATACGTCTATAACGTTATATATCCTAACCTAAGGCAACCTAACATCTCGGATGAAACATTTGACAACATTCTAGGCGTGTCAGTCCCTACGTCTCGGTGGTAACATTATATGCGTTTATAGCGTTATATATCCTAACCTAAGGGAACCTGACATCTCGGATGTAATATTTGACAACATTCCTGTCGTGTCGGACCCTACCTCTCGGTGAGAACATTATATACGTCTATAATGTTATATATCCTAACCTAAGGCCATCTAACATCTCGGATGTAATATTTGACAACATTCCTGTCGTGTCGGACCCTACTTCTCGGTGGGAACAGTACATACGTCTGTAACGTTATATATGCTAAAGTAAGGCAACCTGACATCTCGAATGTAATATTCTACAACATTCCAGGCGTGTCGGACCCTACTTCTCGGTGGGAACATTATATGCGTCTATAACGTTGTATATCCTAATCTAAGGCAACCTATCATCTCAGACGTAATATTTGGCAACATTCCTGGCGTGTCGCAGCATTCTTTTCGATGGGAATATTATATACGTCTATAACGGTATATATCCTAATCTAATTCAACCTAACATTTCGCATGCAATATTTGACAACATGCCTGTCCTGTCGAACCCTACTTCTCGGTGGGAACAGTATATACGTCTATAACGTTATATATCCCAACCTAAGGCAACCTAACATCTCGGATGAAACATTTGACAACATTCTAGGCGTGTCAGTCCCTACGTCTCGGTGGTAACATTATATGCGTCTATAGCGTTATATATCCTAACCTAAGGCAACCTGACATCTCGGATGTAATATTTGACAACATTCCTGTCGTGTCGGACCCTACTTCGCGGTGGTAACATTATATGCGTCTATAGCGTTATATATCCTAACCTAAGGCAACCTGACATCTCGGATGTAATATTCTACAACATTCCAGGCGTGTCGAACCCTACTTCTCGGAGGGAACAGTATATACGTCTATAACGTTATATATCCTAACCTAAGGCCATCTAACATCTCGGATGTAATATTTGACAACATTCCTGTCGTGTCGGACCCTACTTCTCGGAGGGAACAGCATATACGTCTATAACGTTATGTATCCTAACCTAAGGCAACCTAAAATCTCGGATGTAATATTTGACAACATTCCTGTCGTGTCGGACCCTACCTCTCGGTGGGAACATTATATACGTCTATAACGTTATATATCCTAACCTAAGGCCATTTAACATCTCGGATGTAATATTTGACAACATTCCTGTCGTGTCGGTCCCTACTTCTCGGTGGGAACAGTATATACGTCTGTAACGTTATATATGCTAAAGTAAGGCAACCTGACATCTCGAATGTAATATTCTACAACATTCCAGGCGTGTCGGACCCTACTTCTCGGTGGGAACATTATATGCGTCTATAACGTTGTATATCCTAATCTAAGGCAACCTATCATCTCAGACGTAATATTTGGCAACATTCCTGGCGTGTCGGAGCATTCTTTTCGATGGGAATATTATATACGTCTATAACGGTGTATATACTAATCTAATTCAACCTAACATTTCGCATGCAATATTTGACAACATGCCTGTCCTGTCGAACCCTACTTCTCGGTTGGAACAGTATATACGTCTATAACGTTATATATCCTAACCTAAGGCAACCTAACATCTCGGATGAAACATTTGACAACATTCTAGGCGTGTCAGTCCCAACGTCTCGGTGGTAACATTATATGCGTCTATAGCGTTATATATCCTAACCTAAGGCAACCTGACATCTCGGATGTAATATTTGACAACATTCCTGTCGTGTCGGACCCTACATCTCGGTGGGAACATTATGTACGTCTATAACGTTATATATCCTAACCTAAGGCCATCTAACATCTCGGATGTAATATTTGACAACATTCCTGTCGTGTCGGACCCTACTTCTCGGTCGGAACAGTATATACGTCTGTAACGTCATATATCCTAAAGTAAGGCAAGCTGACATCTCGAATGTAATATTCTACAACATTCCAGGCGTGTCGGACCCTACTTCTCGGTGGGAATAGTATATACGTCTATAACGTTATATATCCTAACCTAAGGCAACCTAACATCTCGGATGTAACATTTGACAACATTCCAGGCGTGTTGGTCCCTACGTCTCGGTGGTAACATTATATGCGTTTATAGCGTTATATATCCTAACCTAAGGGAACCTGACATCTCGGATGTAATATTTGACAACATTCCTGTCGTGTCGGACCCTACCTCTCGGTGGGAACATTATATACGTCTATAACGTTATATATCCTAACCTAAGGCCATCTAACATCTCGGATGTAATATTTGACAACATTCCTGTCGTGACGGACCCTACTTCTCGGTGGGAACAGTACATACGTCTGTAACGTTATATATGCTAAAGTAAGGCAACCTGACATCTCGAATGTAATATTCTACAACATTCCAGGCGTGTCGGACCCTACTTCTCGGTGGGAACATTATATGCGTCTATAACGTTGTATATCCTAATCTAAGGCAACCTATCATCTCAGACGTAATATTTGGCAACATTCCTGGCGTGTCGCAGCATTCTTTTCGATGGGAATATTATATACGTCTATAACGGTATATATCCTAATCTAATTCAACCTAACATCTCGGATGAAACATTTGACAACATTCTAGGCGTGTCAGTCCCTACGTCTCGGTGGTAACATTATATGCGTCTATAGCGTTATATATCCTGACCTAAGGCAACCTGACATCTCGGATGTAATATTTGACAACATTCCTGTCGTGTCGGACCCTACTTCTCGGTGAGAACATTATATACGTCTGTAACGTTATATATCCTAAAGTAAGGCAACCTGACATCTCGAATGTAATATTCTACAACATTCCAGGCGTGTCGGACCCTACTTCTCGGTGGGAACATTATATGCGTCTATAACGTTGTATATCCTAATCTAGGGCAACCTATCATCTCAGACGTATTATTTTACAACATTCCTGGCGTGGCGGACCCTACTTCTCGGTGGGAATAGTATATACGTCTATAACGTTATATATCCTATCCTAAGGCAACCTAACATCTCGGATGTAACATTTGACAACATTCCAGGCGTGTCGGTCCCTACGTCTCGGTGGTAACATTATATGCGTTTATAGCGTTATATATCCTAACCTAAGGGAACCTGACATCTCGGATATAATATTTGACAACATTCCTGTCGTGTCTGACCCTACTTCTCGGTGGGAACATTATATGCGTCTATAACGTTGTATATCCTAATCTAAGGCAACCTATCATCTCAGACGTAATATTTGGCAACATTCCTGGCGTGTCGGAGCATTCTTTTCGATGGGAATATTATATACGTCTATAACGGTATATATCCTAATCTAATTCAACCTAACATTTCGCATGCAATATTTGACAACATGCCTGTCCTGTCGAACCCTACTTCTCGGTGGGAACAGTATATACGTCAATAACGTTATATATCCTAACCTAAGGCAACCTAACATCTCGGATGTAACATTTGACAACATTCCAGGCGCGTCGGTCCCTACGTCACGGTGGTAACATTATATGCGTCTATAGCGTTATATATCCTAACCTAAGGCAACCTAACATCTCGGATGTATCATTTGACAACATTCCAGGCGTGTCGGACCCTACTTCTCGGTGGGAACATTATATGCGTTTATAGCGTTATATATCCTAACCTAAGGGAACCCAACATCTCGGGTGAAACATTTGACAACATTCTAGGCGTGTCAGTCCCTACGTCTCGGTGGTAACATTATATGCGTCTATAGCGTTATATATCCTAACCTAAGGCAACCTGACATCTCGGATGTAATATTTGACAACATTCCTGTCGTGTCGGACCCTACTTCTCGGTGGTAACATTATATGCGTCTGTAACGTTATATATCCTAAAGTAAGGCAACCTGACATCTCGGATGTAATATTCTACAACATTCCAGGCGTGTTGGACCATACATCTCGGTGGGAACATTATATACCTCTATAACGTTATATATCCTAACCTAAGGCCCCCTAACATCTCGGATGTAATATTTTACAACATTCCTGGCGTGCCGGTGCATTCCTTTCGGTGGGAATATTATATACGTCTATAACTGTATATATCCTAATCTAAGGCAACCTAACATTTCGCATGCATTATTTGACAACATTCCAGGCGTGTCGGACCCTACTTCTCGGTGGGAACAGTATATACGTCTATAACGTTATATATCCTAACCTAAGGCAACCTAACATCTCGGATGTAACATTTGACAACATTCCAGGTGTGTCGGACCCTACTTCTCGGTGGGAACATTATGTACGTCTATAACGTTATATATCCCAACCTAAGGCCACCTAACATCTCGGATGTAATATTTGACAACATTCCTGTCGTGTCGGACCCTACCTCTCGGTGGTAACATTATATGCGTCGATAGCGTTATATGTCCTAACCTAAGGCAACCTGACATCTCGGATGTAATATTTGACAACATTCCTGTCGTGTCGGACCCTACTTCTCGGTGGGAACATTATGTACGTCTATAACGTTATATATCCTAATCTAAGGCAACCTAACATGTCGGATGTATCATTTGACAACATTCCAGGCGTGTCAGTCCCTACGTCTCGATGGTAACATTATATGCGTTTATAGCGTTATATATCCTAACCTAAGAGAACCTAACATCTCGGATGAAACATTTGACAACATTCTAGGCGTGTCAGTCCCTACGTCTCGGTGGAAACATTATATGTGTTTATAGCGTTATATATCCTAACCTAAGGGAACCAAAGATCTCGGATGTAACATTTGACAACATTCCAGGCGTGTCGGTCCCTACGTCTCGGTGGTAACATTATATGCGTCTATAGCGTTATATATCCTAACCTAAGGCAACCTGACATCTCGGATGTAATATTCTACAACATTCCAGGCGTGTCGGACCCTACATCTCGGTGGGAACATTATGTACGTCTATAACGTTATATATCCTAACCTAAGGCCATCTAACATCTCGGATGTAATATTTGACAACATTCCTGTCGTATCGGACCCTACCTCTCGGTGGGAACAGTATATACGTCTGTAACGTTATATATGCTAAAGTAAGGCAACCTGACATCTCGAATGTAATATTCTACAACATTCCAGGCGTGTCGGACCCTACTTCTCGGTGGGAACATTATATGCCTCTATAACGTTGTATATCCTAATCCAAGGCAACCTATCATCTCAGACGTAATATTTGGCAACATTCCTGGCGTGTCGGAGCATTCTTTTCGATGGGAATATTATATACGTCTATAACGGTATATATCCTAATCTAATTCAACCTAACATTTCGCATGCAATATTTGACAACATGCCTGTCCTGTCGAACTCTACTTCTCGGTGGGAAGAGTATATACGTCTATAACGTTATATATCCTAACCTAAGGCAACCTAACATCTCGGATGTAACATTTGACTACATTCCAGGCGTGTCCGGTCCCTACGTCACGGTGGTAACATTATATGCGTCTATAGCGTTATATATCCTAACCTAAGGCAACCTAACATCTCGGATGAAACATTTGACAACATTCTAGGCGTGTCAGTCCCTACGTCGCGGTGGTAACATTATATGCGTCTATAGCGTTATATATCCTGACCTAAGGCAACCTGACATCTCGGATGTAATATTTGATAACATTCCTGTCGTGTCGGACCCTACCTCTCGGTGGGAACAGTATATACGTCTGTAACGTTATATATGCTAAAGTAAGGCAACCTGACATCTCGAATGTAATATTCTACAACATTCCAGGCGTGTCGGACCCTACTTCTCGGTGGGAACATTATATGCGTCTATAACTTTGTATATCCTAATCTAAGGCAACCTATAATCTCAGACGTAATATTTGGCAACATTCCTGGCGTGTCGGAGCATTCGTTTCGGTGGGAATATTATATACGTCTATAACGGTGTATATCCTAATCTAATTCAACCTAACATTTCGCATGCAATATTTGACAACATGCCTGTCCTGTCGAACCCTACTTCTCGGTGGGAACAGTATATACGTCTATAACGTTATATATCCTAACCTAAGGCAACCTAACATCTCGAATGTAACATTTGACAACATTCCAGGCGTGTCGGTCCGTACGTCACGGTGGTAACATTATATGCGTCTATAGCGTTATATATCCTAACCTAAGGCAACCTAACATCTCGGATGTAACATTTGACAACATTCCAGGCGTGTCAGTCCCTACGTCTCGGTGGTAACATTATATGCGTTTATAGCGTTATATATCCTAACCTAAGGGAACGTAACATCTCGGATGAAACATTTGACAACATTCTAGGCGCGTCAGTCCCTACGTCTCGGTGGTAACATTATATGCGTCTATAGCGTTATATATCCTAACCTAAGGCAAACTGACATTTCGGATGTAATATTTGACAACATTCCTGTCGTGTCGGACCCTTCTTCTCGGTGGGAACATTATGTACGTCTATAACGTTATATATCCTAACCTAAGGCCACCTAACACCTCGGATGTAATATTTGACAACATTCCTGTCGTGTCGGACCCTACCTCTCGGTGGGAACAGTATATACGTCTATAACGTTATATATCCTAACCTAAGGCCATCTAACATATCGGATGTAATATTTGACAACATTCCTGTCGTGTCGGACCCTACTTCTCGGTGGGAACAGCATATACGTCTGTAACGTTATATATGCTAATGTAAGGCAACCTGATATCTCGAATGTAATATTCTACAACATTCCAGGCGTGTCGGACCTTACTTCTCGGTGGGAACATTATATGCGTCTATAACTTTGTATATCCTAATCTAAGGCAACCTATCATCTCAGACGTAATATTTGGCAACATTCCTGGCGTGTCGGAGCATTCGTTTCGGTGGGAATATTATATACGTCTATAACGGTATATATCCTAATCTAATTCAACCTAACATTTCGCATGCAATATTTGACAACATGCCTGTCCTGTCGAACCCTACTTCTCGGTGGGAACAGTATATACGTCTATAACGTTATATATCCTAACCTAAGGCAACCTAACATCTCGAATGTAACATTTGACAACATTCCAGGCGTGTCGGTCCGTACGTCACGGTGGTAACATTATATGCGTCTATAGCGTTATATATCCTAACCTAAGGCAACCTAACATCTCGGATGTAACATTTGACAACATTCCAGGCGTGTCAGTCCCTACGTCTCGGTGGTAGCATTATATGCGTCTATAGCGTTATATATCCTAACTTAAGGCAAACTGACATTTCGGATGTAATATTTGACAACATTCCTGTCGTGTCGGACCCTTCTTCTCGGTGGGAACATTATGTACGTCTATAACGTTATATATCCTAACCTAAGGCCACCTAACATCTCGGATGTAATATTTGACAACATTCCTGTCGTGTCGGACCCAACCTCTCGGTGGGAACATTATATACGTCTATAACGTTATATATCCTAACCTAAGGCCATCTAACATCTCGGACGTAATATTTGACAACATTCCTGTCGTGTCGGACCCTACCTCTCGGTGGGAACATTATATACGTCTATAACGTTATATATCCTAACCTAAGGCAACCTAACATCTCGGATGTAACATTTGACAACATTCCAGGCGTGTCGGTCCCTACGTCACGGTGGTAACATTATATGCGTCTATAGCGTTATATATCCTAACCTAAGGCCATCTAACATCTCGGACGTAATATTTGACAACATTCCTGTCGTGTCGGACCCTACCTCTCGGTCGGAACAGTATATACGTCTATAACGTTATATATCCTAACCTAAGGGAACCTGACATCTCGGATGTAATATTTGACAACATTCCTGTCGTGTCGGACCCTACCTCTCGGTGGGAACATTATATACGTCTATAACGTTATATATCCTAACCTAAGGCCATCTAACATATCGGATGTAATATTTGACAACATTCCTGACGTGTCGGAACCTACTTCTCGGTGGGAACAGCATATACGTCTGTAACGTTATATATGCTAATGTAAGGCAACCTGACATCTCGAATGTAATATTCTACAACATTCCAGGCGTGTCGGACCCTACTTCTCGGTGGGAACATTATATGCGTCTATAACGTTGTATATCCTAATCTAAGGCAACTTATCATCTCAGACGTAATATTTGGCAACATTCCTGGCGTGTCGGAGCATTCGTTTCGGTGGGAATATTATATACGTCTATAACGGTATATATCCTAATCTAATTCAACCTGACATTTCGCATGCAATATTTGACAACATGCCTGTCCTGTCGAGCCCTACTTCTCGGTGGGAACAGTATATACGTCTATAACGTTATATATCCTAACCTAAGGCAACCTAACATCTCGAATGTAACATTTGACAACATTCCAGGCGTGTCGGTCCGTACGTCACGGTGGTAACATTATATGCGTCTATAGCGTTATATATCCTAACCTAAGGCAACCTAACATCTCGGATGTAACATTTGACAACATTCCTGTCGTGTCGGACCCTACTTCTCGGTGGGAACAGTATATACGTCTGTAACGTTATATATCCTAAAGTAAGGCAACCTGACATCTCGAATGTAATATTCTACAACATTCCAGGCGTGTCGGACCCTACTACTCGGTGGGAACATTATATGCGTCTATAACGTTGTATATCCTAGTCTAGGGCAACCTATCATCTCAGACGTATTATTTTACAACATTCCTGGCTTGTCGGACCCTACTTCTCGGTGGGAATAGTATATACGTCTATAACGTTACATATCCTAACCTAAGGCAACCTAACATCTCGGATGTAATATTTTACAACATTCCTGTCGTGTCGGACCCTACCTCTCGGTGGGAACAGTATATACGTCTATAACGTTATATATCCTAACCTAAGGGAACCTGACATCTCGGATGTAATATTTGACAACATTCCAGTCGTGTCGGACCCTACTTCTCGGTGGGAACATTATGTACGTCTATAACGTTATATATCCTAACCTAAGGCCACTTAACATCTCGGATGTAATATTTGACAACATTCCTGTCGTGTCGGACCCTACCTCTCGGTGGGAACATTATATACGTCTATAACGTTATATATCCTAACCTAAGGCCATCTAACATCTCGGACGTAATATTTGACAACATTCCTGTCGTGTCGGACACTACCTCTCGGTGGGAACATTATATACGTCTATAACGTTATATATCCTAACCTAAGGCAACCTAACATCTCGGATGTAACATTTGACAACATTCCAGGCGTGTCGGTCCCTACGTCACGGTGGTAACATTATATGCGTCTATAGCGTTATATATCCTAACCTAAGGCAACCTCACATCTCGGATGTAACATTTGACAACATTCCTGTCGTGTCGGACCCTACTTCTCGGTGGGAACAGTATATACGTCTGTAACGTTATATATCCTAAAGTAAGGCAACCTGACATCTCGAATGTAATATTCTACAACATTCCAGGCGTGTCGGACCCTACTTCTCGGTGGGAACATTATATGCGTCTATAACGTTGTATATCCTAATCTAGGGCAACCTATCATCTCAGACGTATTATTTTACAACATTCCTGGCTTGTCGGACCCTACTTCTCGGTGGGAATAGTATATACGTCTATAACGTTACATATCCTAACCTAAGGCAACCTAACATCTCGGACGTAATATTTTACAACATTCCTGTCGTGTCGGACCCTACCTCTCGGTGGGAACATTATATACGTCTATAACGTTATATATCCAACCTAAGGCAACCTAACATCTCGGATGTAACATTTGACAACATTCCAGGCGTGTCGGTCCCTACGTCACGGTGGTAACATTATATGCGTCTATAGCGTTATATATCCTAACCTAAGGCAACCTAACATCTCCGATGTAACATTTGACAACATTCCTGTCGTGTCGGACCCTACTTCTCGGTGGGAACAGTATATACGTCTGTAACGTTCTATATCCTAACCTAAGGCAACCTAACATCTCGGATGTAACATTTGACAACATTCCAGGCGTGTCCGGTCCCTACGTCACGGTTGTAACATTATATGCGTCTATAGCGTTATATATCCTAACCTAAGGCAACCTAACATCTCGGATGTAACATTTGACAACATTCCAGGCGTGTCAGTCCCTACGTCTCGATGGTAACATTATATGCGTTTATAGCGTTATATATCCTAACCTAAGGGAACCTAACATCTCGGATGAAACACTTGACAACATTCTAGGCGTGTCAGTCCCTACGTCGCGGTGGTAACATTATATGCGTCTATAGCGTTATATATCCAGACCTAAGGCAACCTGACATCTCGGATGTAACATTTGACAACATTCCAGGCGTGTCAGTCCCTACGTCTCGGTGGTAACATTATATGCGTTTATAGCGTTATATATCCTAACCTAAGGGAACGTAACATCTCGGATGAAACATTTGACAACATTCTAGGCGCGTCAGTCCCTACGTCTCGGTGGTAACATTATATGCGTCTATAGCGTTATATATCCTAACCTAAGGCAAACTGACATTTCGGATGTAATATTTAACAACATTCCTGTCGTGTCGGACCCTTCATCTCGGTGGGAACATTATGTACGTCTATAACGTTATATATCCTAACCTAAGGCCACCTAACATCTCGGATGTAATATTTGACAACATTCCTGTCGTGTCGGAACCAACCTCTCGGTGGGAACATTATATACGTCTATAACGTTATATATCCTAACCTAAGGCCATCTAACATCTCGGAGGTAATATTTGACAACATTCCTGTCGTGTCGGACCCTACCTCTCGGTGGGAACATTATATACGTCTATAACGTTATATATCCTAACCTAAGGCAACCTAACATCTCGGATGTAACATTTGACAACATTCCAGGCGTGTCGGTCCCTACGTCACGGTGGTAACATTATATGCGTCTATAGCGTTATATATCCTAACCTAAGGCCATCTAACATCTCGGACGTAATATTTGACAACATTCCTGTCGTGTCGGACCCTACCTCTCGGTCGGAACAGTATATACGTCTATAACGTTATATATCCTAACCTAAGGGAACCTGACATCTCGGATGTAATATTTGACAACATTCCTGTCGTTTCGGACCCTACCTCTCGGTGGGAACATTATATACCTCTATAACGTTATATATCCTAACCTAAGGCCATCTAACATATCGGATGTAATATTTGACAACATTCCTGTCGTGTCGGACCCTACTTCTCGGTGGGAACATTATGTACGTCTATAACGTTATATATCCTAACCTAAGGCCACTTAACATCTCGGATGTAATATTTGACAACATTCCTGTCGTGTCGGACCCTACCTCTCGGTGGGAACATTATATACGTCTATAACGTTATATATCCTAACCTAAGGCCATCTAACATCTCGGACGTAATATTTGACAACATTCCTGTCGTGTCGGACACTACCTCTCGGTGGGAACATTATATACGTCTATAACGTTATATATCCTAACCTAAGGCAACCTAACATCTCGGATGTAACATTTGACAACATTCCAGGCGTGTCGGTCCCTACGTCACGGTGGTAACATTATATGCGTCTATAGCGTTATATATCCTAACCTAAGGCAACCTAACATCTCGGATGTAACATTTGACAACATTCCTGTCGTGTCGGACCCTACTTCTCGGTGGGAACAGTATATACGTCTGTAACGTTATATATCCTAAAGTAAGGCAACCTGACATCTCGAATGTAATATTCTACAATATTCCAGGCGTGTCGGACCCTACTTCTCGGTGGGAACATTATATGCGTCTATAACGTTGTATATCCTAATCTAGGGCAACCTATCATCTCAGACGTATTAATTTACAACATTCCTGGCGTGTCGGACCCTACTTCTCGGTGGGAATAGTATATACGTCTATAACGTTATATATCCTAACCTAAGGCAACCTAACATCTCGGATGTAACATTTGACAACATTCCAGGCGTGTCGGTCCCTACGTCACGGTGGTAACATTATATGCGTCTATAGCGTTATATATCCTAACCTAAGGCAACCTAACATCTCGGATGTAACATTTGACAACATTCCTGTCTTGTCGGACCCTACTTCTCGGTGGGAACAGTATATACGTCTGTAACGTTATATATCCTAAAGTAAGGCAACCTGACATCTCGAATGTAATATTCTACAATATTCCAGGCGTGTCGGACCCTACTTCTCGGTGGGAATATTATATACGTCTATAGCGTTATATAACCTAACCTAAGGCAACCTAACATCTCGGATGTAACATTTGACAACATTCCAGGCGTGTCAGTCCCTACGTCTCGATGGTAACATTATATGCGTTTATGGCGTTATCTATCCTAACCTAAGGGAACCTAACATCTCGGATGAAACATTTGACAACATTCTAGGCGTGTCAGTCCCTACGTCTCGGTGGTAACATTATATGCGTCTATAGCGTTATATATCCTGACCTAAGGCAACCTGACATCTCGGATGTAATATTTGACAACATTCCTGTCGTGCCGGACCCTACTTCTCGGTGGGAACATTATGTACGTCTATAACGTTATATATCCTAACCTAAGGCCACCTAACATCTCGGATGTAATATTTGACAACATTCCTGTCGTGTCGGACCCTACCTCTCGGTGGGAACATTATATACGTCTATAACGTTATATATCCTAACCTAAGGCCATCTAACATATCGGATGTAATATTTGACAACATTCCTGTCGTGTCGGACCCTACTTCTCGGTGGGAACAGCATATACGTCTGTAACGTTATATATGCTAAAGTAAGGCAACCTGACATCTCGAATGTAATATTCTACAACATTCCAGGCGTGTCGGACCCTACTTCTCGGTGGGAACATTATATGCGTCTATAACGTTGTATATCCTAATCTAAGGCAACTTATCATCTCAGACGTAATATTTGGCAACATTCCTGGCGTGTCGGAGCATTCGTTTCGGTGGGAATATTATATACGTCTATAACGGTATATATCCTAATCTAATTCAACCTGACATTTCGCATGCAATATTTGACAACATGCCTGTCCTGTCGAACCCTACTTCTCGGTGGGAACAGTATATACGTCTATAACGTTATATATCCTAACCTAAGGCAACCTAACATCTCGAATGTAACATTTGACAACATTCCAGGCGTGTCGGTCCGTACGTCACGGTGGTAACATTATATGCGTCTATAGCGTTATATATCCTAACCTAAGGCAACCTAACATCTCGGATGTAACATTTGACAACATTCCAGGCGTGTCGGACCCTACTTCTCGGTGGGAACATTATATGCGTCTATAACGTTGTATATCCTAATCTAGGGCAACCTATCATCTCAGACGTATTATTTTACAACATTCCTGGCTTGTCGGACCCTACTTCTCGGTGGGAATAGTATATACGTCTATAACGTTATATATCCTAACCTAAGGCCATCTAACATATCGGATGTAATATTTGACAACATTCCTGTCGTGTCGGACCCTACTTCTCGGCGAGAACAGCATATACGTCTGTAACGTTATATATGCTAAAGTAAGGCAACCTGACATCTCGAATGTAATATTCTACAACATTCCAGGCGTGTCGGACCCTACTTCTCGGTGGGAACATTATATGCGTCTATAACGTTGTATATCCTAATCTAAGGCAACTTATCATCTCAGACGTAATATTTGGCAACATTCCTGGCGTGTCGGAGCATTCGTTTCGGTGGGAATATTATATACGTCTATAACGGTATATATCCTAATCTAATTCAACCTGACATTTCGCATGCAATATTTGACAACATGCCTGTCCTGTCGAACCCTACTTCTCGGTGGGAACAGTATATACGTCTATAACGTTATATATCCTAACCTAAGGCAACCTAACATCTCGAATGTAACATTTGACAACATTCCAGGCGTGTCGGTCCGTACGTCACGGTGGTAACATTATATGCGTCTATAGCGTTATATATCCTAACCTAAGGCAACCTAACATCTCGGATGTAACATTTGACAACATTCCTGTCGTGTCGGACCCTTCTTCTCGGTGGGAACAGTATATACGTCTGTAACGTTATATATCCTAAAGTAAGGCAACCTGACATCTCGAATGTAATATTCTACAACAATCCAGGCGTGTCGGACCCTACTTCTCGGTGGGAACATTATATGCGTCTATAACGTTGTATATCCTAATCTAGGGCAACCTATCATCTCAGACGTATTATTTTACAACATTCCTGGCGTGTCGGACCCTACTTCTCGGTGGGAATAGTATATACGTCTATAGCGTTATATATCCTAACCTAAGGCCATCTAACATCTCGGACGTAATATTTGACAACATTCCTGTCGTGTCGGACCCTACCTCTCGGTGGGAACATTATATACGTCTATAACGTTATATATCCTAACCTAAGGCAACCTAACATCTCGGATGTAACATTTGACAACATTCCTGTCGTGTCGGACCCTTCTTCTCGGTGGGAACAGTATATACGTCTGTAACGTTATATATCCTAACCTAAGGCAACCTAACATCTCGGATGTAACATTTGACAACATTCCTGTCGTGTCGGACCCTACTTCTCGGTGGGAACATTATATGCGTCTATAACGTTGTATATCCTAATCTAGGGCAACCTATCATCTCAGACGTATTATTTTACAGCATTCCTGGCGTGTCGGACCCTAGTTCTCGGTGGGAATAGTATATACGTCTATAACGTTATATATCCTAACCTAAGGCAACCTAACATCTCGGATGTAACATTTGACAACATTCCAGGCGTGTCGGTCCCTACGTCACGGTGGTAACATTATATGCGTCTATAGCGTTATATATCCTAACCTAAGGGAACCTGACATCTCGGATGTAATATTTGACAACATTCCTGTCGTGTCGGACCCTACCTCTCGGTGGGAATATTATATACGTCTATAGCGTTATATATCCTAACCTAAGGCAACCTAACATCTCGGATGTAACATTTGACAACATTCCAGGCGTGTCAGTCCCTACGTCTCGATGGTAACATTATATGCGTTTATAGCGTTATCTATCCTAACCTAACCTAAGGGAACCTAACATCTCGGACGAAACATTTGACAACATTCTAGGCGTGTCAGTCCCTACGTCTCGGTGGTAACATTATATGCGTCTATAGCGTTATATATCCTGACCTAATGCAACCTGACATCTCGGATGTAATATTTGACAACATTCCTGTCGTGTCGGACCCTACTTCTCGGTGGGAACAGTATATACGTCTGTAACGTTATATATCCTAACCTAAGGCCACCTAACATCTCGGATGTAATATTTGACAACATTCCTGTCGTGTCGGACCCTACCTCTCGGTGGGAACAGTATATACGTCTATAACGTTATATATCCTAACCTAAGGGAACCTGACATCTCGGATGTAATATTTGAAAACATTCCTGTCGTGTCGGACCCTACCTCTCGGTGGGAACATTATATACGTCTATAACGTTATATATCCTAACCTAAGGCCATCTAACATATCGGATGTAATATTTGACAACATTCCTGTCGTGTCGGACCCTACTTCTCGGTGGGAACAGTATATACGTCTATAACGTTATATATCCTAACCTAAGGCAACCTAACATCTCGAATGTAACATTTGACAACATTCCAGGCGTGTCGGTCCGTACGTCACGGTGGTAACATTATATGCGTCTATAGCGTTATATATCCTAACCTAAGGCAACCTAACATCTCGGATGTAACATTTGACAACATTCCAGGCGTGTCGGACCCTACTTCTCGGTGGGAACATTATATGCGTCTATAACGTTGTATATCCTAATCTAGGGCAACCTATCATCTCAGACGTATTATTTTACAACATTCCTGGCTTGTCGGACCCTACTTCTCGGTGGGAATAGTATATACGTCTATAACGTTACATATCCTAACCTAAGGCAACCTAACATCTCGGATGTAATATTTTACAACATTCCTGTCGTGTCGGACCCTACCTCTCGGTGGGAACAGTATATACGTCTATAACGTTATATATCCTAACCTAAGGGAACCTGACATCTCGGATGTAATATTTGACAACATTCCTGTCGTGTCGGACCCTACTTCTCGGTGGGAACATTATGTACGTCTATAACGTTATATATCCTAACCTAAGGCCACTTAACATCTCGGATGTAATATTTGACAACATTCCTGTCGTGTCGGACCCTACCTCTCGGTGGGAACATTATATACGTCTATAACGTTATATATCCTAACCTAAGGCCATCTAACATCTCGGACGTAATATTTGACAACATTCCTGTCGTGTCGGACACTACCTCTCGGTGGGAACATTATATACGTCTATAACGTTATATATCCTAACCTAAGGCAACCTAACATCTCGGATGTAACATTTGACAACATTCCAGGCGTGTCGGTCCCTACGTCACGGTGGTAACATTATATGCGTCTATAGCGTTATATATCCTAACCTAAGGCAACCTAACATCTCGGATGTAACATTTGACAACATTCCTGTCGTGTCGGACCCTACTTCTCGGTGGGAACAGTATATACGTCTGTAACGTTATATATCCTAAAGTAAGGCAACCTGACATCTCGAATGTAATATTCTACAATATTCCAGGCGTGTCGGACCCTACTTCTCGGTGGGAACATTATATGCGTCTATAACGTTGTATATCCTAATCTAGGGCAACCTATCATCTCAGACGTATTATTTTACAACATTCCTGGCGTGTCGGACCCTACTTCTCGGTGGGAATAGTATATACGTCTATAACGTTATATATCCTAACCTAAGGCAACCTAACATCTCGGATGTAACATTTGACAACATTCCAGGCGTGTCGGTCCCTACGTCACGGTGGTAACATTATATGCGTCTATAGCGTTATATATCCTAACCTAAGGCAACCTAACATCTCGGATGTAACATTTGACAACATTCCTGTCTTGTCGGACCCTACTTCTCGGTGGGAACAGTATATACGTCTGTAACGTTATATATCCTAAAGTAAGGCAACCTGACATCTCGAATGTAATATTCTACAATATTCCAGGCGTGTCGGACCCTACTTCTCGGTGGGAATATTATATACGTCTATAGCGTTATATAACCTAACCTAAGGCAACCTAACATCTCGGATGTAACATTTGACAACATTCCAGGCGTGTCAGTCCCTACGTCTCGATGGTAACATTATATGCGTTTATGGCGTTATCTATCCTAACCTAAGGGAACCTAACATCTCGGATGAAACATTTGACAACATTCTAGGCGTGTCAGTCCCTACGTCTCGGTGGTAACATTATATGCGTCTATAGCGTTATATATCCTGACCTAAGGCAACCTGACATCTCGGATGTAATATTTGACAACATTCCTGTCGTGTCGGACCCTACTTCTCGGTGGGAACATTATGTACGTCTATAACGTTATATATCCTAACCTAAGGCCACCTAACATCTCGGATGTAATATTTGACAACATTCCTGTCGTGTCGGACCCTACCTCTCGGTCGGAACAGTATATACGTCTATAACGTTATATATCCTAACCTAAGGGAACCTGACATCTCGGATGTAATATTTGACAACATTCCTGTCGTGTCGGACCCTACCTCTCGGTGGGAACATTATATACGTCTATAACGTTATATATCCTAACCTAAGGCCATCTAACATATCGGATGTAATATTTGACAACATTCCTGTCGTGTCGGACCCTACTTCTCGGTGGGAACAGCATATACGTCTGTAACGTTATATATGCTAAAGTAAGGCAACCTGACATCTCGAATGTAATATTCTACAACATTCCAGGCGTGTCGGACCCTACTTCTCGGTGGGAACATTATATGCGTCTATAACGTTGTATATCCTAATCTAAGGCAACTTATCATCTCAGACGTAATATTTGGCAACATTCCTGGCGTGTCGGAGCATTCGTTTCGGTGGGAATATTATATACGTCTATAACGGTATATATCCTAATCTAATTCAACCTGACATTTCGCATGCAATATTTGACAACATGCCTGTCCTGTCGAACCCTACTTCTCGGTGGGAACAGTATATACGTCTATAACGTTATATATCCTAACCTAAGGCAACCTAACATCTCGAATGTAACATTTGACAACATTCCAGGCGTGTCGGTCCGTACGTCACGGTGGTAACATTATATGCGTCTATAGCGTTATATATCCTAACCTAAGGCAACCTAACATCTCGGATGTAACATTTGACAACATTCCTGTCGTGTCGGACCCTACTTCTCGGTGGGAACAGTATATACGTCTGTAACGTTATATATCCTAAAGTAAGGCAACCTGACATCTCGAATGTAATATTCTACAACAATCCAGGCGTGTCGGACCCTACTTCTCGGTGGGAACATTATATGCGTCTATAACGTTGTATATCCTAATCTAGGGCAACCTATCATCTCAGACGTATTATTTTACAACATTCCTGGCGTGTCGGACCCTACTTCTCGGTGGGAATAGTATATACGTCTATAGCGTTATATATCCTAACCTAAGGCCATCTAACATCTCGGACGTAATATTTGACAACATTCCTGTCGTGTCGGACCCTACCTCTCGGTGGGAACATTATATACGTCTATAACGTTATATATCCTAACCTAAGGCAACCTAACATCTCGGATGTAACATTTGACAACATTCCAGGCGTGTCGGTCCCTACGTCACGGTGGTAACATTATATGCGTCTATAGCGTTATATATCCTAACCTAAGGGAACCTGACATCTCGGATGTAATATTTGACAACATTCCTGTCGTGTCGGACCCTACCTCTCGGTGGGAATATTATATACGTCTATAGCGTTATATATCCTAACCTAAGGCAACCTAACATCTCGGATGTAACATTTGACAACATTCCAGGCGTGTCAGTCCCTACGTCTCGATGGTAACATTATATGCGTTTATAGCGTTATCTATCCTAACCTAACCTAAGGGAACCTAACATCTCGGACGAAACATTTGACAACATTCTAGGCGTGTCAGTCCCTACGTCTCGGTGGTAACATTATATGCGTCTATAGCGTTATATATCCTGACCTAATGCAACCTGACATCTCGGATGTAATATTTGACAACATTCCTGTCGTGTCGGACCCTACTTCTCGGTGGGAACAGTATATACGTCTGTAACGTTATATATCCTAACCTAAGGCCACCTAACATCTCGGATGTAATATTTGACAACATTCCTGTCGTGTCGGACCCTACCTCTCGGTGGGAACAGTATATACGTCTATAACGTTATATATCCTAACCTAAGGGAACCTGACATCTCGGATGTAATATTTGAAAACATTCCTGTCGTGTCGGACCCTACCTCTCGGTGGGAACATTATATACGTCTATAACGTTATATATCCTAACCTAAGGCCATCTAACATATCGGATGTAATATTTGACAACATTCCTGTCGTGTCGGACCCTACTTCTCGGTGGGAACAGTATATACGTCTGTAACGTTATATATGCTAAAGTAAGGCAACCTGACATCTCGAATGTAACATTTGACAACATTCCTGTCGTGTCGGACCCTACTTCTCGGTGGGAACATTATATGCGTCTATAACGTTGTATATCCTAATCTAGGGCAACCTATCATCTCAGACGTATTATTTTACAACATTCCTGGCGTGTCGGACCATACTTCTCGGTGGGAATAGTATATACGTCTATAACGTTATATATCCTAACCTAAGGCAACCTAACATCTCGGATGTAACATTTGACAACATTCCAGGCGTGTCGGTCCCTACGTCACGGTGGTAACATTATATGCGTCTATAGCGTTATATATCCTAACCTAAGGCAACCTAACATCTCGGATGTAACATTTGACAACATACCTGTCGTGTCGGACCCTACTTCTCGGTGGGAACAGTATATACGTCTGTAACGTTATATATCCTAAAGTAAGGCAACCTGACATCTCGAATGTAATATTCTACAATATTCCAGGCGTGTCGGACCCTACTTCTCGGTGGGAACATTATATGCGTCTATAACGTTGTATATCCTAATCTAGGGCAACCTATCATCTCAGACGTATTATTTGACAACATTCCTGGCGTGTCGGACCCTAGTTCTCGGTGGGAATATTATATACGTCTATAACGTTATATATCCTAACCTAAGGCAACCTAACATCTCGGATGTAACATTTGACAACATTCCAGGCGTGTCTGTCCCTACGTCTCGGTGGTAACATTATATGCGTTTATAGCGTTATATATCCTAACCTAAGGCAACCTAACATCTCGGATGAAACATTTGACAACATTCTAGGCGTGTCAGTCACTACGTCTCAGTGGTAACATTATATGCGTCTATAGCGTTATATATCCTGACCTAAGGCAACCTGACATCTCGGATGTAATATTTGACAACATTCCTGTCGTGTCGGACCCTACTTCTCGGTGGGAACAGTATATACGTCTGTAACGTTATATATCCTAAAGTAAGGCATCCTGACATCTCGAATGTAATATTCTACAATATTCCAGGCGTGTCGGACCCTACTTCTCGGTGGGAACATTATATGCGTCTATAACGTTGTATATCCTAATCTAGGGCAACCTATCATCTCAGACGTATTATTTTACAACATTCCTGGCGTGTCGGACCCTACTTCTCGGTGGGAATAGTATATACGTCTATAACGTTATATATCCTAACCTAAGGCAACCTAACATCTCGGATGTAACATTTGACAACATTCCAGGCGTGTCGGTCCCTACGTCACGGTGGTAACATTATATGCGTCTATAGCGTTATATATCCTAACCTAAGGCAACCTAACATCTCGGATGTAACATTTGACAACATTCCTGTCGTGTCGGACCCTACTTCTCGGTGGGAACAGTATATACGTCTGTAACGTTATATATCCTAAAGTAAGGCAACCTGACATCTCGAATGTAATATTCTACAATATTCCAGGCGTGTCGGACCCTACTTCTCGGTGGGAACATCATATGCGTCTATAACGTTGTATATCCTAATCTAGGGCAACCTATCATATCAGACGTAATATTTGGCAACATTCCTGGCGTGTCGGAGCATTCTTTTCGATGGGAATATTATATACGTCTATAACGGTATATATCCTAATCTAATTCAACCTAACATTTCGCATGCAATATTTGACAACATGCCTGTCCTGTCGAACCCTACTTCTCGGTGGGAACAGTATATACGTCTATAACGTTATATATCCTAACCTAAGGCAACCTAACATCTCGAATGTAACATTTGACAACATTCCAGGCGTGTCGGTCCGTACGTCCCGGTGGTAACATTATATGCGTCTATAGCGTTATATATCCTAACCTAAGGCAACCTAACATCTCGGATGTAACATTTGACAACATTCCTGTCGTGTCGGACCCTACTTCTCGGTGGGAACAGTATATACGTCTGTAACGTTATATATCCTAAAGTAAGGCAACCTGACATCTCGAATGTAATATTCTACAACATTCCAGGCGTGTCGGACCCTACTTCTCGGTGGGAACATTATATGCGTCTATAACGTTGTATATCCTAATCTAGGGCAACCTATCATCTCAGACGTATTATTTTACAACATTCCTGGCGTGTCGGACCCTACTTCTCGGTGGGAATAGTATATACGTCTATAACGTTACATATCCTAACCTAAGGCAACCTAACATCTCGGATGTAATATTTGACAACATTCCTGTCGTGTCGGACCCTACCTCTCGGTGGGAACAGTATATACGTCTATAACGTTATATATCCTAACCTAAGGGAACCTGACATCTCGGATGTAATATTTGACAACATTCCTGTCGTGTCGGACCCTACTTCTCGGTGGGAACATTATGTACGTCTATAACGTTATATATCCTAACCTAAGGCCACTTAACATCTCGGATGTAACATTTGACAACATTCCAGGCGTGTCGGTCCGTACGTCACGGTGGTAACATTATATGCGTCTATAGCGTTATATATCCTAACCTAAGGCAACCTAACATCTCGGATGTAACATTTGACAACATTCCAGGCGTGTCAGTCCCTACGTCTCGATGGTAACATTATATGCGTTTATAGCGTTATATATCCTAACCTAAGGGAACGTAACATCTCGGATGAAACATTGGACAACATTGTAGGCGTGTCAGTCCCAACGTCTCGGTGGTAACATTATATGCGTCTATAGCGTTATATATCCTAACCTAAGGCAACCTGACACTTCGGATGTAATATTTGACAACATTCCTGTCGTGTCGGACCCTACTTCTCGGTGGGAACATTATGTACGTCTATAACGTTATATATCCTAACCTAAGGCCACTTAACATCTCGGATGTAATATTTGACAACATTCCTGTCGTGTCGGACCCTACCTCTCGGTGGGAACATTATATACGTCTATAACGTTATATATCCTAACCTAAGGCCATCTAACATCTCGGACGTAATATTTGACAACATTCCTGTCGTGCCGGACCCTACCTCTCGGTGGGAACATTATATACGTCTATAACGTTATATATCCTAACCTAAGGCAACCTGACATCTCGGATGTAATATTTGACAACATTCCTGTCGTGTCGCACCCTACCTCTCGGTGGGAATATTATATACGTCTATAGCGTTATATATCCTAACCTAAGGCAACCTAACATCTCGGATGTAACATTTGACAACATTCCAGGCGTGTCAGTCCCTACGTCTCGATGGTAACATTATATGCGTTTATAGCGTTATCTATCCTAACCTAACCTAAGGGAACCTAACATCTCGGATGAAACATTTGACAACATTCTAGGCGTGTCAGTCCCTACGTCTCGGTGGTAACATCATATGCGTCTATAGCGTTATATATCCTGTCCTAAGGCAACCTGACATCTCGGATGTAATATTTGACAACATTCCTGTCGTGTCGGACCCTACTTCTCGGTGGGAACAGTATATACGTCTGTAACGTTATATATGCTAAAGTAAGGCAACCTGACATCCGAATATAGTATTCTACAACATTCCAGGCGTGTCGGACCCTACTTCTCGGTGGGAACATTATATGCGTCTATAACGTTGTATATCCTAATCTAAGGCAACCTATCATCTCAGACGTAATATTTGGCAACATTCCTGGCGTGTCGGAGCATTCTTTTCGGTGGGAATATTATATACGTCTATAACGGTATATATCCTAATCTAATTCAACCTAACATTTCGCATGCAATACTTGACAACATGCCTGTCCTGTCGAACCCTACTTCTCTGTGGGAACAGTATATACGTCTATAACGTTATATATCCTAACCTAAGGCAACCTAACATCTCGGATGTAACATTTGACAACATTCTAGGCGTGTCGGTCCCTACGTCTCGGTGGTAACATTATATGCGTTTATAGCGTTACATATCCTAACCTAAGGGAACCTGACATCTCGGATGTAATATTTGACAACATTCCTGTCGTGTCGGACCCTACCTCTCGGTGGGAATATTATATACGTCTATAACGTTATATATCCTAACCTAAGGCCATCTAACATATCGGATGTAATATTTGACAACATTCCTGTCGTGTCGGACCCTACCTCTCGGTGGGAGCATTATATACTTTTATAGCGTTATATATCCTAACCTAAGGCAACCTAACATCTCGGATGTAACATTTGACAACATTCTAGGCGTGTCAGTCCCTACGTCTCGGTGGTAACATTATATGCGTCTATAGCGTTATATATCCTAACCTAAGGCAAACTGACATTTCGGATGTAATATTTGACAACATTCCTGTCGTGTCGGGCCCTACTTCTCGGTGGGAACATTATATGCGTCTATAACGTTGTATATCCTAATCTAGGGCAACCTATCATCACAGGCGTATTATTTTACAACATTCCTGGCGTGTCGGACCCTAGTTCTCGGTGGGAATAGTATATACGTCTATAACGTTATATATCCTAACCTAAGGCAACCTAACATCTCGGATGTAACATTTGACAACATTCCAGGCGTGTCGGTCCCTACGTTTCGGTGGTAACATTATATGCGTTTATAGCGTTACATATCCTAACCTAAGGGAACCTGACATCTCGGATGTAATATTTGACAACATTCCTGTCGTGTCGGACCCTACCTCTCGGTGGGAATATTATATACGTCTATAACGTTATATATCCTAACCTAAGGCCATCTAACATATCGGATGTAATATTTGACAACATTCCTGTCGTGTCGGACCCTACCTCTCGGTGGGAACATTATATACGTCTGTAACGTTATATATGCTAAAGTAAGGCAACCTGACATCTCGAATGTAATATTCTACAACATTCCAGGCGTGTCGGACCCTACTTCTCGGTGGGAACATTATATGCGTCTATAACGTTGTATATCCTAATCTAAGGCAACCTATCATCTCAGACGTAATATTTGGCAACATTCCTGGCGTGTCGGAGCATTCTTTTCGGTGGGAATATTATATACGTCTATAACGGTATATATCCTAATCTAATTCAACCTAACATTTCGCATGCAATATTTGACAACATGCCTGTCCTGTCGAACCCTACTTCTCGGTGGGAACAGTATATACGCCTATAACGTTATATATCCTAACCTAACGCAACCTAACATCTCGGATGTAACATTTGACAACATTCCAGGCGTGTCGAACCCTACTTCTCGGTGGGAACAGTATATACGCCTATAACGTTATATATCCTAACCTAAGGCAACCTAACATCTCGGATGTAACATTTGACAACATTCCAGGCGTGTCGGTCCGTACGTCACGGTGGTAACATTATATGCGTCTATAGCGTTATATATCCTAACCTAAGGCAACCTAACATCTCGGATGTAACATTTGACAACATTCCAGGCGTGTCGGTCCCTACGTCTCGGTGGTAACATTATATGCGTTTATAGCGTTATATATCCTAACCTAAGGGAACCTGACATCTCGGATGTAATATTTGACAACATTCCTGTCGTGTCGGACCCTACCTCTCGGTGGGAACATTATATACGTCTATAACGTTATATATCCTAACCTAAGGCCATCTAACATCTCGGTTGTAATATTTGACAACATTCCTGTCGTGTCGGACCCTACTTCTCGGTGGGAACAGTATATACGTCTGTAACGTTATATATCCTAAAGTAAGGCAACCTGACATCTCTAATGTAATATTCTACAACATTCCAGGCGTGTCGGACCCTACTTCCCGGTGGGAACATTATATGCGTCTATAACGTTATATATCCTAATCTGGGGCAACCTATCATCTCAGACGTATTATTTTACAACATTCCTGGCGTGTCGGACCCTACTTCTCGGTGGGAACATTATGTACGTCTATAACGTTATATATTCTAATCTAACGACACCTAACATCTCGGATGGAATATTTGACAACATTCCTGGCACGTCGGACCCTACTTCTCGGTGGGAACAGTATATACGCCTATAACGTTATATATCCTAACCTAACGCAACCTAACATCTCGGATGTAACATTTGACAACATTCCAGGCGTGTCGGTCCGTACGTCACGGTGGTAACATTATATGCGTCTATAGCGTTATATATCCTAACCTAAGGCAACCTAACATCTCGGATGTAACATTTGACAACATTCCAGGCGTGTCAGTCCCTACGTCTCGATGGTAACATTATATGCGTCTATAGCGTTATATATCCTAACCTAAGGCAACCTGACACTTCGGATGTAATATTTGACAACATTCCTGTCGTGTCGGACCCTACCTCTCGGTGGGAACATTATATACGTCTATAACGTTATATATCCTAACCTAAGGCCATCTAACATCTCGGATGTAATATTTGACAACATGCCTGTCCTGTCGAACCCTACTTCTCGGTGGGAACAGTATATACGCCTATAACGTTATATATCCTAACCTAAGGCAACCTAACATCTCGGATGTAACATTTGACAACATTCCAGGCGTGTCGGTCCGTACGTCACGGTGGTAACATTATATGCGTCTATAGCGTTATATATCCTAACCTAAGGCAACCTAACATCTCGGATGTAACATTTGACAACATTCCAGGCGTGTCGGTCCCTACGTCTCGGTGGTAACATTATATGCGTTTATAGCGTTATATATCCTAACCTAAGGGAACCTGACATCTCGGATGTAATATTTGACAACATTCCTGTCGTGTCGGACCCTACCTCTCGGTGGGAACATTATATACGTCTATAACGTTATATATCCTAACCTAAGTCCATCTAACATCTCGGTTGTAATATTTGACAACATTCCTGTCGTGTCGGACCCTACTTCTCGGTGGGAACAGTATATACGTCTGTAACGTTATATATCCTAAAGTAAGGCAACCTGACATCTCTAATGTAATATTCTACAACATTCCAGGCGTGTCGGACCCTACTTCCCGGTGGGAACATTATATGCGTCTATAACGTTATATATCCTAATCTGGGGCAACCTATCATCTCAGACGTATTATTTTACAACATTCCTGGCGTGTCGGACCCTACTTCTCGGTGGGAACATTATGTACGTCTATAACGTTATATATTCTAATCTAACGACACCTAACATCTCGGATGGAATATTTGACAACATTCCTGGCACGTCGGACCCTACTTCTCGGTGGTAACATTATATGCGTCTATAGCGTTATATATCCTAACCTAAGGCAACCTAACATCTCGGATGTAACATTTGACAACATTCCTGGCGTGTCGGACCCTACTTCTCGGTGGGAACAGTATATACGTCTATAACGTTATATATCCTATCCTAAGGCAACCTAACATCTCGGATGTAACATTTGACAACATTCCAGTCGTGTCGGTCCCTACGTCTCGGTGGTAACATTATATGCGTCTATAGCGTTATATATCCTAACCTAAGGCAACCTGACATTTCGGATGTAATATTTGACAACATTCCTGTCGTGTCGGACCCTACCTCTCGGTGGGAACATTATATACGTCTATAACGTTATATATCCTAACCTAAGGCCATCTAACATCTCGGATGTAATATTTGACAACATTCCTGTCGTGTCGGACCCTACCTCTCGGTGGGAACAGTATATACGTCTATAACGTTATATATCCTTACCTAAGGCAACCTAACATCTCGGATGTAACATTTGACAACATTCCAGGCGTGTCGGTCCCTACGTTTCGGTGGTAACATTATATGCGTTTATAGCGTTACATATCCTAACCTAAGGGAACCTGACATCTCGGATGTAATATTTGACAACATTCCTGTCGTGTCGGACCCTACTTCTCGGTGGGAACATTATGTACGTCTATAACGTTATATATCCTAACCCAAGGCCATCTAACATCTCGGATGTAATATTTGACAACATTCCTGTCGTCTCGGACCCTACTTCTCGGTGGGAACAGTATATACGTCTGTAACGTTATATATCCTAAAGTAAGGCAACCTGACATCTCGAATGTAATATTCTACAACAATCCAGGCGTGTCGGACCCTACTTCTTGGTGGGAACATTATATGCGTCTATAACGTTGTATATCCTAATCTAAGGCAACCTATCATCTCAGGCGTAATATTTGGCAACATTCCTGGCGTGTCGGAGCATTCTTTTCGACGGGAATATTATATACGTCTATAACGGTATATATCCTAATCTAATTCAACCTAACATTTCGCATGCAATACTTGACAACATGCCTGTCCTGTCGAACCCTACTTCTCTGTGGGAACAGTATATACGTCTATAACGTTATATATCCTAACCTAAGGCAACCTAACATCTCGGATGTAACATTTGACAACATTCCAGGCGTGTCGGTCCCTACGTCACGGTGGTAACATTATATGCGTTTATAGCGTTACATATCCTAACCTAAGGGAACCTGACATCTCGGATGTAATATTTGACAACATTCCTGTCGTGTCGGACCCTACCTCTCGGTGGGAATATTATATACGTCTATAACGTTATATATCCTAACCTAAGGCCATCTAACATATCGGATGTAATATTTGACAACATTCCTGTCGTGTCGGACCCTACCTCTCGGTGGGAGCATTATATACTTTTATAGCGTTATATATCCTAACCTAAGGCAACCTAACATCTCGGATGTAACATTTGACAACATTCTAGGCGTGTCAGTCCCTACGTCTCGGTGGTAACATTATATGCGTCTATAGCGTTATATATCCTAACCTAAGGCAAACTGACATTTCGGATGTAATATTTGACAACATTCCTGTCGTGTCGGGCCCTACTTCTCGGTGGGAACATTATATGCGTCTATAACGTTGTATATCCTAATCTAGGGCAACCTATCATCACAGGCGTATTATTTTACAACATTCCTGGCGTGTCGGACCCTAGTTCTCGGTGGGAATAGTATATACGTCTATAACGTTATATATCCTAACCTAAGGCAACCTAACATCTCGGATGTAACATTTGACAACATTCCAGGCGTGTCGGTCCCTACGTTTCGGTGGTAACATTATATGCGTTTATAGCGTTACATATCCTAACCTAAGGGAACCTGACATCTCGGATGTAATATTTGACAACATTCCTGTCGTGTCGGACCCTACCTCTCGGTGGGAATATTATATACGTCTATAACGTTATATATCCTAACCTAAGGCCATCTAACATATCGGATGTAATATTTGACAACATTCCTGTCGTGTCGGACCCTACCTCTCGGTGGGAACATTATATACGTCTGTAACGTTATATATGCTAAAGTAAGGCAACCTGACATCTCGAATGTAATATTCTACAACATTCCAGGCGTGTCGGACCCTACTTCTCGGTGGGAACATTATATGCGTCTATAACGTTGTATATCCTAATCTAAGGCAACCTATCATCTCAGACGTAATATTTGGCAACATTCCTGGCGTGTCGGAGCATTCTTTTCGGTGGGAATATTATATACGTCTATAACGGTATATATCCTAATCTAATTCAACCTAACATTTCGCATGCAATATTTGACAACATGCCTGTCCTGTCGAACCCTACTTCTCGGTGGGAACAGTATATACGCCTATAACGTTATATATCCTAACCTAACGCAACCTAACATCTCGGATGTAACATTTGACAACATTCCAGGCGTGTCGAACCCTACTTCTCGGTGGGAACAGTATATACGCCTATAACGTTATATATCCTAACCTAAGGCAACCTAACATCTCGGATGTAACATTTGACAACATTCCAGGCGTGTCGGTCCGTACGTCACGGTGGTAACATTATATGCGTCTATAGCGTTATATATCCTAACCTAAGGCAACCTAACATCTCGGATGTAACATTTGACAACATTCCAGGCGTGTCGGTCCCTACGTCTCGGTGGTAACATTATATGCGTTTATAGCGTTATATATCCTAACCTAAGGGAACCTGACATCTCGGATGTAATATTTGACAACATTCCTGTCGTGTCGGACCCTACCTCTCGGTGGGAACATTATATACGTCTATAACGTTATATATCCTAACCTAAGGCCATCTAACATCTCGGTTGTAATATTTGACAACATTCCTGTCGTGTCGGACCCTACTTCTCGGTGGGAACAGTATATACGTCTGTAACGTTATATATCCTAAAGTAAGGCAACCTGACATCTCTAATGTAATATTCTACAACATTCCAGGCGTGTCGGACCCTACTTCCCGGTGGGAACATTATATGCGTCTATAACGTTATATATCCTAATCTGGGGCAACCTATCATCTCAGACGTATTATTTTACAACATTCCTGGCGTGTCGGACCCTACTTCTCGGTGGGAACATTATGTACGTCTATAACGTTATATATTCTAATCTAACGACACCTAACATCTCGGATGGAATATTTGACAACATTCCTGGCACGTCGGACCCTACTTCTCGGTGGGAACAGTATATACGCCTATAACGTTATATATCCTAACCTAACGCAACCTAACATCTCGGATGTAACATTTGACAACATTCCAGGCGTGTCGGTCCGTACGTCACGGTGGTAACATTATATGCGTCTATAGCGTTATATATCCTAACCTAAGGCAACCTAACATCTCGGATGTAACATTTGACAACATTCCAGGCGTGTCAGTCCCTACGTCTCGATGGTAACATTATATGCGTCTATAGCGTTATATATCCTAACCTAAGGCAACCTGACACTTCGGATGTAATATTTGACAACATTCCTGTCGTGTCGGACCCTACCTCTCGGTGGGAACATTATATACGTCTATAACGTTATATATCCTAACCTAAGGCCATCTAACATCTCGGATGTAATATTTGACAACATGCCTGTCCTGTCGAACCCTACTTCTCGGTGGGAACAGTATATACGCCTATAACGTTATATATCCTAACCTAAGGCAACCTAACATCTCGGATGTAACATTTGACAACATTCCAGGCGTGTCGGTCCGTACGTCACGGTGGTAACATTATATGCGTCTATAGCGTTATATATCCTAACCTAAGGCAACCTAACATCTCGGATGTAACATTTGACAACATTCCAGGCGTGTCGGTCCCTACGTCTCGGTGGTAACATTATATGCGTTTATAGCGTTATATATCCTAACCTAAGGGAACCTGACATCTCGGATGTAATATTTGACAACATTCCTGTCGTGTCGGACCCTACCTCTCGGTGGGAACATTATATACGTCTATAACGTTATATATCCTAACCTAAGTCCATCTAACATCTCGGTTGTAATATTTGACAACATTCCTGTCGTGTCGGACCCTACTTCTCGGTGGGAACAGTATATACGTCTGTAACGTTATATATCCTAAAGTAAGGCAACCTGACATCTCTAATGTAATATTCTACAACATTCCAGGCGTGTCGGACCCTACTTCCCGGTGGGAACATTATATGCGTCTATAACGTTATATATCCTAATCTGGGGCAACCTATCATCTCAGACGTATTATTTTACAACATTCCTGGCGTGTCGGACCCTACTTCTCGGTGGGAACATTATGTACGTCTATAACGTTATATATTCTAATCTAACGACACCTAACATCTCGGATGGAATATTTGACAACATTCCTGGCACGTCGGACCCTACTTCTCGGTGGTAACATTATATGCGTCTATAGCGTTATATATCCTAACCTAAGGCAACCTAACATCTCGGATGTAACATTTGACAACATTCCTGGCGTGTCGGACCCTACTTCTCGGTGGGAACAGTATATACGTCTATAACGTTATATATCCTATCCTAAGGCAACCTAACATCTCGGATGTAACATTTGACAACATTCCAGTCGTGTCGGTCCCTACGTCTCGGTGGTAACATTATATGCGTCTATAGCGTTATATATCCTAACCTAAGGCAACCTGACATTTCGGATGTAATATTTGACAACATTCCTGTCGTGTCGGACCCTACCTCTCGGTGGGAACATTATATACGTCTATAACGTTATATATCCTAACCTAAGGCCATCTAACATCTCGGATGTAATATTTGACAACATTCCTGTCGTGTCGGACCCTACCTCTCGGTGGGAACAGTATATACGTCTATAACGTTATATATCCTTACCTAAGGCAACCTAACATCTCGGAT